>BQMB01002250.1:0-210095 GCA_027943415.1 Closterium sp. NIES-67 | reverse complement strand
CCTCAGCGTAGGTGCGAGGGGTCAGGAGTCAACGGCGACAGGGTCACCCTCAGGGACTAGCAGCATGGAACACAGATGGGGAGCGGCCTCTGACAGGAAAGTAAGCTCGTATTGTCTATCCTCTAGGACGTTATTGCCAAGGGCAGCCACACCCCCGACGGACCGAGGGCAGGCAGGGTCAGAGACCAGAGCGGTGGCGTAATCAAGGTGGCGGGAAGGCAGCAAAGTCAGCGACAGCAGCGACAGAGCGTCAAGGCGCGAGACAGGGAACAGAAAGGTCGGTAATGAGGAGGCAATGACACGAGGAACAAGGGGACGCGCGGCACGGAGGAATTCAGAAAATGGAGGCGGGGCCACGGCGAGCGCGCGACGGAGGAGGAGACGGGAAGCGGGGGAGCATGAGACGCGTGGGAGCGAAGTAACATAGGTGAGAACGCGAAACAGGGGAGGTAGGACGAGCACGAGATGGACGACGAGCCCAGACGTGAGTCGTAGGAGTCGGGTCAAGAGAGAGAGGAGGAGACACAGGAGGAGAACTAGGAGGGAAACAAGCCAAAGAAGAGTCAACGGGAGGGAAACACAGGGCCGTAGACTGGCGGAGGAAGAGGCGGCCGGCGACGGAAGAGGCACCGGCGGGCGGTCAAGACAAGGAAGGCCGAGGTGGTGAAGAGCGGACACTGGCGGCGACTGCGACGACTGCTGCCCGACGTCAACACCAGACCCTCCAGCAGGACCTCGGCTCCCTCCGCGAAGCCCCACACCAGCACCCCCAGAATGGGAACCCGCCTCCAGTACCCGCTCCAGCACGCTCCCCCAGCACCCCCAGAACGCACAAACCCCATCGGCGGTGATGACAAGCGGCTGCGACTGCTGGTGCGGCTGTGGCTGCGGCGGCAATGGTAGCTGCGGAGGCGGCTGCAGCTGAGGCTGTGACAGCAACAGCGGCGACAAGGATGAGAGACCGGGGCAGGGATAGGCGGGGGAAGGGACTCCGCCAAGCCGCGAGAGTCAGCAGACCCCTCGGCAGGGACAACTGATGGGAGGGGGTGATGTGAGACACATCAGACAAGACAAGGCGGGGAGGGGGGGGGGACCAGGAACTGGCGGGGGGTGACCGGGGGACATGGCTGGGGAAAGTGGTGGTAGAAGGAGATGGACTCGTCAAGGTTACATCGCAAGAGTGAAGGAAACGGGGCTGGAAAACACTAAGCTGGGCCTCAGTGCAGGCAGCGCGCCAGCTAGCGTCGAGCGTGCGCAGGTGCGTGGCCAGGTCAGCGACAGTGGGGAAAGACGCGAGATCAAGGAAGAGCATGGGAAGGATCAGGCAGCCGGCAGAGGCATAGGACGGGGTGGAATAACTCTCGACAATAGCCTATAGGAAATCCTGCGCAGTCTTGACCGATTTAAAGCGGGGGCGCTCCGACAGAGGTAGGGCATGGCTAATTGCAAGCTGAGCGACAGCGTCACGCGACAGCCAGACAGCACGGGCAAGGGCAGCAAGGGTCGGGACTCATGGTCAGCAGTCGTGGGGTCAGCGGGGAGAGCAAAAGGGGGGTCAGGGCAGGGGAGCGTACTGTCAATGTGGACGGACAGGGAGTGGCCGTCCTGCCGCTGACCAGTGAGGTGACGGCGGTGATCGACGAGCCAGGAGTCGAACTAAATCGGCCGACCCTCCGCGTCAAAGCGCAGCACCGAGTCCGCCAAGAGGGCCGTTGCAACTGCGAGCAGACGGCGACGGAGTGATGAGGAACGGTGGGAAGGAGTGCTGTACGGTAGATGCGGTGGGGCGCGGTGCAATGCGGTGCAGTGAGGTGGGTCGCGGTGCAGTGCGGTGGGGCGCGGTGCAGTGCAGTGCGGTGCAGGGCGGTGCAGTGCCGTGCTGGGCGGTGCGGCACGGTGGGCGCGGTGCAGAATGGTAGAGAGGGCAGGTGAAGCGGGCGGGGACCGTGAACTACGGCGGCTGAGCATCTGGGAGATGGGGCCGCGGGGCAGCTGGGCGACGGGGGCCGCGGGACGGCTGGGCGACGGGGCCACGGAGCAGCAGGGCGTCGGTGCTCGGGTCGGCTGGGCAGCAGGGCCGCGGGGCGGCTGGGCGACGGGGCCGCGAGGCAGCTGGGACGACGGGTCCGCGGGGCGCGGCTGGGAGACTGGGCTGCGGGGCAGCTGGGACGATGGGCCGCGGGGCGGCTGGGCTACGGGGCCACGGGGCAGCTAGGCGACGGGGCGGCTAGGCCACGGGGCGGCTGGGCGCTAGGCGACGGGGCTGCGGGGCCAGCGGGGCGGCTAAGCGCGACGGGGCGGGGCAATGGGGCCGCGGGCATCTAGGCGCTAGGTGAGGGGGGGCGACGGGCCACGGGCGGCTAGGAGCTAGGGGAGCGGGGCCGCGGGGGCTAGGTGCTAGGTGACGGGGCCGCGAGGCCACGGGCGGCTAGGCGCTAGGGAAAGGGGCCGTGGGGCCAGCAGGTCAACGGGGCAGCGGGTCCCGTGGGGAGGCTAGGAGCTAGGCGACGAGGAAGGCTAGGACCTAAGGCGGAAGCGCGGGTGGGCGGGTGGGACCTAACCTACTCATGATACCATCTCAGGGTTAGAACGAATGACTAGAATGAGAGGATACAGGGGTATATAGCTAGTGGGTTGTACTCTCTATGGCAAGACCTTACGTAGTCTACTAAACATGCACAAATATGTTTGACAATAACACCCCAGGTATAGTATAAAGTTCATGCAAAATCAGGGGGGTGGGTGCTCTATTTCGCGTTTAGGCTATAGCACCCTGTGTCAAACATTTTGTATATGTTGCTGTAGACTAGATAGGGGCGTGCCTTAGAGAGTACAACACATAAGGTCAAAACCACCGTGTACCCTTCATTCTAATCATTCTACTACTCTGAGATGGTATCAGCTTAGGTTAGGCCCGCCCACCCGCTTCCACCCTAGCCCTAGCCTTAGTGCCCCGCTAGTCCCTTACGCGCCCCGCCAGGCCCTCGCGCCCTGCCGGCCCTTAGCGCCTTGTCGGCCCCTCGCGCCCGGCTGGTCCCTTACGCACCCCGCCGGCCCCTTCTGCCCCGCTGGTCCCTTACGCGCCCTGCCCGGCCCTCGCGCCCCGCTGGTCCCTTACGCACCCCGCCACGCCCTCGCGCCCCGCTGGTCCCTTATGCGCCCCACCAGACCCTCGCGCCCTTCCGGCCCTTAGCGTCCCGCCGACCCCTTGCGCCCAGCTGGTCCCTTATGCACTCCGCCGGCCCTTAGCGCCCCGCCAGTCCCTCGCGCCCCGCTGGTCCCTTACGCGCCCCGCCCGACCCTCGCGCCCCGCTGATACCTTACGTGCCCGGCCAGACCATCGCGCCCCGCCGGCCCTTCCCGCTCTGCGGGCCCTCTTGCGCGCCCCGCCAGGCTCTTCGAGCCCCGTTAGGCCCTTCGTGCCCCGCCGTCCCTTTCGCGCCCCGCCGTCCCATCGCGCTCCGCTGGCCCTTTCGAGCCCCGCCAGCCCTTTTCATGCCCCGCCGGCCCGTCGCACTCTGCTGGGTCCTTGCGCCCCAGCCAGTCCTTCTACGTGTCGCTGGCCCTGTGAGCCCCCCTCGGCCTTACGCGCCCCCACCGGTTTGCCCGCCGTGGAGTTCTGCCGCCGTGTCGCTGAGTCGCTGTGCCACTGTGTAGCTATGCCACTGTGTTGCCGTGCCGCTGTGTCGCTGTGCCGCCGTGTCGCCGTGGAGCTGGGTCGCTAAGGTCGCATGATGGCGGACTCTATACTCCGCCTGGACGCGGAGGGGCACGCGATCGACTTCGCCGCCTGGCTTGTCGATCCCCGCCGTCACCTCACAGGTCAGCACCAGGATGGGCACTCCCTGGCTGTGCATGTCGATGGCTTGCTTCCCCGCCCCCCGCGCCCTCCTAGTGCACGTACGCTGACTTTTCTGCCGCTGTCGCCGCGACAGCCCCTGCCGCTGAGACCGCACCTGTGGCCTCCATGCAACCGCGCCAGCGTCGGGGCCGTCGGGGCCCCAAAGGAGGTCGTAGTGGCGGGGGTGATGGAGGTGGTGGCGGTGGTGGCGGGGACAGTGGGTCTGACGAGGGGACCTGGGCTGGTGCCCAAGAGTAGCAGCAGCAGCAGCCCCACACCAGCAGCCGTCACAGCAGCAGCAGCAGACTTGGGCCCGCCTCCCGCCGGGGTGGCCGGGTGCCCCTAGCGGTGGCGGCCCTCACAGCTTGGCGTCGGCCGACAGCTTCGGTGCTGGGGGCTGCCAGTACCAGCTCCAGACCGGCCCCCTCCACGGCATTGTGTATCGTCGCCCGCACCCGACCGCCCGCTGCTTCCACCGCCTTGACGATCTCTTTCGTCGCTGCTTCGGCCCGGCACCAGACCTCTCTGACTGGGCTAGTCTGCTACGCCACGGTGTGCCTGTCTTTGAGTTAGATATGCATCAGTATTCTCTGTATGCTGATGCTTCTACTGTTACCTAGTTTAGGTGTGTTACCTGTGTGTAGTAGAGACTCTCCTGCTGCATCAGATGTAGGACCTTCCGCCTATTCTAGTCTAAGCTCAACGCCCGCTCCTCCATCGTCCGCAGCTTCCGCTTCGCTGTCCTTTACGCTTGACTATGGCGCGTCTGCCTGCTTCTTCTGCGACCACGCAACGCTGACGCCGCTTGCAGCGCCTGCCGCTGTCGCACTTGCTGACCCCTCCTCCGGTCTTGTCGTTGCCCATAGCTACACTACCCTTCCCTGTCTAGCGGCTCCAACAGTTCCCTCAGGCTGTCTTACCGGCCTGCACATCCCTTCGTTCTCCAAAAACCTAGTTGGTGTTGGCTGTCTTCAGAACCTCGGCGTCACCACGACGTTCCCTGGTCACGAGCGGTACACTGTCTGTACTGAGGCTGCCTCTGGTGCCCCCCTTGCGACGTTCCCCCTGAACCCGGTGCCTGGCCTGTTTATGCTGGACACTACTTCCCCCCCGGTGGGCACGTCCTCCCCGGGTCCTGCATCTACCCAGGTCGCTGCGGCTTGCTCGTGTCGGTCGCTCACTCACCCGTCGCTTCTGTGGCACCACCGCCTAGGTTACCACGCACTCCCACGTCTGCGTCACATGTCTTAACACGGTCTCATCCTAGACGTCCCTGCGTCGAGGGTCGGCTCCGCCGTGCCCCTCATTCCTCCTCGCTTCGCCCTACCACCGCGCCACTCCAGACCCTGCACCTGGGCATCGGGGGCCCAGCTCCCATTCCTGGGCCGCGTGGAGAGCGCTACTTTCTCGTGCTCGTCGACGACTATATGCGCTACACCACAGTGTTTCCCTTGGAGCAAAAGGCCGACGTGCCTGACGTTCTTATCCCGTGGGTCGTCGCTGCGCGTGTCCACCGCAGCCTCCCTGTGTTGTGTCTCCACTCCGACCGTGGGGGCGAGTTTGCCTCTGGTCGGCTTGGACAGTTTTGTCGTGTGGAGGGCATCACCCAATCGTACACCCTACCAGACTCCCCGCAGCTGAATGGGGTCACTGAAGATGCATCGGTTTGGTCATGGAGGTGGCTTGTACCTCCATGATCCATGCCGGTGCACCCCAAATTTTGTGGCCGTTTGCCGTTCGCTACACCGCTCACCAGCTTAATCTGTGGTCGCACTCCCAGCGGCCGCAGGTTTCGCCGACCCTTCTTTGGACCAGGTTCCCTGGTGACGCGTCCGCGTTCCATGTCTGGGGCTGCCTTTCTCATGTCCATGCCTCTGGCATGGACTAGCTCATTGCCCGCACTGTCCCCTATAGCTTCCTTGGTTTCCCCCTTGACTCGTCTGACTGGCACTTTTACCACCCGCCGTCTCATCGCTTCTTTCACTCCCGTAACATCACTTTCGACGAGTCTGTCTCCTTCTACCAGCGCTTTCCCCACCGAGGTCTCCCAGTTCCCCACCCGTGTTTCTGGTTCCCACTCCGCCAGTAGCCCCTGCTCCCCTCCCTCCCGTCGTGCACCGTCTGGTGTGTCTCATGTCACTCCCCTCCCGTCGGTTGTCCCGGTCGAGGAGTCGGCTGACTCTGGTGGCCCCGCGGCGCAGATCTCGCCGCCTATTTCTCCCCGGCGCCTCCTCCGCTGTTGCAACAGCCTATGCTATCGCCGCCACAGCAGCAGCCGCAGCCGTCGTCAAAGCCGCAGAAGTAGCCCCCGCCGCCGCCATAGCTGCAGCAGCCGTCCGTGGGCTCTGGGGGTGCGGGCGTTGAGGAGGGTATTTGTCGTGGCTCGTCCCGACGGTCCTAGGGGTGGCACCGGTGCTAGAGAGGGTTCTAGTTTTGGGGGTGCTGGTTCTGGGTTCCTAGTCCTGGGGTTACTGTCGTGGCTTGTCCCGGCGGTCTCCGGGGTGGCACCGGTGTTGGAGAGGGTTCTCGCTCTGGGGGTGCTAGAGTGGAGCGTTCCGGAGGTAGCCGTGGTCCAGCTGGAGGTTGTGGTGTTGGCGTGGAGCTGCAGCAACCACAATCACCACCGGTGTCTACCCTTCGCTTGCTCGGCCTTCCCTCCCATGACCGCCCTCCTGCGTCTCCCCCGCCGCCGCCTCCCCTACTTATCTACGACCCTGTGTTCCCTCCGCCGGACTCGTCCATGGCTAGTCTTCCCCCTTGTTCTCCTCCTGTGACTCCTCCTGTGTCTCCTGACCCGACGCCTCCGTCCCAATTCTGGTCTCGTCGTCCGTCTCGTGCTCGTCCGGTCTCTCCTGTCCAGCGCACTCACCTCATGGCGCTTCATTCCCACACATCTCGTCCTCCCCTCCTCCCCTCGCCTCCTCGGTCATCGCTCATTGTCGCTTCGTCTTCGTTGCCAGACAACCTTCGTGCAGCTCGTCCTCTGGTTCATCGGGTCCTTGCCTCCCTCGTTACCGACCCGTCTATTCCTGTCTCAAGTCTTGATGCTCTTGTCGCTGCCGTCGCTGACTTCACCTCTACCCGCCGCCTTGACTATGCCACAGCTCTGGTCTCTCGCCCTGCATGCCCTCCGTCCATCGGGGGTGCTCTTGCCCTTGGCAGTGACATCTTAGGGGACAGGCAGTACGAGCTTGCATTCCTGTTTGAGGCCGCTCCCCATCTCTGTTCCACGTTGCTAGCCTCTGTGAAGGCTGAGCTGCTGAGGAGACACACCTGCACTGACCTAGGAGAGCTGCACCGCTACCTTGGCCTGCAGATCTCTAGGAACAGAGCAGCGCGCACCATCACTCTCACACAGTCACACTTGGTGCGCCAGGTCCTTCAGAGGTTCGGTCTTTAGTTCTCTTCCGCACAGCCCACCCCTCTGCTAGTAGACCACGGACTCTCTGCTCCAGTTGCGGAGGAGGCTGTGGAGCCTAGTGGTCCTTACGCAGAGCTGGTGGGTTGCCTCATGTACCTGATGACCTGCACTCGCCCAGATCTCGCATACCCTCTTAGCATCCTGGCACGCTTTGTGGCCACAGGGAGACACCGACCACAGCACAGGTCGACAGCTAAGAGGGTTTTGCATTATCTAGCAAGTACACCGGGCATGGGACTCATGATGGGAGGACGCACGCCAATGGTCCTTACAGGGCACACAGACGCTTCCTGGGCAGACGACGTTGAGATACTCAGGTCCTCCAAGGGCTACTGCTTTAGCCTTAGTTTAGGTGCCATCTCGTGCAGGTCCACTTGCTCCTCGTCTGTTGCCCAGTCTAGCTGTGAGTCTGAGATCTACGCCAATGCCATGGCAGCACAGGAGCTCCGCTGGTTAAACTTCTTGCTCACTGACTTAGGTGAGCGACTTAGCTGTGTCCCGGTCCTACACGCTGACAACAAGGTCATGATCCTGCTGTGTCAGGAGCCTCGACTTGAGGCCAGAGCGAAGCACATCCATCTGCGGTACTTCCTCCTGCGCAGTGCTGCCAGGCCCGTGCTACGCTTCGAGCCGATAAATTCGGGTTTCCTTGCCTGGGAAAAAGTTCATCGCCATCGACAGTTTGGGGGTGTAGCACAGTACACGCAACAGATGGAGGAATTTTATAACCGCATTCCTGACTTGACCGAAGGGGAAAAAGTGCTGTCGTATCTCGCCGGGCTGAAGACCGTAGTCAAACGACTAGTAGCAGTGACAAATTACGCGAGCTACAGTGACGTCGTTTCGGCATCAGAGCAATTGGACATGGTCAACGCCGGAACACGACGTGCGCACGTCGGCAGTACGCGACAGGGCGACCGCTTGGCTCACCCCACGTTCGCCGACCCGATGGAAATCGAAAGGTTTGACAGGCGGTCACGTCCGAAAAACACCAACTACACGTGTGATTTTTGCGGGGTGCCAGGCCATCGAATCTTCGACTGCAACAAAATGAAAGCCGCACACGCAGAGTATCGGGCACGCAACAGTGGCGTAAATTCTTCGGCCAATCAGAAGACAAAACGGAATTCGCCAGTGATTGCGGATCTAGCTGGCGAAAAAGAAAAGATCCGAAAGCGGCCGCGGGATTCCGAGAAAATCGACTTCAACGAAGCGAGTAGGAGGAAATGATGGGGAAAAATCTTCACGCCACAACCAGTCTTTGCCAGAGAAAATCGCAGAGAAAAAAGCTGACTCCGCGAAAAAGGACTCTGCCGAGATGAGGTGTCACAGGATCGAATGTGTCGAGGAAAGGTTGCACTATCGATCAGTACAAGGCGCTTTTATACTTCCAGAGTACATCAGGTAACCAGGTTTATCTTATCCTAAGGGAATAGACCCTTCTAGAAGATAGAATCACCCTGCGTATAGCCACGCGAGGCTATTGGCTTTAAGGGATTACAGCAGGATTACGCTAGATAGCGTGTCTAGAACATTCCATGCCTGATCGGTGATATAATTATAATAAAGGAAGAGACCAAAGGATAATGGAAAATGGAGAATAGGAAACCAAATGAGATGCGGTAAAAAGAGAAATGAAAAGAGGAAGGAGATAAGAATAGGACAAGTGGTGTAACGGGGTCGTACTCTCACACTTCCCCCCCTCAAAGCTGGGTGGTAGAAGTAACACCCTGCTTTACAAGGTAGTCATGCAGAGGACGACGGGCGTTACCCATGTCGGTTTCAGAGACCCAGCTGTCCTCAGAAGGATTATAACCCTTCCAACGGATGAGAAGCTCCACGGCGCCATTCCGACGACGACGATGTGCAAGCACGGACTCGACCTCGTACTCGGGTTCGTTCTGGACGAGGACGGGCGGCGGCGGCGGCGGCTGGCGTCCCACGAAGATCGTGTTAGGATCCCGATAGGGCTTCAGAAGTTGGACATGGAAGGCGTTGTGAATCTTCCAGGTAGCTGGCAGGCGTAAGCGGAAGGTAACAGGAGTGACCTGTGCTTCAACGAGAAAAGGCCCGCAGAAGCGAGGTCGAAGTTTAGGTGGGAGGTGGCTGATGTCCAGGTTGCGGGTGTCAAGAAGCACCTGGTCTCCCTCGGAATGGTGTGGTCGTTGCGGTGGCGATCGGCCTGGCGCTTCTGTTGCTGTTGAATGTCAAGGAGGCGCTTGTGGGTCCGATCCCAAAGTTGATGCATGGTTGTAATGAAATCATGTGCGGTTGGACTGTAGCTGATGCTGTCGGTTTTTGTGGTGTGAGTGGGTGGCGTCCGTAGCAGAGGAAGAACGGCGTCTGTCCAGTAGCGGCATGTGTGGCATTGTTGTAAGCAAACTCGAGTACGGGCAGGTGCAAGTCCCATTTGGAGATGTCGTCCTTGCAGGCTGCTCGGAGGAGTTGCTCAACGATCTGGTTGAGGCGCTCGGTCTGTCCGTCTGTCTGCGGATGGTATGCGGATGACATGGCGAGTTTGGTCCCGAGAAGAGACATAAGTTCCTTCCAGAACTTGCTAGTGAACTTGGGGTCTCGGTCGGAGATGAGTGTAGTTGGGATGCCATGCTGTGAGATGATGTGACGAACGAAGAGCTGTGCTGTCTCCTCGGTGCGTGCCGTCGTGTGTGTCGGGATGAAGTGTCCCATTTTGGAGAACTTGTCAATGACGACAAGGATGGCGTCATGACCGCTGGTGTAGGTGGTAACCCGTGATGAAGTCCAGGCTAACCACTTGCCATGGTTGTTCTGGGACAGGAAGAGGCTGCAGTAGTCCCGCCTTTTTCTGCTTGCTGCTCTTCATCCGCTGACATGTATCACACGAGGTGACGAATTTCTGGACGTCGTCTGCCATATGGGGCCAGTAGTAGTGTTTGGCGATACCGGTGAGCGTCTTGTTGCTACCGAAGTGTCCGGCGTACAGGACGTCGTGGTATTCTTCGAGTAGTAACTGGCGCAAAGGAGGGTAATTGGGTACCCAGAGTTTTGTGGACCCTTCCGGTATGCGATGTCATTGTCCCACTGTAACAGATGTCGCTTTTCTGCCAAGGGAATTTCGGGGTCGATGGCGTACCCGTGTGTGAAGAGTCCCTTGAGTAGTGGATTCATCCCTTCGATCTGAATGGCGGCAACGTGTGCAGGCCGGCTGAGGAGCGTCTGCCTTGTTCTTGTGGCCGGGCTTGTACACGATGTCGTAGTGGAAGTGTGTCTCGAGGAAGTCGATCCACCGGACCTGCCGCCTGGAAAGGTTGGGTTGTGTCTTCAAATATTTCAGGCTGCAGTGGTCGGTGTAGACGGTCGTTCGTCGTCCTTCGAGATAGCATCTCCACGCTTTGAAGGCGATGACGATAGCAAGAGCCTCTTTGTCGTGTATCGGGTAGTTGAGTTCTGCCCCGTGCAGTTTCTTGCTGAGGTAGGCAATTGGTTGCAGTCCATTCCCCTGGTCTTGCATTAAGACTGCACCCACGCCTGATCACTGGCGTCTGCTTCATGACGTAGTCACGTTCAGGGATCTGGCAAGATGAGCACCGGGGCGGACGTAGTGCTTGTTTCAGCTGCTCCACGGCTTCCTCGTGCTTCGTCTCCCATTTGTAGGGCGTTTCTTCTTCAGCAGATTCGTGAGTGGTGCTGCGAGTTTCGCATACTGTGGCACGAACCTGTTGTAGTAATTAGCGAAGCCTAGGAACTGCTGCAACTCCTTCACGTTCTCGGGTGTCTTCCACGTACGTACGGCTTCGATTTTCTTGGGGTCGACGTGAACTCCTTGAGCGCTCACCAGGTGTCCTAGGAATTGGACCTTTTCAAGGGCGAATTCGCTCTTGGACAGTTTGACGTAGAATCGTTCCCGTCGAAGAATTTCGAAGACGCGTCGCAGGTGTTCGACGTGCTGCTTCATGTCGCGTGAGTAGATGAGTATGTCATCCAGGTACACCACCACGCATTCGTCCAGAAGTGGTCGTAGAATGTGGTTCATTTCGGCTTGGAACGTTGCCGGCGCGTTGGTGAGTCCGAACGGCATGACCAAATACTCGTACGATCCGTACCGAGTTCGGAAAGCAGTTTTGTGGATAGAGTTGTCCGCCATCCGTATCTGCCAGTATCCGGACCGCAGATCCAGTTTGGAAAATACCGTAGCTCCCCGAAGCTGGTCAAGCAGGTCATCGATTCGCGGTATCGGATATTTATTCTTGATGGTCTGCTTGTTAAGAGCTCGGTAGTCGATGCACATGCGTAGGCTTCCGTCCGGTTTCGGTGTGAAGAGTACTGGGGCACCGTACGGCGAAGTGGATGGTCGGATGAGTCCTTTAGCTAGGAGATACTCGATCTGCTTCTTCATGTCGGTCAGCTCCGTAGGGCTGAGTCGATATGGTGCTCGGAAGGTCGGCTTCGAACCCGGTTCCTCCACGATCTCGTGTTGATGCGTTCGGTATGGCGGTAGCTCGTTCGGAAGATCGTCAGGAAGAATGTCTTGGAACTCCTTCAGTAATTCCTTGATTTTTTCTGGAGTTTCCGAGGCTTTCTCTCCGTCATTCTCCACCTCTGTTGCTATCGCCAGGAACCCGGTGTCGGTCCGCTTCACATCCTTCTCGAATCGTGCGAGTGTCTCCACTGGGATATCTCCTGTATCGTCCCAGTTGGGTAGCTGTACTCTCCGTCCATTGTTGTAGATGCTTGCGGTGCGGTTCACCCAGTTGATCTCGGGGTTGAATTTTTCAGGAAGTCTCGCCCGAAGATCAAGTCAAGCCCTTTGATGTTGGTGATGGGGAGTGCAGGTCTCCAGCGCAGTGGTCCAATTTGTAGATGTAGCACTGCTTCGCCGTGTACTGGTAACTTGCTGCCGTCCACCATCGTTGCAGAGAATCCTGAAGGCTTGTACTCTTCCCGGAGTCGGTCGATCATTGCCTTGTCGCAGACGGTGTGTGACGCTCCGCTGTCCACGAGTGCTTGGAGGCGTCGTCCTTTGCAGATGACCTCGAGCACGAGGGGTAGTCGTTGCTCGGAGTACCCAAAGATAGTTTCATTGATTGGGTCATAGGGTACATCCCAATATTCCGTACACACCTTTGTGTTGTTGTCTACTCCTGAGCTGGCAGCTGGCCAAGGCTGCTTGGAGAACGGCTCTTCTCCAGGGCCCGGAGTTTCTTTGACGACTGTGCGCGTCACTGATGCCGAAGAACTGGATGCATCCGTAGAAGGAGTTCGGGGTTTGTGCAGCTTCTTGTAGACCCCCAGCTTCCTCTTGAGCTGCTTCAGCTCCACCGACGTCTTCCCTGGGGAGCGGGTAGTCGTTGTGGGCTGGTGTCGGGAGAGGACGTTGACTCCGTGGAAAGGTCGGCTTCTTTCCACACTCCTTAATTTGGTCCCCAAGTTGTCCGGTACCGGTATAATCTCCACAGCTGTCTGCTTCTTTTGGAGTCCCTCCCGAATTTCTCCAAGGCTCTAGCCCTCGAACATCATAAGTTTTCATTAAAGCATCTTTATAAGATAACTTTAACGAATTCTTATAATTTATTGGGTCTTCAAGGAGTTTCCCTGTCTCGGCAGAGTCTTTTTTCGCGGAGTCGTATTTTTCCTCGGCGATTTTCCCTGGCGAAGACTGGTCGTGGGGTGGAGATTTTCCCCCATCATTTCCTCCTTCTCGCGTCGAATCAGCTTCGTCGAAGTTGATTTTTCCGGAATCCCGCGGCCGCTTTCGGATCTTTTTATTTTCGCCAGCTAGATCCGCAATCACTGGCGACTCCCGTTTTTTGTCTTCTGATTGGCCGAAAGATTTCCGCCACTGTTGCGTGCCCGATACTCTGCGCGTGCGGCCTTCATTTTGTTGCAGTCGAAGATTCGGTGGCCCGGCACCCCGCAAAAATCACACGTGTAGTTGGTGTTTTTCGGACGTGGCCGCCCCTCGAATCTGTCGACTTCCATCGGGTCGGCGAACGTGGGGTGAGCCGAGCGGTCGCCCTGTCGCGTACTGCCGACGTGCGTCCGTCGTGTTCCGGCGTTGACCATGTCGAAGCGCTCCGCGGCCGAAACGACGTCACTGTAGCTCGCGTAGTTTGACGCTGCGACTTGTCGTTTGACTTCGGTCTTCAGCCCGGCGAGGTACGATTGTACTTTTTCCCCTTCGGTCAGGTCGGGAATGCGGTTATAAAATTCCTCCATCTGCTGCGTGTACTGTGCTACACTCCCGAACTGTCGATGGCGATGAATTTTTTCGCGGGCAAGGAAACCTGAATTTATCGGCTCGAATCGTTTCAGCAGGTCGGCGCGGAACTGCTGCCACGTGGCTTCACCGTGGATGAAAGTACTGTTGCCGCCAATCCACTCGAGTGCCGGCCCTCGCATCAGTGTCGCCGCGAGTCGTACACGTTGACCGTCCCAGACTGGCGAGCTCCATCCGACGGCTGCGAAGTAGATCTCCATCCCGGCGATCCATCTGCGGGCGTCGGAGTTTCGATCGCTCGGATCGAACGGCTCAGGTGGGCGCGGTTTCGGAGCCTCGAGAAACTGCTGCGACTGCTGCGTCGTCGCCGTTGTCGTCTCGTGCTGCGCTCCGGCGAGTCGGGTTACTCGCTCGAACTGGTTTCGCCACGCTTCGCGATCCGCTCGCATTTCCTCCTGAAGGGCTGCGATGCGCGCGAAGAGCTGCTGGGTAACCTCGGCGTTGTCGAAGGTTGCCATCCTGTTCAAAACACGCACGGAGGGGGTAATTCGAAAATCGCGGAGCTGGTGCTTACCAGAATCGGCGTCGAATTGGTCGCCCCCGGCGGTTTTTCGAGGCAGGATCCCCGCTGCTGCTGCTTAGCTGAGCGCGGCCGAGTGAGAAAAGCTCTGATTACCAAGTGTTACAGGATCGAATGTGTCGAGGAAAGGTTGCACTATCGATCGGTACAAGGCGCTTTTATACTTCCAGAGTACATCAGGTAACCAGGTTTATCTTATCCTAAGGGAATAGACCCTTCTAGAAGATAGAATCACCCTGCGTATAGCCACGTGAGGCTATTGGCTTTAAGGGATTACGGCAGGATTACGCTGGATAACGTCTCTAGTACATTCCATGCCTGGTCGGTGATATAATTATAATAAAGGA
This sequence comes from Closterium sp. NIES-67, assembly GCA_027943415.1. Classification (NCBI taxonomy): domain Eukaryota; kingdom Viridiplantae; phylum Streptophyta; class Zygnematophyceae; order Desmidiales; family Closteriaceae; genus Closterium; species Closterium sp. NIES-67. Next base: position 195,710 of record BQMB01002250.1, on the reverse strand, counting down.
AGAGACCAAAGGATAATGGAAAATGGAAAATAGGAAACCAAATGAGATGCGGTAAAACGAGAAATGAAAAGGGAAGGAAATAAGAAAAGGCCAAGTGGTGTAACGGGGTCGTACTCTCACAAAGACCAGGGCAGCACTACTAGGCCAACCACTAGGAGAAAGCCACAAGGCAAGTCAGGATAATATACATAAAGAGTTATACACAATCAAGGTCCTAGCAAATAAGGTGCTGCCCCGCCTCCGTTCTCTGACTTCCTCCGTATCGTGCATCCCCTTGTTCCTCAGGTCCTTGCCTCTCTTGTTACTGACCTGTCCGTTCCTGTCTCGAGTCTGTTGGCTCTTGTTGCTGCTGTTACTGACTTCGCCGCTACCCGCCACCTTGCCTACACCACTGCTCTGGTCTCTGACCCTGCCTGCCCTCCGTCCATCGGGGGTGTGGCTGCCCTTGGCAGTGACGTCCTAGAGGACAGACAGTATGAGCTTGCTTTCCTGTCAGAGGCCACTACCCATCACTGTTCCATGATGCTAGTCCCTGAGGGTGACCCAGATGCCCTTGACATCTCGACCCCTCGCACCTACGCTGAGGCTACCTCGGGACCCTGGGCCTCTCAGTGGATAGTTGCCATGGAGCAAGAGATGGCATCTTGGAGATCCACCAGTACCTTCGTCGACGCAGTTCCCCCACCTGGGGTGAACATAGTTGAAGGTCGATGGCTCTTCAAGGTGAAGCACCCTCCTAGAGTGCCGCATGTCTTCAAGGCGCGCTACGTTGCTCATGGCTTCAGTTAGCGAGAGGGGGTTGACTTCTTTCAAACCTTCGCCCCGACCCCGAAGACAGCTATTCTTCGGGCATTGCTACACGTAGCAGTACAGCGTGATTATGAGCTGCACTCACTCGAATTCCCCACAGCTTTCCTCCAGGGCAGTCTACACGAGCAGGTCTACCTGTGCTGCCCCCAGAGCTTCTCCGGTACCTTTCCCCCTAGTACCGAGTGGCTCCTCCGGCGCCCCGTCTACGGCCTGCGCCATGCGCCCCGTGAGTGGCATGACATGCTGCGTGCTACACTTACTGACCTGCAGTTCTTTCCGTCATCTGCAGACCCCTCTCTCTTCATCCGTTTCGGCCAGACTCCGTTCTACATCCTTGTTTACGTAAATGATCTGGTATTTGCTACTGCAGACAGAAACTCGCTGGCCTTCGTGAAGGCCGAGCTGCTGAGGAGAAACACTTGGACTGACCTAGGAGAGTTGCACCACTACCTTGGCTTGCAGATCTTCAGGGACAGAGCAGCGCGCACCATCACTCTCACACAGTCCCACTTGGTGCGCCAGGTCCTTCAGAGGTTCGGCCTTCGGTTCTCTTCCGCACAGCCCACCCCTCAACCAGTAGACCACAGACTCTCTACTCCAGTCCCGGAGGAGGCTGTAGAGTCTAGTGGTCCTTACACAGAGCTGGTGGATTGCCTCATGTACCTGATGACTTGCACTCGTCCAGATCTCGCATACCCTCTCAGCATCCTGGCCCACTTTGTGGCCTCCGGCAGACACCGACCGCAGCACAAGTGTGCAGCTAAGAGGGTTCTGTGTTATATAGCATGTACATCGCGCATGGGGCTAGTGCTAGGAGGACGCAGACGAGTGGTCCTTACCGGGCACACAGACGCTTCTTGGATAGACGATGCCGAGACTCTCAGGTCCTCCCAGGGCTACAGCTTTAGCCTTAGTGCAGGTGCTGTCTCGTGGAGGTCCACCCGCTCGTCGTCTGTTGCTCAGTCTAGCTGTGAGGCTGAAATCTACGCAGGTGCCATGGTGGCACAGGAGCTCCACTGGCTGACTTTCTTCCTCATAGACTTAGGTGAGCGGCCTAGCTCTGCCCCGGTCCTGTACGCTGACAACAGAGCCATGATCCTCCTGTGTCAGGAGCCTAGACTCGAGGGCAGAGCGAAGCACATTCAGCTGTGGTACTTCCTCCTACGCGAGCTACAGCAGCGTCACCAGGCCCGCGTAGTACAGTTGGCCTCCGGTGCCAACTCAGCTTATGTCTTTACGAAGGTGCTTGCGCCTAAAAATCATCAGCGACACTGCGTACAGCTTCCGCTGGAGGAAACACATGGCGACGATTGCGGCGGCTGCTGCCTGACGCCAACACCAGAACCTCCAGTGGCACCATGGCTCCCTCCGAGAAGCCCCACGCCAGCACCCCTAGAATGGGAACCCGCTCTAGTACCCGCTCCGGCACGCTCCCCAGCACTGCCAGAACGCACAAACCTCAGCAGCAGTGACGACGGCGGCTGTGGCTACGGCAGCGACGGCAACGTCGGCGACAGGGGAGGAGAGACCGGGGCGGGGACAGGTGGTGAAGGGACTCCGCCGTGCCGCGAGAGTCAGTAGACTCCTCGGCAGAGACAATCAACGGGAGGGGGGTGACGTGAGACACACTAGACGGGGCAGGGCGGCGAGGGGGGGGAGTAAGGGCGACCGAGGGAGGTGGAACCAAGAACTGGTAGGGAGTAACTAGGGGACCACGGTGGGGAAAGCGGTGGTAGAAGGAGTCGGACTTGTCAAAGGTGACGTCGTGAAAGTGAAAGAAACGGTGAGACAGCGGGTGGTAGAAGTGCCAGTCAGACGAGTCAAGGGGGAAACCTAGGAAGACACAAAGGACTGTGCGGGCAGTGAGCCTGTCCATGCCAGAGGCACGAACGTGTGCAAGGCAGCCCCAGACGTGGAACGCAGACGCGTCACCAGGAGACTTGGTCCAGAGGAGGGTCGGTGAAACCTGCGGCCGCTGAGGGTGCGTCCACAGGTTAAGCTGGTGGGCGGCGTAGCGAATGGCGAATGGCCACAGAAAATGGGGTGCACCGGCATGGATCATGGAGGTACGAGCCACCTCCATGATCAAACCGATGCGTCGCTCAGCGACCCCATTCTGCTGCGGGGAGTCCGGCGGGGTGTACGTGTGGGTGATGCCCTCCGCACGACAGAAGCAACCAAGGCAGCCAAAGGCGAACTTGCCACCATGGTCGGAGTGAAGAGGCAACATAGGGAGACCTCGGTGCACACGCGCAGACACAAGCCACAGGATAAGAACGTCATGCACGTCGGCCTTCCGATCCGGAGGAAACACGGTGGTGTAGCGAGTGTAGTCGTCAACAAGTACTAGGAAGTAACGCTTACGACGTGGCCCATGGACGGGGGTGGGGGGCCAGACGTCCATGTGCAGGGTCTGCAACGGTGCGGTGGTGGGGGGGAACGAGGAGGAGTGAGGGGCACGGCGGAGCCAGCCCTCAATGCAAGGGGTGCACGGAGGCGCTGCTGAGGAGGGGAGCGCAGAGAACGACGCAGGGAGACCTAAGACAAGATCGTGCTGAGACATTTGACGGAGACATGTGAGGGCGGGGTGACCTAGGCGGTGGTGCCACAGAAGCGACGGGTGAGTAAGCGACCGACACGAGCAAGCCGCAGCAATCTGGGTAGACGCTGCCACCCAGGGGGGCGTCCCAACCAGGGGGGACGCGGTGTTTAGCGTGAATAGGCCAGACACCGTGTCCCGGGGAAACGTGGTGAGGGGGGCAGCTGTGGCGGCCTCGGTACAGACACCGTACTTCTCGTGACCAGGGAACGTAGTGGTGACGCCGAGGTCCTGAAGACAGCCGACACCAACTAGATTCCGAGAGAACAAGGGGATGTGCAGGCCTGTAAGAGAGTGCGAAGGAACCGCTGGACAGGGGAGGGTGGTGGAACTACGGGCGACTACCGGGCCCGAGGAAGGGTCTGCAAGGGCAACTGCGGCAGGGACGGCAAGCGGCGTAAGCATAGTGTGGTCCCGAAAGAAACACAGAGATGCGCCAGAGTCGAGAGTGAAGGAGAGCTCGGCAGTGGTGGCTGGAGGCGGAGGAGCTAGGGTGGAGCCAAGGCTAAACAAAGCAAAGGGTCCTACGCCTAACGCAGCAGGGAAGCCTAAACTAGGCACACTGGGCACACCTACACTAGGCAACACAGGGTAGTAGGAACCAGTACACTAGAGTTATCGACATACAACACATACAATGTAGAGCTTATCTCATCCATGTCCATATCAAAGATCCTAACACCACGACGGAGCAGACTGTGCCAGTCGGGAAGGTCTGGCGCGGGGCAGAAGCGGAGACGAAACAGGTCGTCCAGGCGAACGAAACAGCGAGTGGGGGTATGACCGATCTTACCGCACACAAGGCCGCGAGGAGGACTGGTCTGGAGCTGGTAGTGGCAGCGCCCGTCACTCGCACCACCACCCGACGACGAGCTACGCGCACGACCACCGCGACCACCACCACCACCGGCGCCAGGCCACCCAGGCGGGCGGCAGCCGACCCTCCGTTGCGACTGCTACTGCTGCTGGTCAAGCTGTGGCGCTTGTTGCTGCTCTCGCTGGGGCTGCTGCTCCGAGGCACCAGCCCCAGCCCCCTCGTCAGTACTACCGCAAGCGGATGAACCACGTCCACCCCCTCCTCCACTGCCACCGCCGCGCCCAGCCTTGGGGCGGCGGGCCTTACCATAATGGGACTGCGCTGCGGCCATCGCGGCAGCGGTCTCAGCAGTAGGGGATGTCCCAGCGATAGCCGCAACCTCCTTGAGGTAGAGGCAGCGACAGCGGCAGAGGCAGGGGACGGGGTGGAATAACGCGCGACGATAACCTCTAGGAACTCCTGCGCAGTCCTGACCGACTAAAAGCGGGGGCGCTCAGACAGGGGGAGGGCATAGCTAATCACGAGCTGAGCGACAGCATCACGCGAGAGCCAGATAGCACAAGCAAGGGCAGCAGCGGCGGCGGACTCACGGTCAGCAGACATGGGGTCAGCGGGGAGAGCAGCAGGGGGGTCAGGGCAGGAGAGGGTATTGTCAATGTGGACGGCCAGAAAGTGGCCGTCCTACCGCTAACCAGTGAGGTGACAGCGGAGGTCGATGAGCCACGCGCCAAACTCAGCCGGCTGACCCTCCGCGTCAAAGAGCAGCATCGAGTCCGTCATTAGGGCCGCTGCAGCCGCGAATAGGCGGTGAAGGGCGGGACGGAGCGACGAGGAGCACTGGAGAGCAGTGCTATACGGTGCAGCGCGGTGGAACGTGGTGCAGTGAAGCGCCGCGCGGTGCAGAGTGGTGCAGTGCGGTGGGGCACGGTACAGGGCGGTACCGCACGGTGCAGTACGGTGGGGCGCGGTGCAGTGGAGTGCCGCGCGGTGCTGAGCGGTGCAGCACGGTGGGGCGCAATGCAGGACGGTGGAGAGGGCCGGTTTAGCGAGCGGGGACCGAGAAACACGGCGAAGGGGGGTGAGGGGGGGAGGGGTGGGGGGGCGCTGAGCAACAGGGCGATGGGGCCGCGGGGAGGCTAGGCTACGGGGCCGAGGGTCAGCTGGGCGACGGGGCCGCGGAGCAGCGGGGCGACGAGGCCGCGGGGCGGCTGGGCGACGAGGTCGTGGAGCAGCGGGGCGACGAGGCCGCGGGGCGGCTGTGCGACGGGGCGGTGGAGCAGCTGGACGACTGGACTGCGGGGCGGCTAGGCGACGGGGCGGCTAAGCGACGAGGCGGCTAGGCGATGAGCCGACGGGGCGGCTAGGCGACGGGCCGACGGGGCAGCTATGCTAGGGGCAACGAGGTCGCGGGGCCAGTAGAAAGGCTAGGCGCAAGGCGACGAGGCGACGGGGCCACGGGGCCGTTAGGCACCGGGTGACGGGGCGATTGGGTCACGGGCGGCTGGGCGCTAGGTGACGGGGCCGCGGGGCCAGCGGGGCGGCTAGGCGCTAGGTGGCGAGGCGATGGGGCCACAGGCGGCTAGGCGCTAGGGAACGGGTCCGCGGGGCCAGCAGGCACCAGGAGACGGGGCCGACGAGCCAGCTAGGCAACGGGGCAGCGGGGCCAGCGGGCCAGCTAGGCGCTAGGCGACAGGGCGACGGGCAGGCCTGTCGTTATCAGGGTATTTTACCCTGATTCCCTGATTTCACAGGGTATTTTTTTGGCCAACCTTTAATTTTCAAGGTTGGACTTTTCTTAACCCTAGCCCCTTCAGGGTTGTAAGTCTATGAACACTTGGGATTTCTGGGATTGCGTTATGCCAATATTGAGTTTTCAGGGAGCAACGCGCACGAACCCTGAGTGCGACATCCATGTGCCTCACAGCCCTGAAATTTCGGCAAAGTCCCCAATCTCTAGAAACATTACCCCCACACACACAGCAACCTAGAAAAATGGCCAAGTCCTAATTGTACAGACATTTCCCCTACACACCCCACAAAAATCAACAAATATCGGCTAAGTCCTGTGGTACAGACATTCCCCCTACACCCGCAACAACCCACAAATAATCGGCTAAGTCCTAGTAGCTAGAGTATCACCCTCCTCAACAAAAATTGTCTAAGTCCTCGTGTACAGACAGACATTCCCCTCGATGTCGATCCCCCCCCTCACCTCCGTTTTGATCCTCGTGCCCCCCCCGTCTTGCTTCCCCGCTCCCCTCGGTTTTTGAAATCCCTCCCCCTTCCCCCTCGATTTCAAATCCCCCCTCCCCTCCTTTCAACTTCCCCCCCTCGAGCTGTGAGCTGCCCGATTTTCACTTCGTCTGGGAAATCAGAAATAGACATCCCCGCCAGGCCCCACGATTGGTTTTACGGTACCCTTATTGCTCAGTGTCGTGATTAAAAAAAAAAAAAAGTTTCCATCACCCTCATTAAAAAATATTTGCAGATTCATCAGTGTTGCATAGGCAAAGCTCGATTTCCACTAGGGTCCTGTACGAAAAAAAAACGCTGATTTGGCGAACAAGCAGAGAAGACTTTCACATTTTTTGTGTGTTTTGTTTCAGCTCGATTCAAAATTCGACAGCTGACGTTATCAGGGTATTTTACAAGGGTACTATATACAATGGCCAATCATGACAAAGATTCTGCCACTAGTCAGGGGAGAGACAACTGTTTTTTTTCTAGCAGCATTGGTTCATTTTGGAATTTCCCCCAGGCCCCCAGTTCCCCCAAAAAACCCACCACACTTTGACGGTCACGATCGAACGCGATCGTTTCGACGTTTCTCAGCTGTTCATCGTTGGTCCGTCATTAACGGCTCAGATTTGCGCGACCTGACACCACCAGCTGACACGTCTCCAGCAATCGAATGTTCTTCCAGAGACTGTACACCAGGGCCTGAGCTAGTTTTTTTGCCTAATGTACACCAGGGCAGTTCCCGAATGTACCGGGCTTTGAGAGGTGTGGGGTGAGATTTGGGGAGGGCGGCGAGTTTGGGCGTGGGCAAAGGTTGAGGCCATAAAAACACAGGATTTGAAGTGTTTGGTGGGAATTCGAATTTCAGGAAATTCTCGACCGGTCTTGAATTCGACCCTGATTGTGTTATGTGAACCCTGGGAATTTCAGGGTTTCGGGTTCCTGAACACTGACAGATCAGGGTAGGGATTTTTCCAAAACAGAGCCCTCAGGGTAATTTTTTTTTTCTAGTCGACAGCTCAGGGTGGTTTTTTTTTTAACGTCAGCCTTGGCGACGGGGCCACGGGGCGGCTAGGTGCTATGGGACGGGGCCACTAGTCTTAAATTATATATTGTGTTATATAATTGGTAGGCTTGGTATGTTATCGAACTCTACTGTTAAGGGTACAATCCCCTCCTTGTATCCCTCTCTCTTTCAAGTCGTTCTTTTTCCTCTCGTCAACTTTCTCTCCTAGCTCCTGGCTCTTAAACCCTCACGCCATTCCATGGCTTCCTTCCGTTCAGGCCTCAGGATATCAGGGTAAAATACCCTTACGACCCTTATAATAAGGGTGGGGTAGGTGTTGGACCCTTATTTTTAAAAGTGGTTTACTTTTTGACCCTTATGAAAAAAACTAGATCTATACGGGACCCTGTTTTTTCAAAGTGGTCGAGTGTAGGGACCCTGATGCGGAAAAGTTTTGTGTAAAATCACCCTTACACAATCACACATGCGATCCCCCGCTATAATAATTTATCCCCTTGGGAACCTATAGATTTCGGCTAAGTCCCCCCAATTCGAGAGTCATTCCTCCTATACCCTCCCCAACCCAAGATTTCTGCTAAGTCCCCCACTGCCAAAGGCATTCCTCCCACAGCCACAGCCCTCGAGTACCCCAAAAAATTGGTGAAGTCCCCCACTGGCAGAGACAAAGCTCCTGTAGTACCCTTGCAACCCAGAGGATTCGGCTAAGTCCCCCACTAACAGAGACAGTCCTCCCATACACCTCGCAACCCGGAGGATTCGGCTAAGTCCCCCAGTTCCAAGTGTGTTACAGTCAGACTTGGGGGAATAACTACCTTGAAATTACAGGGTAGCCTGAAACGAAAATAAAGCCCTGGACATTATAATAATTTGAAAGGTTTTGCAGGAGACTAAGTATAGAATCTGCAAACGCGAACGCTTGGAAAACTTCAAGTGTTAGCCTAGGATCTTTATTGGAATGGTAGACTAGTAAGACAGTGGAAGTCTTGTGAAAGTCAAGTCTCAAAGTTCTTAAAAGTTGAAATCTCAAGGTGAATAATAAAAGGACACAACAAAGATTTATAGCTCTAGAAAAGTACCTATTCGCTAATGTACCTATTCGTCACTATCGCGATATGCGCCCTAGATGATACTGAAGAGGTGCGATTGTTCGCGTGACTGAAATGACTATCGTATGACGAGCGCTATTTGCTGACGTCATCCTACGGACTTATCTTCTACAGTAGGATTCGACACTATCTATCGATAAACAACTTACAGAAATGCTAAGTATGAATTATACTACAACACTCCCCTTCATTTCTGGAAGTCCGATAGTGTCACTTCTTGAAGATCCCGCAAAGCTTGTTATAGTACTGAAACTTCTGTCGTGTCAGCTTCTTCGTGAGGAAATCGGCAGCCATTTCGTTGGTCGAACAGTAGACCAATCGCATCCTCCCCTTCTCGACTTCATCCTTAACGAAAAAGTAACGCAGTGAAATATGTTTCGTGCTGTTGACGAAACCAGGCTGGTGCGCAATGCGAATTGCACTTTGATTGTCGCATTGCAGAGTAAACTGAGTACTCGTCGTCAACTTCGCTTCTTCCAAAAGTTCCTGTAGGTAAAGTCCTTCGCGTGTTGCGGTGCAGACAGCGAAGAACTCAGCTTCAGCAGTGGAGAGAGCAATCAGCTCCTGCTTTGTCGAATTCCAAAAAATAGGCCCGATAGGTTCAAGGCGGTAGACAAATCCAATGCGCGATCGTCGATTAGTAGAGTCAGCAGCGTGATCGGCGTCGACGAAACCGTGTAGGTACAGTGTTTTACAACTGATGACGTTGTAGACTAAACCGACGTCAGGTGTCGATATAAAGTACTAAAGCGAGCGGAGAAGATCGAGTTAATGCTCCTCTCCAGGATGGCGTAGGAACTGAGCGAGTTGACTGGCAGCGTAGGCTAGATCTGGACGGCAAGTAACAGCAGCGAAGAGTAAACAGCCTAACTGCTGTTGATAAACATGTAAACCGGTTAGACTCAATGGTGCAGTATTCGATTTGTGATCTGTCGGTAGTGAGCGGTACGGTGTAGAGACTGCAGCAGGAATAAGGTTGAAGCGAGCAGCGAGTGTGGCTGCGTACTTTGAAGTAGTGAGGTGAATAGACGTCGGTGAACAGGTAATGTTCAGACCGAGAAATTGTGAGACTGTTTCGGAGACGGTAAGCTGTAAAATTTTCTATAGTTTCAGTATAAAAGTATCGGCCAGTGAATCGGTAGTGCTGACGTAGAGAATGTCGTCGACGTAGGCGACGACTAAAATATAGTTGCTGCCGTCAGTTAGAAGATACATCCCCTGATCATGCGGTAGTTGTCAAAATCCAGCAGTGATAAGTTGTGAGTGAAGATACTGCTGCCAAAGTCGGGGTGCCTGTTTAATACCGTAAAGTGACTTTCTAAGACGGCATACGCTCGGTGGGTTAGTAGTTTACGAGTGCGGGTACTCTACCAGAATGAGTGCATCGATAGGTGCGTAGAGAAAGGCGTTTGACACGTCAATTTGTCGAAGTCGTAGATTACGGCAGGCGGCGACACAGAGAAGAATTCGAACGCTTGTATGTCGACCGACGGGAGCAAAAGTCAGCTCGTAGTCAATGCCGTAAGTCTACTCGAATCCGCGAACGACCCATCGCGCCTTGAACTTCTCAAACGATTCATCTGCATTAGTCTTGACACGGAAGACCCATTTTCTGGTGAGTACCTTTCTTCCTTTTACTTCTGATGTCGGTATTAACTCCCATGTGTCACGACTCTTGAGAGCTGCTAGCTCCCTGTCCATGGCTTCGCGCCATTTTTCGCGGCGAGGACTCGTAAGGGCTTGTCGAACGGTTTCCGGTTCAGGTATTTTACTGTCATTGTACTGTACCGCGACTGCGAATCCAAGTATCTTTAAGCCGGTTTCTGTAAAACGCGGACGTTCTTCGTTTGCACCTGCGAAATTTTCTTTTGCTCCTTCTTCCCCCCCAATTTCGGCAGGTGTAACACAAACTGCTTCGTCGGAGACGATGGGCATCGACTACTGTTGACAATCGCGTTCGTAACTGAGGTGGACTTCGCGAACATCATCCGGATCAGCATCTGCGAGAGGAATCAATTCCGGGACGTCAGTCAACGTAACAGGTTCGGGAATATCCGTTGGGGTAGCTTCAGAGGCTTAATCTCCTAGCATTGCTCAGGCACTGCTTCGTCCTGTACATCAGCTTCGGCTTCGTCAGTAGCAAAAGCACGCGAGCCTTCGAACAGCCTGGCAGGGTTGGCAGCTGTTGCATGGTGGGCACGAAAAACTGGCAAGGTGAGTCTTTTATAGAAGAGACAATCACGTGAAGTGACGGTTTTGTTGGAGCGAAGATCCAAAATTTTCCATGCGTGATACTGTTTTTCGATGCCGAGGTGTACCCCCCATTTTGCCTGTTCAGAAAATTTGCCGAGTGCTGCAGTTGGAGAACGAAACTGTACAACACACCTAAAAACTCGTAAAAGTTTGGTACTTCCCAATGTTCGTGTCCACTGCAGGTGCGGAGAAGAAAACTCGGGCAGTGACGTGGAAGACAGCAGGTTGTGTAACAGCACGGCATGGTCCATCGCATACGGCCAAAAGCGAGGAGGAAGAGCAGCCTACGTCAGCAGGGCACGCATCTTCTCCTGCAGAGTTCGATTCATCCTTTCCGCTACCCCCATCTGTTGGTGTGCATGCGGCAGTGACTGCTTCCGTTTGATGCCGAGGGTTTGGAGGTAGTCGGTGAAGGTGGTGCTCGTGTATTCCCTTGCGCCATCACTCTGGAATTCTTGCAGTTTCACGCCAGACTCTCGTTCACGACATCGAGCCATGCGACGAAGACAGAATGAGCGAGATAACGAGCAGGAAGGTTTGCTGTCCAAACGTAGTGTGTAGATGCTTTGATGAAGGTAATCATATACTGCTCCTCTTTAGGTCCTGCTTCAGGTAAGTTTAGTATGTTGCTGTAGACTTTCTGCATTAGTTTATAACGTGTTAAGCCAGGAAAATGACTCGAAAACGAATCGTGGGTAAGGTTGGCGACCGGACACGTGGTGCAAATCGTCGGACGAGACTGCGGCTTCATCTCCGTATCGTTAGGTAAAAGTAGACTGTTTCTATCAAGAACTGCTGCGCGGATTGAATGATTTAAAATCTCTTGTGACGGATGCCCTAACCGTTGATGCCAAATTTCCTCTGTGGCTTTGTGTCCTGATGATCGCAGGTAAAAGTCGGCGTTAGTATAAAACGAAGAAATGAGGAAAGGAGAAATAGCTGGCGACATGTCAATCTCCCCTTCGACGAAACGGGTTAACGGTAACTGAACATTTGAAGTTTCTGCTGCATTTGCTATTGCAACGTCTGATGCTGCTTCTGTTGATGTGTGAGCAGACAGGCCGGCAACGGCTACCGGAAGACTTGGCTGCTCGGTGACTGCTGCTTTCACTGTTTCTTCAACGACGGCGGGTTCATCAGCGGCAAGCCTGCTAATTTCGCCCCACAGTGGAGCTGGAGTTCCTTGGAAGGCCGCACGGGTATTATAAAACGTTCGCCACGTGGTGGCGCTTTCATCGGCGGTATTGAACTCCCAAGTATACAGTGCGGTAAGAACGGCTGCTGCAGTTCGAGAAGCTGTTGGTACAGTAGTTGCTCGAAAATCAATATCCACGTGTTGATAATCTGTTTCTTTGGGATGATCCCAGGGACCAAGGGCAAGGACGCGTTCAGAATCACCAGAAGTGCCTTGTGCTGTGAAATGAAGAACTGACACGCCATGTTGAGTAGCAGCACGACCAAGGTAAGTATTCGTTAAGCTGTGCCATAACTCCTGATCCATTGTGTCGCAGTTCCCTTGTGTGCGAATTTTGTGTGCCAGGAGTTGAGCTGTGGAGAGAAGATTGAAGCCAAGTCCGGCAACGATAAGAACGTTGGTAACGTGTAATGAATATCCCGTGTCGACTGATTCAAGCATGACACTCCCAACAGATCTTGCCATAATAGTTTGTCCGTTTGCGACTGCGACAGGTATTGGGCGACGAAGCGGACACTGGTTGGTGATGAAGCTTGTTTCAGCGGAGCACATGTGCCAACCGCAACAGCTGTCGAGATACCAAGTATTGGGTCCTGATATGACTCGAGCAAGGTTAGCATAAACTTGAGGTATGGGAATGCCTTCAGCACTTGTGGTTTCTTCAAGTCGTGTCTCGAAATCAGTTTCTGAAACATCAACTGTTGTAACACATCCGAAAACTCCTTTTCCTGATGTTGCAGATGCAAAAACCGGAGGTCGATGCTATGGCGACGATGTATTCTGCGGTGGTTTTGGCATCTGTTGCATCTGAGACGTCGACTGTTGCGGTGGTGTATGTGACTTCGGTAACTGCTGCGAACGATGATATGGCTGTGAGGTACTGCGTCGATTTTGATGGTGGCTCTGACAAATTTGGTAAGTATGTCCTGGTTTCTTGCAGAAATGACAGAAGGGATATTTCGGGGGAAGTCGTTGCTGCGGCTCTGGATTTGAGTAAAAACTCAAGTGTATCCCATTTTTCTGGTTGCGTTGTGACTTCAGATCAAGATCTTGCTGTTCCGCTTGAAGATACGACAAAATTTCAGCTTCGGAGAGGTTCGGGTTCATGCGCAAAAAGGCGCGCGCCTGTCGCCATTCGGGTCCAAGGCCAGCAAGAAGGACCGTGAGATACATCTCACGAGGGAAGTATCCCCCACTCTTCTCCAGTTGATCTCGTAGTGTACGGACGCGGTTGACGTAGTCCATGACATTTTCGTTTGTCATCATCTGCACACTTGTTAACTACGAAAGTATCTTACTCACTGTTATTGTATCTCTTGCCACCCCCTTCAAGTGGTTCCATGCAGTTTCAGCTGGTGTAAAGCTTGAATGAAACGATCGGACGCCGAGCTGCTCCTTCGGCGACAGGTTCCGAACAAGAACCGTATACGCCCTGAGAGAGGCGTGCAAGAAACTCTGCTGCTCCAGGTGTGTTCCCGTAACAGGATACGTAAACTCGCCAGTGAAGAACGGCCATAGCCCAGCGGACTGCGCAAGAAGCTCAAACTCGAAGCTCCAGGAGTAAGAATCTACTCTGTTAAAATGTATGGTGGTCTTGATCTGTGTACTGTTAAGAAAATTTGGTGGTTGAAAAATAATACCCGGTTGCTGTTGCTGTTGCTGTTGTTGTTGAAATTGCTGTGGCTGTTGCTGCTGTTACTGTTGTTGCTGATGTTGCTGATGTTGCTGATGTTGCTGCTGTTATTGTTGCTGAGCAGGGGGATGCCCGAAGATGTAAAAGAGATGCTGCTGCTGCTGTGAATGTGGCTGCTGCGCAAAAGGTGAGAAAGCAAATGAGACAGTACTTGGAGCTGAAGCTCCACGCATATAACTCGAGCCGTCAAGGCTCATTCCACTGAACGCCGAAGATATAGACTGAGTTGAAAACGGTGGTTGTGCTGATGCCTGTTGCTATACTGATGCCTCTTGTTGTGCTGTTGTCTGTGTTTGTTGGTGTTGTGCTGCAGGGGCAGTTGATGACATCCCTGGAGTAGTGACAGAAGACGGATTCTGCTGCTGCTGCATACCGATATGCGCATAAGCCGGTGGAAACGGTCCAGAGGCTGAGAGACCAGTGGCGGTCGTGGAGACATGTACTCCAGTAGTTCTGGAAGTTGATCCGGTAGACGGTGCTGGTGATGAACCAATCATTGTTGACAGTAGTCTTAATTCCAGGTAGCTCTCATACCATGTAATAATTTGAAAGGTGTTGCAGGAGACTAAGTATAGAATCTGCAAACAGGAACTCTTGGAAAACCTCAAGTGTTAGCCTAGGATATTTACTGGAATGGTAGACTAGTAAGACAGCGGAAGTCTTGTAAAAGTGAACCTGAGAATATAGTTTTGTGAAAGTCAAGTCTCAAAGTTCTTCAAAGTTGAAATCTCAAGGTTAATAATAAAAGGACACTACAAGGATTTATAGCTCTAGAAAAGTACCGATTCGCTAATGTACCTGTTCGTCACTATCGCGCTATGCGCCCTAGATGATACTGAAGAGGTGCGACTGTTCGCGTGACTGAAACGACTGTCTTATGACGAGCGCTATTTGCTGACGTCATTCTACGGACTTATCTTCTACGGTAGGATTCGACACTATCTATCGATAAACGACTTACAGAAATGCTAAATATGAATTCTACTACAACAGACGTGATATGTCAAAAATTCTCTTCCCCCTTACCCACTTCGGCGAGGGAATGTCGCGCCTACAAAATATCGGCGACTTGAATTTATGTTTTCACGAGTTTTTAACTAGCCCCTGCCCGCGTACGACAGAGATTCCCGCTGTCAGTTTCTTCTGCTACTATAATGGTTTACGCTTTTTTATGCCTGCCACTTACCCGAGAAGTCATGCGCACTGTTACAAAATCTGGCGTCTTGAATGTTTAATTCGTGTCGGTAATGTCATATCGTATCCGCCACTAGATTAGTTAAAGAAATGAAAGAACCAAAAAAAAAAAAAAAAAAAAAAAAAAAAAAAAAAAACCGAGTGGGGCACGACCACTTAGGGTGGCATCAGCCCTAACTCCGAAAAGGATTGTGATTGTGACACCTTAACTCGCATGTGGGGCAACTATGAATTATTTAGGCAGCCCAAACACTGTTCACGTTTGGGTAGTCAGTGCATAGCGCACTTTTTTCACCAAGCCTCTGGGCTGCCCCTCAAGTACCCTACAGCTCACTAAATTGACGAAATCACAAGTGCCGCATAAATCACTCACAACGGGAACTCAGGTCGCAACCAAGAAGGTGTTAAAATTATATAAGTTATATATAATTGATAGGCTTGGTAGTTGTTACCGAACCTTACTGTAGAGGGTACAATCCCCTACTTGTACCCCTCTCTCTTCCTAATCGACTCTCTTCTCTCTCGTCAATCTCCCTAGCTAATCCTCGGCCGTCATTTCATGGCGGCCTTCTCCTATCTTGCTAGCTCAGTTCACAACATGGTAACAGAGCAGGCCGCCCGTCCCGGGCCTGCTCATTACGCTTCCGCTGCGTTCTCGTTGTTACTTCGCCGCCGTTGCGGCTTTCCGCCTGCCTGCCGCCGTGGCATCTTTTGTGTGATGCCACGGCGGCCTTTTAGTCCTGCCGTCTCAGCTTCGACAAGCAGCCGCGGCACCGACGCCACGCTGTGGTGGCGTCGTAATGGTGCCGCGGCGGCGTCGTTGAGCCGCAGCCGCCGCGTATCACCTCCGCAGCCGCTGCACGTGCAGCCCACCCGCTCGCCAGTAAGCGCCGCACCAGCAATGGCGCTGTGCTGAAGTCCTGCAGCCCCACCATAGCAGCCCCACCACCTCTCCCTCCCCTGCGTCTCCTCCTGCTCCTGCTGCAGCTGCTGTCTTCTGCTCGGTCGTCGCCGGTTCGTGCCACACCGCCGAGAGCCCTCAGCCGCCGCAGTCGCCGCCTGCCTTCCTCGACGCAACCGCCTTGAACACGTGCTCCGCCGCCGTCGTCGCTGAAGCCGCCCAGATGCGGGCAGCTGCCTCTCGTCCGGGGGTGTCATCGCCTAGCACGAGGGTTAGATACCCGGCTGCTCACAAGCATGAGGGTGTACGGGATTAGGGGGTGTGTGGGTGTTGGGTGTGGGGGTGTGTGACTACCAAGCCTAGGGGGTGTGTTAAAATTATATAAGTTATATAGTTGTTACCGAACCTTACTGTAGAGGGTACAATCCCCTCCTTGTACCCCTCTCTCTTCCTAATCGACTCTCTTCTCTCTCGTTAATCTCCCTAGCTAATCCTCGGTCGTCATTTCATGGCGGCCTTCTCCTATCTTGCTAGCTCAGTTCACAACAGAAGGGTCTAGGAAATGAGGACGTATTTCTACAAGACATTGTTCAGTACCAGCAAACCCGAAATGGACTACGAAAAGCGAAACAGTGAGGTCCGAGGGTCAAAACGCGAATTCCTGTTCGGTTCGATGTGGTAGTTCGCGAAGTTTGGTTCCTTGGTACTGAACGCACTAATGTAGAAGTACGCCCTAACCCGTGACCATAGAAATTTTAACAGCAAAATTACCGAGGTGCGGCATTCCCTTCCCTCCACTTCAGCGCTAACAAACAAAAATCTTGGTGCACCCTGTCGAGTAAAGCCCAAGGCACGTCGTTACATCAGATCTGCAACATGTTAGTCGTCTGATCACGCGAGATCCTGTAACTACCATTAAGTGTAAGGCTGCGCTGGAGTTATACCCTTATGTGAAAAAGTACAAATCTTTAGGACCCTTATATTACAAAGTAGCTTAAAAATATACCCTTACAGAAAAAGTGGCAGCAAGCGAGTACCCTTACAAGAAAGAGTACTTCTAATCCTATCCAGAGGCCTGCTTCCGTTCCTCCTAGCCTAGTCTTCTGACAGCTAGGCCAACGAGCAAGCTAGTGGACGAGGCGGCTAGGACCTAAGGCGGAAGTGCGGGTGGGCGGGGGGGGACCTAACCTAACCTACTCATGATACCATCTCAGAGTTAGTGTTGAGTAGAATGGGAGTATACAGGGGTATATAGCTAGTGGGTTGTACTCTCTATGGCATGACCCTATGTAGTCCACTAAACATACACACCCCACAAATCAGAGACCCTCGTAACACGCCCCAATCCTTCTTTCGCGCACGCCCCAGCTGCCCAAGGACCTTGGGCACTCTGAAGCATACTCAAATGTTGGGACGTGGAGGCTGATATGGCCCTTCTAGGTTAACGTTGAGATTGAAATTAGGAACTTCTGAAGTTTTAGAAATTGCCCTACGATTCCTCTGATTTTTTAGAAACTAGAAATTTGGCCGTCTGATGCCTTAGAAAGTGCCCAGTGTCAAACATGTGTATTTGTCATGTTTGTATAGACTGTATAGAGTCACCTCTTAGAGGATACAAAACTTAGATATATTTGTGTGTACTCTCACTTTACCATTATTCAATTATTCTGATATGGTATCACGCGTAGGTAGGATCCCCCCCCCCCACCTACCGCTTCCGCTCATGCCCCCTAGCGCCCCTCCTGGGCCCCGTCGCGCTCCTCCCAGGCCCCGTCGCGCTCCTCCCAGGCCCCCTAGCGCCCCTCCTGGGCCCCATCGCGCTCCTCCCAGGCCCCGTAGCGCCCCTCCTGGGCTTCGTAGCGCCCCTGCCAGGCCCCGTCGCGCCCCTCCCAGGCCCCGTCGCGCTCCTCCCAGGCCCACTAGCGCCCCTCCTGGGCCCCGTCGCGCTCCTCCCAGGTCCCGTAGCGCCCCGTCGCGCCCCTCCTGGGCCCCGTAGCACCCCTCCTGGGCCTCGTCGCGCCCCTCCTAGGCTTCGTAGCGCCCCTCCTGGGCCCTGTACCGCCCTCCCAGGCCCCGTCGCGCCCCTCCCAGGCCCCGTCGCGCCCCTCCCAGTCCCTCTAGCGCCCCTCCTGGGCCCCGTCGCGCTCCTCCCAGGCCCCGTAGCGCCCCGTCGCGCCCCTCCTGGGCCCCGTAGCGCCCCTCCTGGGCCTCGTCGCGCCCCTCCTGGGCTTCGTAGCGCCCCTCCTGGGCCCTGTAACGCCCTCCCAGGCCCCGTCGCGCCCCTCCCAGGCCCCGTCGCGCTCCTCCCAGGCCCCCTAGCGCCCCTCCTGGGCCCCGTCGCGCTCCTCCCAGGCCTCGTAGCGCCCCTCCTGGGCTCTTTCGCGCCCCTCCTGGGCTCCGTAGCGCCCCTCCTGGGCCCCGTCGCGCCCCTCCTGGGCCCCGTAGCGCCCCTCCTGGGCCCCGTCGCGCCCTCCTTGGGCCCTGTAGCGCCCCTCCTGGGCCCCGTCGCGCCCCTCCCAGGCCCCGTCGCGCCCCTCCCAGGCCCCGTAGCGCCCCTCCTGGGCCTCGTCGCGCCCCTCCTGGGCTTCGTAGCGCCTCTCCTGGGCCCCCCGTCGTGCCCCTCCTGGGCCCCGTAGCGACCCTCCTCGGCCGCGTCGTACCCGTCGCCGCCGCCCGGCCCCGTCGTGCCCGCCCGGCGCCGTCGCGCCCGCCCGACCCCGTCGCCGCCGCCCGGCCCCGTCGCGCCCGCCCGGCGCCGTCGCCGCCGCCCGGCGCCGTCGCCGCCGCCCGGCCCCGTCGCGCTCGCCCGGCGCCGTCGCACCCTGCCCGGCCCGTCGCGCTCGCCCGGCCCCGTCGCAGCCGCCCGGCCCCGTCGCACCCGCCCGGCCCCGTCGCACCCTGCCCGGCCCCGTCACAGCCGCCCGGCCCCGTCGCACCAGCCCGGCCGCCGTCCCGCTCGCCCGGCCCCGTCGCACCGGCCCGGCCCTGCCGCACTCGCCCGGCCCCGTCGCCCCAGCCCGGCCCCGTCGCGCCCGCTCGGCCCCGTCGCCTCGTCCCGGCCCTGTCGCGTCAGCCCGGCCCCGTCGGGCCAGCCCCGGCCCCGTCCTCCTAACTGGTACGGTCCCCCCCCCCCCCCCCCCCCCCCCCCCCCCCCCCACCCCGCCCTGCTCCGTGCCGCCCTGCACCGCACTGCACCGCACTGTACCGCACTGCACCGCACTGCACCGCACTGCACCCACTGCACCGCACTGTACCGCACAGTACCGCACTGCACCGCACTGCACCGCACTGTATCGCACTGCACCGCACCCCACCTAGCTGCACCGCCCTGCACAGCACTGGACTCTTCCTGATGGCGGCGGAGCTTCGCTTCGACGCTGAAGGTCAGCCCCTAGAATTCGAGGCGTGGCTTGCCGACCTCCGCCGCCAACTCACTGGCCAGCGGCAGGATGGTGAACCGCTTTCCGCACACCTTGACGGTACGCTCCCCTGCCCAGACCCTCCTGCTCTTCTGCCCGCTGACCCCACACCCACTGAGCGTGAGTCTACTGCTGCCACTGCCCGTGCGCGCTCTGTCTGGCTTTCTCGCGATGCTGTCGCCCAGCTTGCCATTAGCAACGCCCTCCCCCCGTCCGAGCGTCCTCGCTTTAGGTCCCTCACTACTGCTCAGGCATACTTAGATGCTGTCATCAAGCGCTATTCCACCCCTCCGGCTGCCTCGGTGGGTCGCCTGATCCTCCCGCTGCTCTTTCCTGACCTTGCTTCGTTCCCCACTGTCTCTGACCTCGCTGCCCACCTGCGCTCGATAGAGGAAACCTGGCGCGCCGCATGCACTGACGCACAGCTTAGAGCCCACCAGCCGCCCATTACCTCTACCCTCTACCTGCTTGCCACCCGCCTCCCTGACCGCCTTGCTGTCGCCCGCGACCGCTTCCTTAGTGTTCACCCCGCAGACCTCACCCTCACTGACTTTGTCGACACCCTGACTGTGATAGAGACCCGTCACCGCTCCATCGCCCAGGCGAGCGGTGTCGTGCCGGTCCCTATCTTTCAGGGTTGTGCCCCTACTCAGTGTACCTTCTCCGACGGCTCTGCTGCAGCGCAGGCCCGTTCTGGGAAGGGCCGCCGCCCCAAGGCTGGGCGCGGCGGAGGGGGCGGCGGGGGTGCGGGCGGGGGTAGTGGTGGGGTCGGGTCGCCTGGTGCTGGAGCGGACGAGGGGACCCTGCCCAGTCCAGCTGAGTCGCCGCCCCTGCAGTTGCAGCAGCCGCAGCAGCCGCCGCAGTCGCAGCCTTCGCAGCAGCCGCAGCAGCCGTCGCAGACGCGGCAGACGAGTGTTCTCCCGCCAGGGTGGCCCGGCGCTGGCGGTGGACGGGCGCGTGGTGGTGTGCCGCGTGGTGGCTCTGCCGGCGGGCGTTGTCAGTACCAGATCCAGACCGGTCCTCGCCGCGGTTTCGTTTGCGGTAAGATCGGTCACTCCACTCCCCGCTGCTTTCGTCGCCTGGACGACCTCTTTCGTCAGCGTTTCGGCCCGTCGCCAGACCTCCCGGACTGGCACAGTTTGCTTAGTCGTCAGATTCAGATCTTTGATATGGACATGGATGCCATTGTTTCTGCTCTGCATGTGATGTATGCTGATGACTCTAGTGTGCTTCCGACTTATTACTCACTGTTGCCTAGTGTAGGTGTGCCTAGCTTAGCCTCCCCTGCTGCGTCAGGCGTAGGATCCCCTGCTTCGTGTAGTCTTGGTGCTTCTGCCGTCGTTCCGTCGCCAGACCCCTCGGCTTCGCTTTCCTTCACCTTGGACTCTGGCGCCTCTCGGTGTTTCTTCCGCGACTCCACCACCCTGACGCCGCTTCCTGTTCCTGCTGCCGTTTCTCTTGCTGACCCCTCCGGCGGCCCGGTAGTCGCCCGCAGTTCCACCACCCTTCCCTGTCCGGCGGTTCCTTCGGGCTCTCTTACAGGTCTGCATATCCCCTCGTTCTCCAGGAACCTAGTTGGTGTCGGCTGCCTCCAGGACCTTGGCGTCACCACTACGTTCCCTGGTCACGAGCGGTATGCTGTCTGTACCGAGGCCGCCACTGGTGCCCCCCTGTCCACGTTCCCCCGGGACCCGGTGTCCGGCCTGTTCACTCTGGACACCGTGCCCCCCCCGGCTGGAGTGCCCCCTCAGGTGGCTGTGTCTACCCAGGTTGCTGCTCCGTGCTCCTGTCGCTCCCTCACTCACCCGACCCTCCTGTGGCACCACCGCCTAGGTCACCCTGCGCTCCCGCGTCTGCGTCACATGTCCCAGCACGGTCTTGTCCTTGGTCTCCCAGGTTCACTCCCCGCGTTTCCCTCCTCCCCAGCTCCACCTTGCACGCCTTGTGTCGAGGGTCGGCTTCGCCGTGCCCCTCACTCCTCCTCGTTCCCCCCTACCGTCGCGCCGCTGCAGACCCTGCACCTGGACGTCTGGGGCCCCGCCCCCGTCCCTGGGCCGCGTCGCGAGCGCTACTTCCTTGTGCTTGTCGACGACTTCACTCGTTACGCCACAGTCTTTCCCCTGGAGCGCAAGGCCGACGTGCCTGGCGCCCTCATCCCCTGGCTTGTCTCTGCGCGTGTCCACCGCAGTCTCCCTGTCTTGCGTCTTCACTCAGACCGTGGTGGCGAGTTTGCCTCAGGTGTCCTTGGTCGCTTTTGTCGTGCGGAGGGCATCACCCAGACGTTCACCCTACCGGACTCCCCACAGCAGAATGGGGTCGCTGAGCGACGC
Source organism: Closterium sp. NIES-67 (assembly GCA_027943415.1). Classification (NCBI taxonomy): domain Eukaryota; kingdom Viridiplantae; phylum Streptophyta; class Zygnematophyceae; order Desmidiales; family Closteriaceae; genus Closterium; species Closterium sp. NIES-67. Next base: position 174,128 of record BQMB01002250.1, on the reverse strand, counting down.
ATCGGCTTGGTCATGGAGGTCGCTCGCACCTCCATGGTCCATGCCGGTGCACCCCATTTTCTGTGGCCGTTCGCTGTGCGCTACGCTTCTCACCAGCTTAACCTGTGGCCGCACCCTCAGCAGCCGCAGGTTTCGCCGACCCGTCTGTGGACTGGGTCTCCTGGTGACGCGTCTGCGTTCCACGTCTGGGGCTGCCTTGCTCACGTCCGTGCCTCCGGCACGGACAAGCTCACTGCCCGCACCCTTCCCTGCGTCTTCCTCGGTTTTCCCCTTGACGCGTCCGACTGGCACTTTTACCACCCGCCGTCTCACCGCTTCTTTCACTCTCGTGACGTCACCTTTGACGAGTCCGTCTCCTACTACCGCCGCTTCCCCCACCGTGGTCCCCGGTTACCCCCCCCCTGTTCCTGGTCACCCCTTCCCCGGTAGTCCCTGCCCCTCCTCCTCCTCCTCCCCGTCCCGCCCCCTCTGGTGTCTCCCATGTCACCCCCCTTCCGTCCGTGGACCCGGTTGAGGAGTCTTCTGACTCTGGTGGCCCTCCGGTGCAGTCCTCGCCGGCCGCCCCTCCCCAGGTGTCCCCTCCCCAGTCCCCTCCTCCGCCGTCCCTGCCGCCACTGCAGCCGTCGCCGTCGCCGCCGCCGCCGCCGCCGCCGCAGTCGCAGCCCCCGTTCGCTGACTCTGGGGGTGCTCGTCCCGGTCGCCCTGAGGGTGGTCTTTCTGGGGGTGCGGGTGTGGAGAGTGCCGGTGGTAGCCGAGGAGCAGCTTGCGGTCCAGGTGTCGCCGTTGTGCCGCCGCAGCAGCAGTCCTCGCCGGTGTCCGCCCTTCGCCTGCTCGGCCTTCCGTCCCCCGACCCTGTGTCGGTTCCTCCCCGACCGTCTCCTCCTCTTCCTGTCTACGGCCCTGTTTTCCCTCCGCCGGACTCGTCCCCGGCCCGTCTCCCCCCTCGTTCCCCTCCTGTGTCCCCTCCCCTGTCTCCTGACCCGACTCCTCCATCGCACGTCTGGTCTCACCGTCCCTCCCGTGCTCGTCCTTCCTCGCCTGTCCTGCGCTCCCACCCTATGTTGCTTCGTTCACACGCGTCTCGTCCTCCCCTTCTGCCGTCGCCTCCTCCGTCCTCCCTTGTTGTTGCGCCCCCCCCGCTGTCCGACTACCTTCGTGCCGCTCGTCCTCTCGTTCCTCGGGTCCTTGCCTCTCTCGTTACCGACCCGTCTGTTCCAGTCTCGTGCCTTGACGCTCTTGTCGCTGCTGTCGCTGACTTCGCCTCTACCCGCCGCCTTGACTACGCCACCGCTCTGGTCTCTGACCCTGCCTGTCCTCCGTCTGTCGGGGGTGCTCCTGCCCTTGGCAGTGACGTCCTGGAGGACCGCCAGTTCGAGCTTGCTTTCCTCTCCGAGGCTGCTCCCCATCTCTGTTCCATGCTGCTAGTCCCTGAGGGTGACCCAGACGCTTTCGACATCCCGACCCCTCGCACTTACGCTGAGGCGACTTCGGGACCCTGGGCCTCGCAGTGGATAGCTGCCATGGAGCAGGAGATGGCATCTTGGAGATCCACCGGCACCTTCGTCGACGCAGTTCCCCCACCTGGGGTGAACGTAGTCGATGGCCGCTGGCTCTTCAAGGTGAAGCGCCCTCCTGGAGAGCCGCCTGTCTTCAAGGCGCGCTATGTGGCTAGAGGCTTCAGTCAGCGCGAGGGGGTGGACTTCTTCCAGACCTTCGCTCCGACCCCGAAGATGACTACTCTTCGGGTTCTGTTACACCTAGCTGCTCAGCGTGACTACGAGCTTCACTCCCTCGACTTCTCCACTGCCTTCCTTCAGGGCAGCCTACACGAGCAGGTCTACCTGCGCCGCCCTCCGGGCTTTACTGGCACCTTCCCTCCTGGGACCCAGTGGCTCCTGCGGCGCCCCGTCTACGGCCTGCGCCAGGCTCCCCGTGAGTGGCACGACACTCTGCGTGCTACGCTTGCTGACCTGCAGTTCTTTCCGTCTTCTGCAGACCCTTCACTCTTCGTTCGTGCTGGCCAGACTCCGTTCTACATCCTCGTCTACGTCGACGACCTGGTCTTTGCCACAGCAGACAGGGACGCGCTGGCCTCCGTGAAGGCAGAGCTACTGAAGAGACACACCTGCACTGACCTTGGAGAACTGCGCCGTTACCTTGGCTTGCAGATCTCCAGGGACAGAGCTGCGCGCACCATCACCCTGACTCAGTCACACTTGGTGCGCCAGGTCCTTCAGAGGTTCAGCCTTCAGTTCTCCTCTGCACAGCCCACCCCCCTGCCTGTAGACCACAGGCTCTCCGCTCCAGTGCCTGAGGAGTTGGTAGAGCCCAGCGGCCCCTACGCAGAGCTGGTGGGTTGCCTCATGTACCTGATGACTTGCACTCGCCCAGATCTCGCATACCCTCTCAGCATCCTGGCTCGCTTTGTGGCCACAGGCAGACACCAACCGCAGCACTGGTCTGTCGCTAAGAGGGTTCTGCGTTATCTTGCTAGTACATCGGGCATGGGGTTAGTGCTAGGAGGCCGCAGGCCAGCGGTCCTTACTGGGCACACAGACGCTTCGTGGGCAGACGACGCTGAGACACTCCGGTCTACCCAGGGCTACTGCTTCAGCCTTGGCTCAGGTGCCGTCTCGTGGAGAGCTACTCGCTCCTCGTCTGTTGCACAGTCCAGCTGTGAGGCTGAGATCTACGCCGGTGCCATGGCGGCACAGGAGCTCCGCTGGCTGACCTTCTTGCTCACTGACTTAGGTGAGCGACCTAGCTCTGCCCCGGTCCTGTTCGCTGACAACAGGGCCATGATCCTCCTGTGTCAGGAGCCTCGACTCGAGGGCAGAGCGAAGCACATTCAGCTGCGGTACTTCCTCCTGCGTGAGCTACAGCAGCGACGTCAGGCTCGCGTAGTACACTTGGCCTCAGGTGCCAACACGGCTGATATCTTTACGAAGGCGCTTGCGCCTAAAGATCATCAGCGGCACTGTGTACAGCTTGGTCTAGTTCCTGTAGCCTCTCACTTGCTAGGACCTTGACTTTGTACTGTCCTTTATATGTATACTCAGACTGGACTTGTGTCCTCTCCCAGTGGCTGGACTAGTAGTGCCGCCCTGCTCTTGTGCTTGCCTTGTCTGTACTCCTTCTGACCGGTCGCTCAGACCCTTGTCTCAGAGGTTGGACTAGTAGTGCCGCCCTGAGCTGCTTGTTTAGGGTATTCCCCTATGCAGTCTAGGGGGTGTGTCAAACATGTGTATTTGTCATGTTTGTATAGACTGTATAGAGTCACCTCTTAGAGGATACAAAACTTAGATATATTTGTGTGTACTCTCACTTTACCATTATTCAATTATTTTGATACCCAGAGCCTAGCGAGAGCCCTGCTGGTATCACAATGGCAGAAGCTCATAAACCTTCACGCCGTTGCGGCACCCTTCAGGAGCAGGATGCTCATAAACCAGATTCACATGAAAATGCTTCCCCACCATTCGAAAGAACTTGTTATCCTTCTTCCACCGCCTCATGTGAGCCAGCAACATCACACACTGCAGCTGACTGCTCCGACTCCCTCCACTAGCAAGTCCACTGCCCCCTCTTGCTCCACTGCCCCCACTTGCTCCACTGCCCCCACTTGCTCCACTTCCCTGCCCCTTACCCACTAACAGAGACAGGGTCTTCACAAGCGGCTCGAAGAGTGTGTCGTAGTAAACAATGTCCGCCCCCAGAACAATGTCAAAAAGCGGGGTAGAAGGCTCCGAACCCGGGGCGTCCAAATCTTGCAAATCTTTTGACGGCACGGAGGGCTGGAGCGCTATTAAAGGCTCTGAATCGTACTCCCTTGCACTGAGCTCCTTTGCAAGAGCTGCTACATCCTCCAGCTGGCCCCATCGCAACGCCCGCACATCCACCCTTCCTCCCCCCCCCTCACCACATCCCACCTCACCACCACCCACATCACGAACCCCACCATCCTGCTCACCCTCCCTCCTCCCACCATCACCACCACCAGCGCTCTTCCCGATCCCACTACTGCCACTGAGAGCACCCGCATTGAGCTTCACATTCCTCTCCAGGTTCGGCAGCACGTGGGGTAGGTCAGTGAGAACCACCTGCTCTGCTCCCAGCGCCGCTGCCATCATTCCAGCCAGGCCCGTGCCTGCACCTAGCTCCACCACTCTCAACCCCTGCAGACCCCATTCTCTGTTCCCCTCCTGCCTCTGCTTTTGGAGTTTTTGCAAAAGTGGAGAAAGGAACTTGTGTTCTGTGTTTGTCTGTTTGTGCTGCTTCTGCTTCTGCTGCTGCTGCTGCTGCTGCTGATAACGGTCCCGCCTGCTCCCCCCCTCTGGCTTCCTCTGTTGCTTCTTCCCCTGTATCCTGGAACTATGGATCTCCTCCACAGGCTTCTCCTCCTCCTGCTGCTTCTGCTGCTGCTGCCCAGCCTCTCCCTCAGGCGTCCTTTCTTGCAATGCCTTCTCCTGCTCCTGTTGCTCCTGTTGCTCCTGCCGCTCCTGCCGCTCCTGTCGCTCCTGCTGCTGCGCAGGGGAGGGTCGACCGGGGCACGGCCCGAAGGAAGCTTCCAGGAAGTGGCAGAGCGCTTCAGCAGCGGGCCAGAGCTGGAAGGAGAGTCCTTGGGAGGGCACCTGGCGCACGAGCAGAGGGGGGAGGGCGCTGGGGAGTGGGGAAGGGAGAGAAGAGAACGGGGAGAGAAGACTCAAAAGTCAGCAGCGGGCCAGAGTTGAGAGGAGAGTGCGTGGGAGGGCATTAGGTGCACGAGCAGAGGGGGAAGGGTGCTGGGGGGGAAAAGGGAGGAAAGGAAAAGAGGAGAGAAGGCATCTGGGTGACTTTTGAGTCGACTCAAAAGAGGATAGAAGGCATCTGAGTTGACTCAAAACTCGGCAGCCGGCCAGAGTTGAGAGGAGGGTCCTTGGGAGGGCACCTGGCGCACGAGCAGAGGGGGAAGGGCGCTGATGGGAAAAGGGGGCGCTGATGACAAAGGAAACAGAGAAGACTTTTGAGTGGTCTACAGTACAGCATCTGTATGCTTCTTACAATATAAAGAAGAGAAGCAACTGCAAAGGATGTCAATGGTTTCGGGTTTTGAGTGGTCTTCAATGTTTTGGGTTTTCGGGTTTTAGAATTTCTGGGTTTTACGGACGATGCAGCAATAGCGTTACAAGGGTTTCCGGGTTACCAGTACCTGTTCAAGGGCTCATAACCCACATGAACCACGCCTCCGCGCCCCCCTTCCCCGTCCACGTCTCCCCCTTCCCCATCCCCGCCCCCTGCCCGCGCCTCCCCATCAACTCCCCTGCTGCCTTCCGCCTCACTCCTCCTCCGTCCCCCATCGTCCGCGCGGAAGGCGCTTGGCGGAGGCGCAACGGGCCCCACGCCCGTTCCGCCTCCCCTCACTTTCCTCCGCGCGCCTTTCCCGCGTTCTCCGCCTCCTCGACCCGCGTGCCCAGCCCCTTCCGCCTCCCCTGTTTCCCCCTGTCGATCCATCCGCACATTCGCAGATCTCCGCTTGTCCCCCTTCCCGTTCCCCGCATCTTCCGCATCTTCCGCATCTTCCGCAACCTCCGCATCGTCCGCGGAAGACTCGTCCCCATCTCCCAGGCATATCCTCCCCAGCGGCCCCATTAACCCCCCTGCGCCTCCGCCCTCCTCATCGTCGCTCGACTCGCTTCCGCCGCCTTTCCGCCGTTCCGCGCGCTCCATGCCGCCCGCGCACTCCCCGCGCGCCGACTTCCCGTTTTTAGTCGACTCAAAGCGCTCCCCGTTTGCGCCGCACTCAGCGGAATAGAGCTAGCGGAAATCGCGTCCCCGTTCCGCTGCCCCCCGCCAGGACTCTTCCACCAGTAGCATTCGCCCCTTGTGCGGGCCCCTCAAATTCGAAGTGGCAGTGCACGAGATGAGTTACGATGCTGAAAAAGGGTGCTTGCTAGCCTTTACAGCGTGCCCCGTTTTCCCCGCTCCATTGGGTATGAAGTGATGTTATTATAATGTATACAGAATGTAATACTTACTTATTCACACATTAGACTCTTTACGATAATCCCAAGCGTAGTAAAATTTATTTCATTGTGTGATTTTAAGGGAAAACTTTTCCTTACTGTACATCCTGCACACTAGCGCGCACAAACATTGTCATTGGTCGTGTCTAGTTGCCACTTGTTCGCGCAGTGCAAATTCTGTCGACCCGACCCACGTGAGCACTACCGATTCACTCGTTGCATAAGTCTGCATTCTTCGATGCCACGCTCCAAACTTGCGTGCTAGCTGAATATCTTGGCCACCTCACTAGACTTCACACATTGCTTTTTTCGCCCATAAATGCTTCGCATGAATCTTTCACTCGGCTTGTCGCTCACGTTTTCCGTTAATTCTTCGACGTTCCTAGGCTGCTCAGATACGCCCCTAAATGCGGATCCTAACACTTGGTACGCAGAGCCCTTGATCCTAAGCTAACCCATCTATTCGTCGCTAAATCTCGACTGGTTCTCACACCTAGAATGAGGAGGGAGGGGGAGGGGGGCGGTGGGGCTATGCGACTCCTTGGAATTACCGGAGCCATCGCTGAGGAGCCCGCACGTGGAACAATAAAGCGACATGTGATGATTTGGCCCACGTGCTAGGTTATGAAGATACCAAGAACAAAGCCCACTGACCAACTCCAACTGATACCAACCTACGAACAGCCATCCAGCATGTGACGATGGATTTCATTGCAATGAATATGCCCACAGTAACACTTGGAGGTCGGTATTGGACCGTGCAGCCCAAAACTCATAAAAGTCGAGTATCGGGAGGCTTCTTTGTCCACATGACATGTGGCGAACTGGATTGATGTAGGGCAGTTGAAGAGAGACAATTTTGCAGTCAAATAGCTTGCGCCATCGCAAACGGCCAAAAATCGACTGTCATGTTGGATTGTTGCAGAAGCACGCACATCTTCTCTTGTAGCATTATGTTTGTCCGCTCATCGACCCCGTTCTGCTAATGGGCTTAAGGCATTATCTTGTGGCTGAGAAATCCTGCCCGCGCCATACATTCATCGAACTGCTAGCTGGTGTACTCCCGCGTGTTGTCTCTTTGTATCTCGTTCAGTTTGATGCCGCTCTGTTATTTTCAGCCATAGTTTGAATGCGTCGAGAGCTTCGGACTTATGAGATAAGTTCGTGTGCCAGACATATCAGGTAGCACCGTCGATGAAGGTAATTATATATCGGTAGTCATTGCTGCTGATGTCCTCTGCTTCCTACGGCACTAAGAGGATGTTGCTGAATACGACCTCCATCGGTGAGTACTTAGAGGCACTCGGGAAATGCAACGGGTACAGAGCGTGACTCAGGTGAGCGCCAGGTGCAGGGTGACTGACGGCTAGGTCGAAGCATTGGCTGTTGGTTAAGAGAACCGAGGCTTTAATCGAGTTGTAGGGATATTCTTGCAAGGTATACTGTAACATAACCGCTTGTGCTATGTTTCTGTCGTAGTCATATGCCCTCTTGAACGAATGTACAAGTCGAAGTGAAGGAAGAAGGCCGGTGAAAGACAAATTGTTGGCGGAGGGTTAACGCAGACTAGATGAATTGGCTACTTCTGCGGTTACAGCTCAACGGATGCCGAGGTGTTGGCGACGCGCCCAAGAATCAGGCACGACTAACTATTTCTTGCCCCAGGTACGTTCAACCTCCATGGGTTCTTTGGCTGCGGCAGATGTAGGTTCGTCATTAACATAACCTTAGCTGCCCCTCTAGTAATGCCCCTAACATAGAACCCGCAATTTACCATGCACACATTGTCCATCGAGCATTTGAAGGCTGCCCGGAAACGAGCCGATGAGGCTATCAGGAAGATCAACTTGGTCACTAAAAGAAATGCTCAACAAAACTGAAGAGCTTAGGCATACACGGAGAAGGATTTAGTACTTCTTGGCACTAAGAAATTGCAAATGTCTGACGTACTGAAATAACGACCCTGCTACTTTGGACGATTTCATATTCATCACATGATTACCTCCATGATAGCACATCTCCTACTACCGCAAAAGTGGATCATCAGCCACAACGCCCATACACAGCAACACAAGATTACCTACCTCGGAAGCGAACCAATGTACTGACCCGACCCTTCGCGCATATTTTTATTTCACGTTTTCTGCTGATACATCTCCGATACTATCGCATTTATCCGATAAATGTACCCTAGGGTCTTATTCTATATGGTTATCAGGTGGTTCTTACAGTATATCCAGGCAGTGTCTTTAATCAAGAGGAAAGTTTGAAGACCCTAGGTTTTTGAAGGATATTTTTTTCTAAAACCATGTTCTAGATGGTTAGAAGTGTTCTGATGTGTAAATCTACTCGTTTTAGGCTTGCGCTCACTCTCGGCAACCCCGAAACCAAATGTGGTTCGCCCTTTCAACCAGGCGATCCGCACAGCCATGCATGTCTAAGTGTTGGGGGCTCTAGTAAGGCTGCTCAGGCACGTTCATTGCCTGTCGCGTAGGGATGTTCCTATCGTGAGGTGTGATGCAAGCACGCTGCTTTATATAACGTTAGACAGCTCAGCGCAGGCAAAAGAATAATGACCTGTCAATTGCCTTGCTGTCGCCTGACAAGACTTCCCCGTTACGTCAGCTTCCCTGGTCAAGTTCATCGAGCTGCACCTTTGTTCTACACAAGGGAAGGGGACCCTACACACTCAACATGCATATTCCCCCCATGACGGAGTCATGGGATCTCCCGTGAGTGGCATCTCTGCCTTGTTTCGACGACAAACTGCCGCTGCTAGTGTGCGCCCTGCCATAGACTCCCCTCTTGCTGCACCTCCCCCCGTTGTCATCAATATTAAAGCCCCCATATCATAATTACTAGAGTTTAACACTTGGTTGAGACAGACTGGCACTAAATGGTACGCGAGGTGTAAACAAATTCACGAAAACGAAAAGCATGTGGTGAGGACTTTTGTTTCGACAAAAAACACCAAACCAAGAAACTGGTCTTGGAAAGTCTGGCACGCGTCAGGCTTAGCACATCGGACGGTGCAAACTCCAATTTTTTGCGCAACTGCTTTCCACTTCGTTCATAGCCGTCGATTTATATGCCAAGTCACTCAACCGTCAGATTGAAGGCTCTTGAAGATCTAACGGTAACGCAGCACCGTTCTTACGAGAACTTGAGGATTCTTACAGTATATTGCAAAAATAGATTTACGATTGATCTCCCCCCCCTAGCACATCATACTGTCCGAGGCATTTCCAAGCCTATCACTTCACATTTGCCAGCGTAAATGGGTACCAAACATTTAGCAATCGGTCACTTCCTGGAATTATGAGAGTGGGGCTTTAACAATGCACACAACATCAACTACGCGTCTGCTGCTCTTGTCCCCCAGCCAGATCCCTCTCCCCAGCACGCCTCTCCTCAGCCCATCGATGTTCCTCGGGGCCAGCCTGTTGGAGATGCGTCTTCTCGGCAGAAAGCCCCTTCCGAGCATGTCCACCCTTCACCTAGTGCATATACTCTTATTGCAGGACCGTCGAGTAGGCTAGTAGATGACGAGACATTCAATGACGTAGTTGTTCCTGATTTTCTAACTCCTGCGAATACCAAACACCTTAAGCTGGGCCGTAATGCAGGGCGCCCTAAGAGCCATGGGGGGAAGACACGTGGAAAGCGTCATTGCCATTCTGTCAAAGAGAAGCTCGAACGGCTTCAGCTCATGGAGAAAGATAAGCGAAGCGCCCTTCAAGATGGAGAACAGCTTTGACCACTATGATTTGCTGGAGGTGATGGAAGGAACAGAGATGCGCCCCGAGAACGACCTGGAGAAGAGAGCCGAAGGGAAGATGCCCAAGTACAAGGCCAACACCAAGATCCACCCATTGCTCCCATGCAACCTAGCCTTGGCCCCTCTACGGAGGCCTTGAAAGCCCGTAAGCGCCTTCATGGCATAGGTAGGCACTCTCTTCATCCCGAGATAGAAGTATCTGTCTATCGAAATTTCCTCTCCTACCGTGCGCAGGGCTTGCGTGTCTCTGTTCTGGTGTTGAAGCAGTGGAGTCGGAAGTACATGAATCGCCACCACCCTCAAGTTGATTGGAGCGCCTGCAAATGTTGGGCTCAACGGTTTCGTCTGCGATGGGGACTAGCTTTTCATGTCAAGATAAAGCAAGGGCAGCGACTAGCCAAAGGTACGCGATGCATGTCGTTATGTTTTCTGGTTTGTGCATGTCAGGTGCTCTGCTCAATGCATGGATGCGTTTCTCTTGCCTTGCAGCGTGCCTTTTATGCATATCTTACATTGTTCACCATGCCTTGCCCTTACCCCACAACAGATTGTGCAGTCAAGGTAGAGGGGCTGTGGAAGTGTTGTTGCGAGATGCGTATCAAGCATGGCATAGATGCTGCAACGATCATCAAGCGGACCAAAGTCCGTTATTCTTGGAGCTGTCGATGGAGCATGAATCCCTGTTGTGGTTTAGAAGTCAGTTAGTGTTAACCAATGCTGATCTTTGTTTTTTCACTACTCTGATTTTCACGAGTGAAATCTGTGCCACTCTGATTTTCAGGGTTACCTGAAGCACAAACTCTGGTTTTTCAGGGTGTTTCTCAGTTTCCAAAGTAATAGACCTGATCATAAGGGATCATCCCTAGAGCCACTTTAATTAACACAGGCCACGCCCAATTTTGTACAAGCAGCCACCACAGTCACATCACTCGTGGAAATGCCTTACAACGGGCGCTGGATGACCAAACCAAAGGCACTTGTATTACGCTCTAAGGGCGTGGTACTTGAAAATCCGGAACTAGTACCAAAATTCGCAAAACCTTTTCCCTGAAATACATTCATGAAGCCCTATCGAATGTGCTGTGAACTATGTATCCAGCCCAAGTTCCGGTTTGAGCCGAGAATCGGAACTAAGCACCACGCCCTTTGGCGGGGCAATGAGGGCCGGATTCAGGGTCGCATCCAGATTCGCGGAGCAGGCGGCAAATGATGTGAACAATCCCACGTGGGCGATGCGCGTGATACCGGACAGGAATCCAAGTTAGGGACCGAGGGTCCTTGCTAGGCCCGTCTGTTTCTCTTCCGCGACGCATGTGGTTTTGCTCGTGCTCGCACGCTTACCAAGGCACTTGAAGTGATGTGTCTCGTCATCACCTAGGGTTCAGCAAAGCGCGTCGAAAGTAGAGTTGGCGAAATTCCCAACACACACGATGGTTGGATTTGCGACCAATCAGAATCAGGGAGTTGGTTGGCAATGCCAACTCAACTCAAATATTCCTATGCTGTACACTATATGCTAATCTGAATACATTGTTGTAAACTTCTCATTGGTTGGAAATCCAACCCTTTGCCACATAAGCTAGTTCACCTCCTTGGAGCCATGGAGGAGGTTCAGCAGCTGCTGGGAGTCATTGGAAGGGGTCTGGGCTGAGAAGCTCATTCTCAACTTCCCACTCCAAGAAATCAATCTTGAAATGGGATTTTTCTCTAAGTTTTGAGCTCTCCTCACAAGCCTTCCTACACTAGTAGCTTCTAGTGTAGTATTCTAGGGGAAGCCCTACCCAACGAGAGCCTCAAGTCTTATTCTCCAAGAGCCTTCCTGAAGCTTAAGCTACTGTTAAGAGGGGGTTCTTCCTAAGTACAACGCTAGGAGATCGCTAGTTAACTTTGTACTTCATTATTATATCCTAGGATCTTGGATGTTGGTTTTTACTTCAACCCTTGTTTGCCCATGCTATAAGGGTAAGGGTTGTTACATTGGTATTCAGAGCAAGGTTAATCTTAAGCCTTGTGGGATTTTTCTTGATCTTTCTTTTTAGAGGGGTGATTGGACTTTAATCCAAGATACAGGAGTGAAGATTTCAAGACATCTTAAGCTTCTCCAAGTTATTTGAAGAGCTTCTTCAAGTTCTTCACCAACTCCTACATTCTCAAGACACTCGAAGGGATTCTTTACCCTGCTTTAGTCAGGCACGATGCATTACCCCGCCTGACCAGTCAGGGCGTCTAAAAGAACACCCTTGTACCAAGGAGATCAAGCCCTTCAAGTTTACAGACTAACGAATCTGCCACGCAGGGTTGCTAACTAGTAACCGGGCAGCCCTGCGAATCGTGTGTCACACAGAAGTGTGTCACGGATGCGATATTCAGCATCGGTGGGTTAGGTTTGACACAATAATTTACAGCAGCAGCAGCAGCAGTGGGATAGGTTTTACAACAGCAACAGCAACTGCACGTTGAAGATGCGATCTCCTTTGTCCTGTTGGCCTTGCCATACAGAATCACCACCTTGTTTGGAAACAGCCACGGGCCATTGCTTTTTTGCCCAGAGTTGAAAACAGGGTGCATTGTAAAACACCCCAACAGCAACAGGGTGGTAGCAGTTTCCACACAAAACACCCTAATTCTATAAGGGTGGCCCCAAAATCAAATTTGGGCCCTGCTTGGGACTTCCTCATTCTAGTGCAAGCGCGGTGTCGAAGGGAGACAAGCGGGTGAGTCAAGATTGCTGCATAAGAAACAAGAGTATACGAGCATATGATAGCACACAGGGTGTATAATACACTCGATAATTAAACAGTTCTTTAGTCTAGAGCGTTTCAGCGGAGCTTATAGGGTATGCTTCCCACTACACACTTCCAAACGACCTACCCGAGACACCCATGCTCTTCACTCGAGCAATCTCAGCATCGAAATCCACCTGAAACGAAGCGTCGATTTCCTGGACTATGCCAGATGCAACCGTGTTTGCGTTCAATAGAAAAGAGGTTGATGAGAGGCACTTCAATAGAACGTCCAAGGTACACACAAACATACACACACACACACACACACACACACACACACACACACACACACACACACACACATGCACTCATGCACGCATGTGCACATACGCGCACATACACACACACATACACATACACACACATATAAACACACGCCCGCGCAAACACATATGTATACACACATGCACACACACACTCATACAGACACGCTCGCGTGTACAAAACACGCAAATATAAGCTCACCTATAGGTATCTGCTGCTGTAATGGCCTTGTGTGACTTTTAGTATGCAGGGTCCACATAGCCCGGTGTTCCCATCACTCGAGTGGCAGCCACAGGTGTGCCCATAGTGGTGCCCTCAGTGAGTTTCACAAGACCGAAGTCTGCAATTCTGGACTGGCCACCAATGACAGAAAAGGTAATATAGAAAGGACTTGATGAGTTCACCAAGTAGCATATATCGAATAAGAGCATGCGAACAATGACACGAAAAAGAAGATTTGGCTAGTAAACAGGCAGAAATCGGTAGAAATCAAAGTCTTGACATGCCTGCATCTTTGTGTCAAGGAGAATGTTGGCTGGCTTGATGTCGTGATGCACTATACCGAAGTCATGCAGGTACTGCAGCCCCTTTGCCACCCCGATTAGAATGTCCAGCTGTTGCAACAGTGAAAGAGGGCTTGGTGCACCTGGAAAGAGATAGGTGGAAAATGTGCTATGGCATGACATAAAAAAGGATCGAAACTAGTATCACACTGCTAAGGATGGTTCGGAAGTCGATTTATTCTAGAAAGCAATGTAGAAGAAGGCCCTTTAGACATGGCGCTAAACGATCGGGAACAGCACAAGGGAACAAGGTAGATTCCAAACAGTCCTTAGCCCATGTTTCACAAAAGCCAATGGCGAAAGGACTCATCGAAGGGCGTTGCGAAGGAATCTGAGTAACCTGGTCCAATCCAGGACTCGAGGTCTCGGTTGGCCATGAAGTCATATACGAGCACCTGCTCCACGTGGCTCGTGGTCGGATCAAAGTTCAGACAGAAGCCCAGCAACCGCACCAGGTGCGGCTGGTGCTTCGATGCCATCTCCCTCACCTTGAGGGGCCAGGAAGAGGGGTGAAAACAAGCAGGGATCGAGAAAGGGAGATGGATAAAAGTGTAAATTTGAATCGGTTTAAGGCGATATATTAAGTGATGTGGAGGAGACATGGACGTCGTATGAGAATAAGTTTAATCAGGTGAACGACAAATTGACGTTCAGTGTGATTCCAAATACAGCACTATCACGGAGTGATACCTCAGTGCGGAAGTCATTGGAGAGAATCCTGTATCGCTTCACCACCCATATCTCATTTGGGTCGTACGAAGACACGCCCTTGTACACATCCCCAAAGCTGCCGCTGCCAATCCTGTTCCCCTTGACCCAATCTGCTGCTGCGTTATCCAACTCTTCCAGAGTGAACTTCTGGCACACTTTGTGGCTTCACTGCCTCCATATCCACCACCAAATCCCCTCTCTCCTGTGCTCGTGCTGCTGCTACTCTTGCTGCCACAGTTACCGCTGCAGCTGCGACTTCTGCTTCTTCTGGGTCGCTCTCCTCCACATTGTATGCTTCTCTCGGTAACCCTGTTTTTTTTTTTTAATTGGAATGTAGTGAAGGTGGAAAGGGATTGGTGGGTTCACGAAGAGATGAGTGGTGGACAGGGATTACACAACGTCCATCAGAATCCTGACTTGAATTTTACCTTGGAGCGCACTCTCTTCTGCCAGATCCTTGCCCTCTGCATCTGTGCCACTAGTGCCTCGTGCTGCAGCCCCTTCGGTGTGCCCTCGCTTGCACAGCATCAGACCCAGCAGCAGAAGTAGGAGGATAGCCACATCGCCAGCAGCAGCAATGCAAGCTATGGCGCCTACTGCTAGGCTGCCTCCTGACAGGGAGGGAGAGGACCCGCGTTGAGGCTGGGAGGTAGAGGTTGGAGGCACGGTTCAAGGAGGCATTCAAAGCCCGTAAGCGCCTTCATGGCATAGGTAGGTGCTCTCTTCAACCTGAGATAGAAGTATATTTCTATCGAAATTTCCTCTCCTACCGTGCGCAAGGCTTGCACGTCTCTGTTCCGCTGTTGAAGCAGTGGAGTCGGAAGTACATGAATCGCCACCACCCTCAAGTCGATTGGAGCATCTCTAAGTGTTGGGCTCGACGGTTTCGTCTGCGATGGGGACTAGCTCTTCGCATCAAGACAAAACAAGGACAGCGACTAGCCAAAGGTACGCGATGCATTTCGTTACGTTATCTGGTTTCCGCATATCAGGTGCTCTGCTCGTTGCATGGATGCATTTCTCTCGCTTTGCAGCGTGCCTTTTATGCATGACTTACGTTGTTCACCATGCCTTGCCATTACCCCACCGCAGATTGTGCAGTCAAGGTTGAGGGGCTATGGAAGTGTTGCTGCGAGATGCGTATCAAGCATGGCATAGACGCGGCTATGATCATCAAGCGGACCAAACTCCGTTACTCTTGGAGTTGTTGATGGAGCGTACACTCGAGCACAAAGGAGCCTGCATTGTCCACAATTATACCATCAGGTATGAAAAGGAACGTGTGACAGTAATGCTGACATGCACCGCTAGTGGGGTGTAGGCTCCCTCCCTTCCTCTGTGCCCAATGTTGAGATCCCTCGTGGTACGTCGATACCGTACTTGGCGTTTTCATATCCAGGCACGGTTACGCATGCTAACCATCGTTTCTTTTGCATTTCAGGTGTCATCATCCGTGCTCAGCCCAAGGGGTGGATGGACGAGCCTCTTGTGAAGGATTGGGTGACCAAGGTGGCCGCCCCCTTCGTGAAGCCTCGCTCCGGAGAATCCCGTAAACCAGCACTTCTTGTGGTAGACTCTTACAGGGGCCATCTCATGCCGGGGGTGAGGCAAACATTCAATCTCTTCCAGCTGTTCCCGGCCATCATTCCCGGCGGCTGCACCTCCCTGGTGCAGCCACTTGACATACGCATCAACAAGTGCTTCAAGTGCAGCGTCAAGAAATGCTACCAGGAATGGTTCGCCACAAATGGAGTTCGAACCTTCACTAAGACTGGTATGTTGTGGTTTTCTTGTGCTTATCATCGGAGCCATGTTATGGAATGCATTTTATGGAGGTTGTGTTTTTTTGCATGGCTGTTTGATTCAGGAAATCTGAAGAAGCCCCCAGTAGAGGAGGTTATGAGGTGGGTGGTGCGGTCATGGGACGCCATTCCGATGGGGCTGCTGGTGCGGTCCTTCAAGACATGTGGTCTGTCAACTCTTGTTGATGGATCCGAGGACGACCTCTGCCTCCGTCACCTGCGCGAAGCCTCGTCGTTCGACCTGGTGGATGATGTGGTGGATGCCTCAGGCTGTGATGGAGACAACTTCAGCCCTTTTGAGAAGGAAGGCCATTTGAGGAGGAAGGCCTTGAGGCGGCCGAGATGGCTGAGGCCGCTGCTGACGAGGCTGCTACAGACGAGGAAGCTGCTGACGAGGAGGATTACTGTGTCGTCCTTTCTTCGCGTAATGCACCTGCTGGGCTTGGAGCAGAGAGGGTGGAGGAGACGGTCATTGATCGTGAGCTGCCAGATCCTTTTCTTGAGAAGGTTGAGCTCCAGCCAGACCCACCTGAGCCCGAGGATTATTACATGAATGTGGAAGACTACTAGGATGCGTTGGACGGTGAGGATACTGGGGATGTAGATCCTAGGTGGATGGATGAGTACCGCTAGAAGGTGGCATGCGGAATGTGGGCCTGTATATGACCTTGTAGGGTGGTTGGGAGGAAAGGTAGTTGTAAGACTATGTTGAATCTCTGTTGTGATTTAGAAGTCAGTTAGTGTTAGCATGTGAATCGAATTCTAATTGGTAGATTTGAGTGTAAAATGCCTTGGGGTCTTGTCCCGCCATGGACCTAAAATAGGGTCTTGTATTGGGCAGTGGTTTGGATAATACCCTAGTCCATGAGCTAAGACCCAATCAGATTATTTTGAGGCCATTCGGATAAATATGGTAGGCCATTCGGCTACACCCCAAACGCGGATCCTAACATTGACACATTCTTGTTTCCAACTATGAGGAAAATTTCGCTAGCACTTATAACGGGGAGTTAAGCATTTGTTGTGTAAGGAATTACAATTCCTTACTGGGGTTCGCCACAGCGAGTACACGCAAACCTCTCGGTTCCACAGGCTCAGCCCTTGGTTCTCGCGCCAAATCAGCCCACGTCGACCTTTTCGGCCCCAACCTGATCCTGAATCGCCCCGAACCCATTTTGACCCCGTCACCCTCGGGACTGTCGAGCCCTTGACTGGTCCAACCCTCGACATTCAACCCTAGCCAGCTCGCACTATATAAGCCCTAGGCCTCAATTCTATGGACACATTGTAATCACTTTCCCCTATAGTATTTTGCGCTATACACTGAGTTATAATTCATAACATGTTTGTTATGAATGGGACTGCCGAGTAGCGCGGAGGGCAATGGCGAAACTGCGAACGAGTGAATGACAATAAAATGAAAGACAATACAATATATAGAAAGCCTAGGGTGATCCTGGACGTAGGATCGGAAGGTTCGGGAAAAGTATCGAAGGGCCTCGATGTGTCGTAGCGAGGTCCGGAAAGGCCCAGGAGGCTCGAACTGATAGGTCTAGAACCCTGGCGATGGTTCGGGACTGTTCGAGTCGTACGCCCTGTAGCAAGCCTCAGTAAGGAATTCCTAATTCCTTACAATGTTGAAACCTAGTTAGGTAACGTTACAAAGGCAACACAGCTGGTGAAGGCAGCTGCCACTGTTGAAGCATTTACAGGCAACTCACGTTTTACAGGCAGGGAGGCTCCTGGACCTTCCCCGCTGCTCACAACCTCCACTCCCCACACGTACCCGTAATGCTATGTTGAATAGCCACCCGCGAGGCGCGTGCGTTCGCGTTTCAAAGCCTTTAAAACACGGGAGGTACGATTTGGCAGGCGCGTAGGTCTCAGTCCTACGTGTACCGTCCTGGTACACTCATCCGTTAATCGACGGCTAGCATACTCCAGCGTGTCATATCCGACAGCATCGGCTGGGGAAGATCGTACGCACCCCCCCCGGTGCTGGCGAAGGTGCGCGTTCGCCTCTGGTCAAGTTTCACGAACGAGTCCCGTACAGTACGTTCGTCTATGATCGCCACCACTCAATTGACACCATCCTGCCAGCGCACCATGGAATAAAGCTCACTGGCCACACGAGGGGTGATTTTTTCACGCCTGCCCGCTGTGTCGTTTTCCCCCCCTCTCCACACGCGCCAACACACGCTCCTCACAGTAATGCCCCAAGGGCGAACCCGTAAGTGGCCATTGGCCAAGCGGGGAAAATCGGGTCTATGGATGACTGACCCCATATAGCCCAGGGCTGCTAGTGAGGTCCAAACATAGATGACCACACTGAAAAAAATTCTTGCATGGCAGAATCCCCTCTGAAACGACTGATTTGGCTGTTTGGAAAATAGGATCTGGGGAAGTACTCGGTTGAAACTATGTCTACAATTGCATAAGCATTACAGGGTGTGGACAAAAAAGTTGAGTATAAATTTATTACTTGTTGGGTGAATTCTCACGGCATTCTGTGAAGGCCACGGAGGGTCGCACACATTGAAGGCAGTTCCTCGCCTGTGGCACACTTTGGGGCAAGTTTTTCATCTGCCTCTTTCAACGTGCAGGATAATCCAAAATCTTCTTTTATACAATCCTGAGCGAAAAAAATATTGCCAAAACTTGCCACAAAGTAGTCTGTCACAGGTGAAGAACATTCCCTGACAATGCATTTCTTCAGTCTGGGCAGAGCAGCGCCCACGCAGGTGACAGTCTTCGACCAGCGTTGGATATATCGCCATTCGCTCACCTCCTCCTCTTATGCCCTTGGATTTGTTTACCGGATGCCCGGAAATTATACCTTTCTCAAGCCCTCGGTCCAATATCCATCCAGTTTCACTCCAGATATCACCCTCCTCCACCCTTGGCCTCGTCGCACCGCGCTGTCCCTCTCCGCCTGTCGCCGCAGTTCGCTTGTTCCTTGGATTGCCCCCCATGATTGGTTGGCTGGCTCAGTCCAGAGCCGGAACGCGTTCACGCGCCCACGCGACGGCAGGCGAAAAAAGCAGGCGAGCGTAAGCCCAGTCGCCCGAGAGCCCGAAGGGTCGCAAGCCATTTCGCACCAGCAGGCCGCCGTGTACAGTTCCCTACCAACCAGTTACTGTAAGGATCACTGTGGGAGAGGTGGGCTCAATATCTCCAGTTCGAACTGTCACCGAAGTGTACCGCGTTATTATGCAATTGAAGCACACCGTACCGACTGTAAACTCGCTGAACCACGCTTGAAACTTTTGGTGTTTCGAGCCCACCCGAGCTACGCCCTCGCTGTACGTCTGTCCCCCACCTCCATGCCCCACCCAGCCGTGGATCTAGATTCTAGGCGCCGCGAGACCGGAACGGGGAACGGGGACGGGGGAATTCAAGACCACAGGTCAACAACCTAGCGACAAAAAGAACGAAGCAAGGCGGCGGCGAGCCGTGGTTGGTGGGCGAACAAAACGAAGCAGACAGACAGGGCGGGACAGGTAACAGGTTCGGCAGGCGAGTGGGTGAGAGACTGGCTCGATCAATATCCGCATCAGTCTCACTCTTTATGTAGAGCACACAGACTAGATCAGGTCCCTCCAGTTTTTTCTGGCATCTCGCCAGCATGATGAGCCTAATCTTCCACCCCTAGTATCTCTCGATCGATTCGAATGCGCTTATTATGCCCGTCGGGCTAACTTGCACCATAGTCGCTTGTACAACCAGCTGACGGTTTCCACCCACTCTGGGTCGCATTGCTCCCGTTGTCGGAATTATTTGCAAGAGCTACTACTTGTGCTACTGGCGGTACGTGTCAAGGGCTTCTCCACGCGGTCGTTACGGCCGCCGCACGGCGACACGTGCACAGCGGCGTGTGTGTGAGGCGACGGTAGCCGACAACACTGACTAAACCAACTCCGGCGGCGGCGGTTCGCATCTCGCGGCGCGTCGATTTGTCCGCCCAACAAGACGCTCCACGACCCCGCGCAAAGGCCGAAGAGGCGCAAAGGAGCGCAGCCGGGGATCTCCCCACGCGCGGAGACTCCGCCGTCATGATGGAGGAAAGCGCAGCGGCGGAACCTCCACCGCCGCCGCCGCCCGCGCGCCGCCGCCGTCAGCAGAGCGTGCTGGAGCTCTTCCAGTCTGCCCTGTTCGCGCCGAAAGGCCGTCCAACGCGCGCGCGCGGCGCATCAGCCGCTCCGCTCGTTTCCCGCGAGGCGGAGCTGGGCGCCGCCGGCGCTGAGCCACCGACCGCGGCGACTGCATCTTCCGCCACCCCGGGCGCGGAAGACGCCGCGAGCGGAACCGCCGCCGCCGCTCGTGCCGCCGGTGCATCGGCGGCACCGGCGGTTACTGCTGGCGGCGGAGATGGCGGGGATGGCGGATCTGGCGGAGCTGGCGGAGTTGGCGGAAGCGCTAGAGGTGTGTCGGCGGAGGTCCTTCTCGCCGTGGGCGGAATGGCGTGCGCGGCGTGCGCCGCCTCCATTGAAAAAGCGCTTCTGCGCCTCGAGGGCGTGTCGGGCGCAACCGTCTCCGTTATAAGCGAGCGCGCTAAGGTCACATTCGACAACACGGTGACGAACGTGAGTGCGCAGCTCCGTTCCCGAAAAATAAAAATAAAATCGAAACGCAATACGGTGTAATCTCACTCCTGCTCTCATTTCGCGTCTGTACCCCTGCGTGTGATTGTAACAGGAGGACGAAATAGCGAACGCTGTCGAGGACGCGGGATTTGACGTCAGCATCGTCTCCTGCACCACCGCCGCCGCACCTCCCGCAGCCGGCGGCGCCGCCGGCGGAAGCGCCAACAACGCAGCAGGCGACGCGGCGGCGGCCGCCGCGACGGGAGCGGCAGCAAGCGCGGGAGGGCTTCCCAAGTCGATGGGTGGGGCGCGCGCGATCCGCTTCCGCGTGCCGGCGGCGGAACTCCACGCGGAACCTCAAGTTGCGCCGCTGGCGGCGGAACCGGCCGCTGGCTCCGCAGGGGCAGCTTCCGCCGGCGTATCCCTGGAGAGAACGCTGCAGATGACCCCTGGGGTGCTGTGCGCGTCGGTGACTCCGAGCCGCAGCAAGCGAGACGAGCTCGAAGCGCACGTTGTCTACACCGTCTCCCCTTCCTCCGCGCCCGGCGCGTCCCCCGCGTCCCCCGCTTCCTCCGCTTCCCCCGGTTCCGCCCCGCCCTCCGCTTCCGCCGACCTTTCGCCTCCCCCCGCTTCCCTCTCCCCCGCCGCGCTCCTCGCTATCATCCACGCGGCGGGGTTCCCTTCCGCGACCCTTCTCTTCGACTCCCCCTCCCCCTCCCCCGCCTCCGCCTACTCTGGCGGCTCCGGCTCCTCTGGCTCTTCTGGGTCGCAGCATCAGCAGGTGCGCTTCCACCTTAAGGGCCTCTCCGAGACTGCTTTAGTAGCTACTATAGTAGGTACTACCTCCGCGCCCGAGGCGCCGGCGAAACACGCGATGTCCGCCTCCTCCCCGCCTCTCACGTTCTCCCCCCACCTCTCCGCCACCCTCCCCCTCCCCACCTTCATCGAAGCTTCCCTCTGCCTCCTCCCCGGCGTTTCCGCAGCAGCAGTCAACGCTCCCAACCAACACGTCACCGTCTCTTTCAACCCCGATATAAGCGGCCCCAGGACTCTCCTAGAGGCGCTACACGCGGGCCTAGTCCTAACCGGGCGCCTGGAAAAAGTCGAACTGGCGGACAGGGAGGGGGGGGGACTGGGCGGAAGCGCGGGGTCGAAGCAGCGGAGGAGGGAGATCCAGAAGCTATGGCGGCAGTTTATGTGGAGTCTGGTATTTTCTGTGCCGGTGTTTCTGCTGGCCATGGTGCTGGATCGGATTCCGCCCTTCAAGGACTGGCTTATGTATCGGATTGTCAACTGGTGAGTGTGTGGGGTGGTCTGTGGTCGGTGATGTCTCTGGTCTCTTAAGCTTGGTGTTTTCTGTGCTGGTTTTCATGCTGGCCATGATGCTGGATCGGATTCCGTCCTTCAAGGACTGGCTCATGTACCGGATCGTCAACTGGTGAGTGTGTGCGTGTTGGGGGGGGGTAAAGGGGGGGCGTGTGGGCGTGTGTGCCTGCTATGGCGGCAGTTTATGTGGAGCTTGGTGTTCTCTGTGCCGGTGTTTCTGCTGGCCATGATGCTGGATCGGATTCCGCCCTTCAAAGGCTGGCTCATGTACCGGATCGTCAACTGGTGAGAAAGTGAGTGTGTGTGCGCGTGCGCGTGTGTGTGTGTGCACGTGTCCTTCATGACTCACCTGAAACTATTCTCTCCCCTCTCCCTTCCCCTCCCCGCCAGCCTGACTGTCGGTGCTCTCTTGCGCTGCATCCTCACCATCCCAGTGCAGTTCGTCATCGGCTGGCGCTTCTACGTGGGCGCCCTCTCTTGACCGTACTCATCACCAAAAGTGCACTCTTCAACCCGACCCCCCTTCTTCCCCCGTTCCCCCTCCCCCCTCCCCCCTCCCCCTCCCCCTCCCCCCTCCCCCCTTCCCTCCCCACCACCAGCCTCACCGTGGGAGCCCTATCCCGTTGCATCCTCACCATCCCCATGCAGTTCATCATCGGCTGGCGCTTCTACGTGGGCGCGTACTACGCTCTGAAGCGCCGGTCCGCCAATATGGACGTGCTGGTCGCCATTGGCACCAACGCCGCCTTCTTCTACTCAGTCTTCATCCTCATTGCCTCCGCCGTCACCCCCCCGACGCTCCTGGCCCCACCTGCTGCTGCTGCTCCCCCGGCCACCCTGCCCCCCCCGGGCCCACCGGCAGCGTCCTCGTTAGAAGCAGGTTCGGTAGTACCAGGAGTAGCGCCGCTGCCCCCTGGTGCTGCTTCTGGGTTCAATGCGTCTAGGGCCAACTCGTCTAGGGTCGAGCTGACGGGTACTGGTGGTGCTGTTAGCAGGGGAGATGGCTTCGCAGGGTTGACAGAGGGTAATTGGGATTGGATTAACGCTGTTAATAACAGGAACCAGCGCCCCACCCAAACTGCCACTACTGCTAGTGCTGCTGGTGGTGGTGGTGCTGCTGCTGCTGCTGGGTCTTCCTCTCCCCGCCTCTCCGCCCGCATTCTGCACGCCCTGCGCCTAGCCGTGCCCCCCCGCCTGCTGGCGGCTGTGCGCCGGCAGGAGCTGGCTGGGCGCCTCAGGGCCGAACAGCTGAGAGCTGAGCGGTCCTTGAAGGCTGAACGGTCCCTGGAGGCCGAACGCTCTCTGGAGCAGTCTTTGGTCGGGCGGGTGCATGCGGCGCAATCCCGTGCTGAGAGTATGAGGAAGGAGCGCGCGCTAAGAGCTGCTGGTGCGGCTCCTGATGCTGCTGCTTCTGGTGCTGCTCCTAACGTGACTCCCTATGCCAACACGGTAGGCGTAAGTGGCAGTAGTGGTGGTGGTGGTGGCAGCAGTGGTGGCGGCAGTGGTGGCATAAGTGGCAGCAGCACCGTTGCGGCTGCTGTTAGCAGGAGCGGAGGGAGCAATGTGGCAAGGCGCAACAGCAGCAGTACCAGACCCAGCACCCGCACCGGCACCAACAGCAGCAGCAGCCGTGGGGGTATGCAGGCAGGAGCAGCAGGAGCAGCCGGCGCAGCCGCAGCAGGAGCAGCAGCAGCAGAAGCAGAAGCAGCAGGAGGCATGAGTCAAGGTCAGGGAGAGGGAGAAGGGGGAGGAGGAGAGGACGAGATGGAGGTAACCTACGCGTACGCTGGGATCGATTTCTTTGAAACAAGCGCGCTGCTGATCTCGTTCATCATCCTCGGAAAGTACCTGGAAGCTCTGGCGCGAGGCAAGACTAGCGATGCTATAGGGAAGCTGCTTAAGTTAGCTCCTGACACTGCTACTCTGCTAGAGGTTGAATATGATTTGGAGGAGGAAGAGGAGGAGGAGGGGAAAGGCGGAGGGAAGGGGGGGGCGGTGTTGGAGATTAAGGAGAGTGGTGGTGGGGGTGGTGCTGGTGCTGGTAACCCTACCCGTGCTGTGGTTACCACGACTAGCAGCGGCAGCAGCGGTTACGGTTACACGGAATCAGGGAGAAGGGAGGGGAGCTTTATGCATATGATACAAGCAAACTATAGCTTTCAGTCTGTTGATGACGTGGCACTCTTTGATTCGGCGCGACAGGTTGGATTCAGCTTCAAATCTGAGGCGTCCCTTGATATGAGCATGCCGGCACTAGATGCACACATAAGGGAGGGGGACATGAGCTTTGAGTCGAGCGATTCTGGACCGGTTTATTATGGAGGAGGAGGAGGAAGGAGGGATGGGATGGGTGGGAGGGTGGGGGAGGGCGGGGAGGGAGAGGAGGCGAGGGGGTTGGTAGAGGGGGAGGAGAAGAGGGTTTACGAGCTGGGGGTTATGGATGGTGGGTGTGATAGTGCAGAGGAGAGTGGGAGCGAGGAGGGGGGACAGGGGACTGCCAGGAAGGAAGGGAAAGAGGGTAGGGAGGAGGGGATAGGGGGGGAGGTGGAGGAGGAGGGTAAGTGCGGTAAGGAGGGTATAGATGGCAAGGAGGTGAAGGAGGGGGGTGAGATGAGGGTGGTGGGCGAGAGGGAGATTGAAGCCGCGTTGATCCAAAGGGGCGACATCATTCGAGTGGTGCCCGGAGCCAAGATCCCCACGGACGGCGTCGTGGTGTGGGGGCACACGTGAGTAGCGCACTCTGCTCTTACCAACATGTGGTGTTCAATATTTCCGACAGGCCTTCTCAAGTTCTCAGCATGTGGTGTCCCCTATTCCAGATCGACCCCCCAAACCCACCCCCCCCACCCCCCTCTTTTCTCTATCCTGCAGTTATGTACGTGAGAGCATGATCACAGGAGAATGAGTCGTTCGTGCCCCATGCTGAAGGAAGCTGGTTCCGACGTGATAGGCGGCACGCTCAACCCAGGAGGCAGCATCCACGTGCCGGCCACTTTTGAGTCGACTCAAAAGTCACCTGGGAGGCAGCATCCACGTGCCCGCCCGCCACCAAGGCGTGCTGCGCTTCTAGTAGTGCAAAGCAACTCAGCAACACTCCACCTCCTCCTCTTCCTGTTCCCTTTCCCTCCCCCCTTCCCCCTTCCCGTTCCCCTTACCCACAACTCCCCCCTCCCCTCCTTGCAGTTATTTGAACGAGAGCATGATCACTGGGGAGTCCCGCCCAGTGCTGAAGGAAGCCGGTTCGGACGTGATAGGCGGAACGCTCAACCTGGGGGGCAGCATCCACGTGCGCGCCACCAGGGTGGGCGGGGAGACGGCCCTCGCACAGATCGTGCAGCTGGTGGAGGCGGCTCAGATGGCCAAAGCTCCCATTCAGAGGGTTGCTGATAGAATTTCAGCTATTTTCGTTCCAACGGTGAGTGGTGCTGTGGTGCTGTGGTGTACTGATGGTTGTGCGCTTAGCAGGGTGGGTGGGGAGACGGCCCTTGTGCAGATCAGGCAGCTTGTGGAGGCGGCTCAGATGGCCAAAGCTCTGGCAAACAGGTTGCCCCCTCCCCATCCTCCCCACCGGCCCCCAACAGGTCGTTGTTATCGCTCTCTTAACTTTCGTGCTGTGGCTGGTCACCGGCTGCCTGGGCGTCTTCCCCTCCTCCTGGCTGCCCCAGGGGATGACCCTCTTCGAGCTCGCCCCCACATCCCCCTCACCCCTCTCCCCTCATCCCTCTCTTCCCTTGTCCCCTCCTCTCCCCTCTCTTCCCCTCCTCTCCCCTCTCTTCCCTCCCCTTCCTCCCCTTTTTAAACAGGTGGTCCTCATCGCCCTCATAACCTTCGTGCTGTGGCTGGTCACCGGCTACGTGGGCGCCTTCCCCTCCTCCTGGCTGCCCCAGGGGATGACCCTCTTCGAGCTCGCCCTGCAGTTCGGGATCTCCGTACTCGTTATAGCGTGCCCCTGCGCGCTCGGGCTCGCTACCCCCACTGCTGTGATGGTGGCGACTGGGATCGGCGCGCAGCAAGGAATCCTCATCAAAGGGGCCGACGCACTGGAGAGAGCACATAAAGTGAGCGCGGTAACCTCAGCACACAAGGGCTGGTATCATAGCCAAGCCAAACCCATCCATCCAACCATCCATCTGTCCGTCCATCTCCCCTGTATCCCCAGCGTCCCTTCGCTGCTCTCCTCGCCTCTCTGCTTCTCATACTCCTCCCCCAAGTCTCTCCCTCCCTCTCCTCTCCCCCCCCGATCTCTCTCTCTCTCTCCCCTCCACAATTCTTGCTCTCAGATCGAGACAGTGGTCTTTGACAAGACAGGCACGCTCACCCAAGGCCGGCCCAGCGTCACCTCCTGCTCGCTCTTCTCCTCCCGCGTCTCCCAGTCCGAGCTACTCGCCATCCTCGCTGCTGCTGAGGTACGGAATGGGGGGCAGTCGTCTGATAGAAGGTGGGCGTATCAGGGGAAGGTAAACGTGGGGTGTAGGGAAGACAGGTAAGCCCATACCTCCTGCTCGCTCTTCTCCTCCCGCGTCTCCCAGTCCGAGCTCCTCGCCATCCTCGCTGCTGCTGAAATACGCACAGGCACGAGGGGTCCTGCCTCTGTTGACTAGAACAGGAGAAGGTGAAACGTAGTGGGCTGAATGGGTGTGTTCGGTGTTATCTCCTGCACGCTCTTCTCCTCCCTGGTCTCCCAGTTAGAGCTTCTCGCCATCCTGGCTGCTGCTGAGGTATGCACGAGGATGGTTCACCTTCTGTTAGGGGCTGATATGGGTTTGGTGAGATGGGGAGGGGTGGGAATGGGTAGGCCCAGCGTGACTTCCTGCACGGTCGTCTCCTCCTGGGCCTCCCAGTCCGAGCTCCTCGATAGGTGCTGCTGAGGTAAGGAGGAGAGGGGTTCAGCTTGTACCAGGGATAAGGGGCTGGTGTGACAGGGAGGGCGGAGAGTGAAGGGGGGAAGGGGGGGGGGGGAGGAAGGGGGCATGCACACTAGGTGGCTGAGCTTTTTCTGGGAATTGATTAAACGGGATTGCTGCCTCTCCTCCCCCCACACGCCGAAGACCCCTTATGGGAAATCTCAACCACCCACTTTCACCCTAACATTTGCTCCGTTCCTTCCCCCCATCCCCCGCCCCCCCTCCTCCCTCCCCTGCCCCACTGCCCCTTGTCCAGGTGAGCAGCGAGCACCCTCTAGCCAAGGCCATAGTGGACTACTGCCTCTCCTCCCCCCACATGCCCAAGACCTTCCCCAACCTCTCCCACATCCCCCTCCCCTCCTCCCCACCCTCCTCCTCCCTGCCCTCCTCCCTGCCCTCCTCCCACACTCCTCCCACTCTTCCGTCTACTCTTCCCTCCACTCTCCCCCTTTCCTCCTCTGCCTCCCCTCTCCCCCACTCCTCGTCCCCCTTCCCTTCCTCCTTGTTCCTCCACCACTACTCACCGTTCTCCATCCCTTCATCCACCTCCCTTCACCCTTCCCCCCATCGATCCGTCGTCTCCCATCCATCCCCCAACTCCACTCTATCATCCACACCCGATCACCCTCCTGCCACTGCCACCACCAATACCATCGCTTCCCACGACCCCGCTCCTTCCAAGAAGCTTCTGCACACTCTCCCCCCTGCGGAGGAATTTGAGGCGATCGCAGGGCACGGCGTGGTGTGTCGAATCAACGGGCGCCACGTGGCAGTGGGGAACCTAAAGCTCATGAGGACGAGCACTGTCGTTATGTGCAACGGACCGGCCTCGGGTCAAGGGGAGAACGGCTCACAGGCAAATACCACATGCGGCACAGAAAGCAGGCCAGACAACACCACCACTACTGGTACCACCGCCAGCACCAGCAGCACCACTACCACCACGGTCACCTCCACCACCAGCACCACCACAGACCCCTCTTCCCTCCCTCCTCTCCCCCGGGGCGTGCTCGAATGGCTGGAAGAAACCGAAGCAGGGGCAGAGACCGACGTTCTGATCGCCCTAGACGGCCACATCATTGGGGGTGTCTCTGTCTCTGACCCAGTCAAACCCGAAGCAGCAGCCGTGGTGGGGATAATCCAAGGCATGGGTATGCGTGCAGTGATGGTGACAGGAGATAACTGGGGCGCGGCGAGGGCGGTGGGGAGAGCAGTGGGGATCGAAGGGGAGGATGTAGTTGCTGAGGCTTTACCAGGGGATAAGGCCTCGTTTGTGAAGAGGGTTCAGGGGGAGGGGAAGCAGGTGGCAATGGTGGGAGACGGGGTGAATGACTCTCCTGCTCTTGTTGCTGCTGATGTGGGAATCGCCATCGGGGCGGGGACGGATATTGCGATCGAGGCGGCGGATATTGTCCTTATGCGGTCGTCTCTCGAAGACGTCGCGACAGCCGTTGATCTCGCGAGGACCGCGCTTCGACGGATCAGATTGAACTACGTCTGGGCGTTCGGGTATAACATCACGGGTATCCCCATTGCAGCGGGGGTACTCTTCCCAACTGCCCTGCGGCTGCGCCTCCCCCCGTGGGTTGCAGGTGCTGCTATGGCTCTGTCTTCAGTGAGTGTCGTCTGCTCCTCCCTCTTGCTGAGGCTTTACAAGAGGCCAAGGAAACTTGACCTGATAAAGCTCGAGGTAGACAAGCGAGGGTAAAGCTTTTTGTTTCATTTCTATTGGGGGAAGGGGGGGGAGGGGAGGTGGACCTTTTGACAGGTGATGCTGCTGCTATGGCTTTACAAGAGTCCAAGGAAACTTGACCTGGTAAAGCTTGAGGTAGAGAAGTAAAGAGTAAGGTGTGGTTTGGGTTTCTCTTATCCATTGCTTACTTTGCCGGGAGTAAGGCAGGTCCCTAGGCCAACGCATCTTGACCTGTCTGCTCTGCCCGCAGTGACTGGGCCAGCTGCTTGCTTGCCCCCTCATTGCCCCCTTGCCCTGCTGCTGCTGCTGCTGCCGCCACTACTGCAGCCATCCCAGGCCAAGACAGCTTGACCTAATCTAGTCACCGCTGGTCCAGCTGATTAGAATAGAGGGGGTTGGGTTACTTAGATTTTGTGTGCATGTACACATGGTACTGATCCCATTTGTAGCATGCTTTATGCGTTGATAATAATAAACCTGCATATGTGCTGTTCTTTCGGTGGCTCACTCCAACTTGAACAGCAATAGTACCGTAATCTCACTTCAACTCACTCACATCAGCCTCACTCCATCAAATGCCTCAACTCGACACTGTAGCTCTGGCAAAGGGACACGGCTTGATGCTACCGTATTTGTCCCCCGGGTGGGGGCAGCCAATCTCGCTCCTCGTCCCCGTCGTGCTTGGGTGGGGTGGGTGGGTGGCTATACCGCATCATGCAGACCCACCCACTCCATCCAGTCCAACCCTTAATATTTATAATAACATCTCGTGGCTTCTGTCGCGCACTCCCAACAACCGCCAACTCCCATCCCATCTACTCGCTGCTGCCAGATACCGGTATCTCGCGGCTTCTGCCGCGCCTTGATTTTTGAGTCGACTCAAAAACTCCCATCTATTTGCTGCTGCCAGATACCGGTAGGTATCTCATGGCTTCTGTCGCGCCTTGATGGCAGATGGCTTGAGGTTGTTCGGGCCCGGGGTGGGAATCGCCCAACCCGCCCTCCTCTTAGCAGCGTCTGCACGCGCGTCGTCTCTCTCCCTCTCCGTCGCCTCCACCTGCCCCTGTGCCTCTAGTAGCGCCACTTCCAGCAGCTGCTTTTCTCCTTCCAGGCCCTCGATTCTGGACAAGAAGAAGAGAGGGGAGGAGGGGAATGGAGGAAAGGAGAAGTGTGAGGGTAGGTATCATCTCTCTCTCCCTCTCCATCGCCTCCACCTGCCCCTGTGCCTCTAGCAACGCCACTTCCTGCAGCTGCTTCTCGCCTTCCAGGCCCTTGAAACTGAGCAACAAGAGGAGAGAGCAGGGAGAGCAGGAAGGGATGAGGGGAGAAGTGTGAGGGTGGTTTCTGCCTCTCTCAAGTCGTCTCTCTCCCTCTCCATCGCCTCCATCTGCCCCTACGCCTCTAGCAACGCCACTTCCAGCAGCTGCTTTTCGCCCTCTAGGCCCTCGATCCTGAAAGGAACAAGAAACAGGGGGCAGGGGCAGTGGGAGAGGGGGGGGGGGAGGGGGGGAGGTTAAGAGGGTAGGGCGAGTGTCGTCCCTCTCCCACTCCATCGCCTCCACCTGCCCCTGCACCTCTAGCAACGCCACTTCCAGCAACAGCCTAGCAGTGTGGAGGAGTAGGGTGTAGGGTGGTGTAAAAAGGTGTAACGCGACGTAAAGCTGTGTTATGCGGTGCAAAGTGATGCCAAGCGGTGCTCACCTGCTTGTGGCCTCCTCTAGGTTGGCGGTCTCTGCTCGTAGTGACGCTGCGAGCTGAGCGATCTGATGGGATGAGAGGACGGGGAGAGGGGGGGATGGGGGGTTGGGGGATGGGGGTTGGGGGGATGGGGGGTTGGGGGATGGGGGGTTGGGGGGTTGGGGGGATAGGGGGATGGGGGGATGAGGGGATGGGGGGTTGGGGGGGTGAGGGGATGGGGGGAAAGGAGCAGGAAGGAATGGGGAGTGAGAAAGGGGAGGGGTTGGGGAGGTTGGTTGGCAGTCTCTGCTTGTAGTGACGCTGCAAGCTGAGCGATTTGAAAGGATGGAGGGATGAGGGGATGGGGGGATGGGGGGACAGGAGGAGGGGTTGGGGACTGAGAGAGAGGGGAGGGGTGGGGAGCTTGGTAGACTCTGCGTGTAATGGCACTATGGGGATGGGAAGCGGTGCATTTGAGTCGACTCAAAAGGGAGGGGATGTGCAGCGTGGCAGTCTCTGCGTGTAATGGCACTGCTGCGAGGATGGGAAGTGGTGCAGAAAGAGACGAAGGAAGGGAAGCGGATGGGAGGGAGGGGAGATGATGGGGGAATGAGAGTGCGGGAGGGGATGGGGATATGCGAGAGGTGACTTCCCCATCCCCATCCACACACAAGGAACTCCTGATTCCATCACCATACCCCCCCAATTCCTTACTCCTGCTCCACCCAACTCCCTCCCCGTACCCCAACTCCTGACTGCCTACCTACCGGCGGCCCCTAAGTCAATCAAAGACCTAAATGGTTGTCCCTTTCAGCAATCGCCATCTTGGCCCGCTCCTCCTTTAAACATCGCACCCCTCTCTTCTACCCATTTCCCTCCACACACAAACAACCCACCTGGTTGTCCCTCGCAGCGATCAGCATCTTGGCCTGCTCGCCCGCCTCCTCTGCTTCTCCAGCTTCTTCAGCAGACAGCCCCCCCCCCCTTGCACACCCTTGCACCCCTTGCACCCATACCCCCCGACCAATCCCATACCCCCCGACCAATCCCATACCCCCGACCAATCCCATACCCCCGACCAATCCCATACCCCGACCAATCCCATACCCCCCGACCAATCCCATACCCCCCCACCCATCCCATACCCCCCAACCAATCCCATACCCCCCACCCATTCCATACCCCCCGACCAATCCCATACCCCCACACCCATCCCATACCCCCTGACCAATCCCATACCCCCCCACCCATCCCATACCCCCCGACCAATCCTATACCCCCCCACCCATCCCATACCCCCCGACCAATCCTATACCCCCCACCCATCCCATACCCCCCGACCAATCCCACACCCCCCCACCCATCCCATCCCCCTGACCAATCCCATACCCCCCCACCCATCCCATACCCCCCGACCAATCCCATACCCCCCCACCCATCCCATACCCCCCGACCCATCCCATCCCCCCTGACCCATCCCATCCCCCCGACCCATCCCATCCCCCCCCGACCCATCCCATACCCCCCCACCCATCCCATACCCCCCCACCCATCCCATACCCTCCGATCCATCCCATACCCCCCGACCCATCCCATACCCCCCGACCCATCCCATACCCCCCGACCATACCCCTCCTCACCCCCCTTCCACGTAAAGTCAAGTCATACCTGGGCCTCTCTGGCAGCGATCAGCATCTTGGCCTGCTCGTTCGCCTCAATGCTCTGCTGCTCCAGCTTCTTCAGCTCGTCCTCCTTCACTGTCAGCACCACCTCCAGCATGCGGATGCGGTCCCGGCCCTCCTGTTGTTTGGGCGTGAAGGTTTAGGGCGCAGAGGGGAAAGAGGAAGCGAAAGAAGGGAAGAAGTGGGGGGGGCAAGGAGGTGTGTAAGCGAGGATGAAAGAGGCAGTGCTTCAGCTCGCCCTCCCTCACTGTCAGCACCACCTCCAGCAAGCGGATGCGTTCCCGACCCTCCTGGTAAAGAGCAAGAAGGGAGGGGAAGCAGGGAGAGGTGAGGCGGGAGAGTCAAGATAAAATCACAACAAGAGAGCGAAAAGCCATAACAGGGGCTTACAACTGCTCCTCCTCCTCCACTGTCATGTTAGCACCAAGCACAATTAACAAGCCAGAATCGGCCAACGTACCTTCACTGCAATAGTGGCAATATTCAGCTGTGACGTCAGCTCTGCAATCTGCCCCGCCCGCACCGCCAGCTCCTGATTCGCCAGCACCAGCTCAGCGCGCCGCTCCGCCAGGTCATGCTCCAGCATGCGAACCTTCTCTGAAAGTTCCTGCCTCCGCCTCTCTGTATCTGCCAGCCTGGCTTCCACCTGCTGCTTCTCTTCCCTGACAGTTGCCAGGCTCTCATTGGTTGTCTGGTTTGAGAGGGTCAAGGGGGGGGGGGTTTATGAGTTTGCAAGGGGGGAGGGGGGGAGGAGGGGTGGGGGGAGGAAGGGTGATGAGACTAGCGGCTGAGAGCAAACTGGGCTAAAACCTAGGGATGGGGGAGAGGAGGGTCGTGGGAAGGCGGAACACATGGGGGAAAGGGGAGGGGGGAACAGATGGGGGAAAGTGGAGGAGGATAAAGAAAAACCCTTGCTCTTCCTCCCCTCTCTCCTACACACACACACAACCCTGCACACACCTTCAACTCTTCCTCGGTGCGTGCCAGCTCCCCTTTGGTCTCCTCCAGCATGTCCTTCGTCCGCTCCCAAAACCCTGCTTTCCCCCCCTCTCTCTCATAAGCACAAAGACAAGCCTGCATGCACGCACCTTCAACTCATCCTCTGTCCGGGTCAGCTCCCCCTCAGTCTCCTCCAGCATCCCCTGCGTCCCCTCCAACTGCTCCTTCGTCTCTTCCAACTGCTTCTCCGTCTCCCCCAGCCGCCCCTTAGTCTCCTCCAACCGTCTCTCAGTCTCCCCCAGCAGCCCCCTAGTCTCTGCCAGCATCCCCTGAGTGCTGCCCAGCAGCCCCTCCAGCCGATCGAGCTCCTTCAGCGCTCCCCTCAGCTCGCCCGCCGCCTCCTGGTGCCGCCTGGACGCGCTCTCTGCTGCTGCTTGGGACGCCTGGAGAAGAGAGAGGGAGAGGGAGTGAGAGATGCGGGGGAAGGGGATACAGAGCCAAGGGTTAGAGGAGAGGGTTTAAGGTTTTTCGGTTCGGGTGATGGGTGGGAGAGAACGGCCCTCAACTCGCCAGCGAGGTGACTTTTGAGTCGACTCAAAAGAACAGCCCTCAACTCGCCAGCGGCAGAGAGGACTGGGAGTGGAAGGAGGAAAGATGTATACGCGGGAAAAGGAGGTGGGGGGTGGGATTAGGGTGGTGGGAGTGCGAGGCCCTCAGTCCGCCCGCCGCCTCCTGGTGCTCCTGGTGCTCCTGGTGCTCCTGGCGCTCCTGGACGTGCTCTCGAGTGCCTTCTGGGAGGACTGGGAGTGGAAGGAGGAAAGATGGATACGAGATCAAGGAGGAGGAGGGTGGGGTTATAGCCGTGAGAGATTGAGAGTGAATGAGCCTCAGCTCGCCCGCTGCCTCCTGGTGCCGCCTGGACGCACTCTCTAGCGCCTGCTGGGAGGACGGGGAGACGTGAGTGAGGGAGAGGCGAGGAGGTGGTTGGGGGGGGGGGGAGGGAGCAGGGAGGATGAGGGCAACAGCCTGATTCGATTCTTTTGGAGGGAATAGAGGAGAAATGGGAAGAGAGAATTGGAACGGAAGGGGTCCTTTTGAGCCATTGAGAGGGGGCGGAAAGGAGTTCAAAAGCGAATTGTTTGATATGAGGGGAGGGGAGGGGAGGGAGTGGAAAAGCAAGCAACTGTACCTGCAGCTGCTCTTGAAGCTTCTCAACTTGCTCCTTGTGCGAGGCTTCCATCTGCTTCCTCTCCTGGAACCAACAGACAGAGACAGCAGCACGAAAGAGCAGCATACCACAGCCGCACACAGAAACAGCACCCATGCCCGACACAAAGCCGCACACAGCAACAGCAGTAGCCATGGTCCATGCACAGCCGCACGCCGAGCCATCGACCCCATCCAGCCCCCCTCCCATTCCCCCCCAACACACAGAAAAGACGAGGGGGCAAGAGGACCAGCATGCTTGAGCACAAGAACCCACCAACAGAGAAGAGAACCCACCATGCAACAGCCCCACAACATGGCTCAAACATCGAAACCTGACATGGTGCACCACCCAGGTCAAACCCTGGCATGGTGCACCACCCAGGTCAAACCCTGGCATGGGGCACCACCCATGTCCGGCGCATCAGTGCACCTTCGCTCATCAAACACCTAAGGCTTTAAAGCACCAGCTCTCCACAATCCTCACCCCTTCCCCCCACCCCCCCTTCCCCTTCCCCCGTTTCCTGCCCCCTAGGTCTTTTTCCCCTCTGCCTCTCCTGTCTCCCCCACTCCCCCCCCCACATTCTCCTCACGTTCACGGTTCACTCTGCATGCCCCTGTCCCTATGCTTATCCCGTCAGCACTCCTGTCTCCCAGCGTCAGCAATTTGCAAGTCAGCGGCCCCACCAAGCAAAAGCCCCACGACAGGAGGGCCCGCGGCAGGCTTCAGCTCCAACGGCGTTGGGCTTTAAGAAAGACGTCTCAAAACATGCAAAAGCTCCACGGCAGGAAGGCCCATGACAGGAGGGCCTCAGGGCCCACAGCAGGAGGGCGAGGAAGTGCGAACAAGTAGGCTGAATAGCCTCTTCCCTCGCCCTCACACCCTCGTCCACCCATTCCTTCTCACCTCTGCACTCCGCTCATCCAGCGCCACCAGTTCGCCCTCTGCCTTATCCACTGCTGCTCGAGCAGCCATAGCATCTCAGTCCCTCACGCCCCTTACGGCCCATGACTACCTCCCTCCCACCCCACTACCTCACAAGTGACAGCAATAATCTCACCTCTGCACTCCTCTCCTCCAGCGCCACCAGGCTGCCCTCCGTCTTATCCAGAGCATCAGCCAGCTTTGCACTGGCAGCCACAGCGTCGTGCTCTGAGTCACTTAACACCACCTCCCCTTTCAACCCAATCTTACACCACACAGCACCCACCCATCTCACCTCCGCACTCCTCTCCTCCAGCGCCACCAGTTTGCCCTCCGTCTTATCCAGAGCTGCAGCCAGCTTCGCACTGGCAGCCACTGCGTCGTGCAGGCTTCGCCTCACGTCCTCCCCCTCCCTCTCCAGCCGATCCCTCGCTGCTGACAGGTCGCGGACCTATGGGAAAGGGACAGGGGTGGGATGGAAGGGGAGAGAAGGAGGGAAGTGGGGGAGAGGGGTGGCAGTGAGAAGATGGGTGGAGCTGGGCACTGGCAGCCACAGCGTATGCAGTCTTCGCCTCAAGTCCTCCCCTTCCCTCTCCAGCCGGTCCCTCTTCGCTGACAGCTCACGGACCTAAGGAAGCCAGGGCGAGTAAGGCGAGTAGGGGAGAGAATGGGGGAGAGAGAGAATAGCAGAACAGGAGCGAGAACGGGGGATGGAGGGACAAGGGGGAATGAGGGAGAAGGGGGAAAGAAAGGCGGTCACTCCCTCCATGAGTGACGGCTTGGCACTGGCAGCCACAGCATTGTGCATGCAGGCTCCTCTGCACGTTCCCACCCCCCCTCTACAGGCAGTCCCTCTCCGCTGAGAGCTCATGGACCTACAGGCTACAGGGGACCGGGGCGAGTAGGGGGAGAAAGCAAGGAGGGAGAGACGGGGCTAAGGTGGGCGACAGGGGGAAGAAAGGCAGGTGTGTCGAGCTTCACACTGGCACTCCAGGCAGTCCCTCTCTGCTGAGAGCTAGCTCATGGACCGTGGACGGAACTCACTGCACTCAGTCCCTCCCTTCTGGAGATATCGCACCAGAAGAGTCTATTTTCGGAAGAGTCTATTTTTGGAAGGGTCGCCTGTAAAAAATAGACCCCTTCTGGAGATGTCGTACCGGAAGGGTGGAAAGGAGGGGTGAGATGGGAGAGGAGGAGAAGAACATAACAGTTGCGGAGCTTGAAAGTGACTCAAAAGGCGTCCTTTCCCCTCCCCAGCCCCGCCCAATCCCCCCCCCCCCTTGCCCAATCGCCCCACCCCAGCCCCGCCCAATCCCCCCAGCCCTGTCCAACCCCCAAGTTTTTCCCAATCCCCGCAGCCCAGTTCAATCCCCCAGGCCCGCCCATTCCCCCCAGCCCAGGCCCGCCCAATCCCCCCAGCCCAGCCCCGCCCAATCCCCCCAGCATTCAAGGACATACCTTAGCTCTGGTTGCTTGAAGGTCCCCTTCCACACTCTGAAGCTTCTTCCTCACTTCCTCCCTCTCCCCCTCTGCCTTCACCCTCCCCTTCTCCTCCTCCTCCCTCTCCCCCCTCACTCGCCTCACCTCCTCCCTCACTCCCTCCACCTCCCTCCTCCTCTCCTCAATCTCCCTCCTCTTCTCCTCCAACGTCTCCCTCAAACCCATTAGCACCCCTTCCTTAACCTCTAGTTTCTCAATTAAGCCGCACACTCGCTTCTCACTCGCCCCCTCTCTCTCTTCCGCCTCCTGAAGCTGCTTCTGCAAACTATCCCTCACTCCCTTTACTCCCTCGACCTCCTTTTCCACCTCCCTCACTCTCTCTCTCAACCCCTCCTCTCTCCTCTCAAGCTCCTTCCTCCTCTCCTCCAGATCCGCAATCCTCCCCTCAGCCTCCCCCCTCTTCCCCTCCTCCTCCTCCACTCTCCTCCTCATCTCCCCCACTTCCCCCTCAAGCACTCCTATCCTCGTTTTAAGCCCCCCCTCTACGCCCCTCCACTGTTCCTCCTGCGCTTTCAACTCATCCACTTTGCTTAAATATTTCCCCTCCATCTCCCCAACCTTTTTCGCTTTCTCATCCACCCTCTTTTCCAATTCAATAACCTTCTTCTCTCTTTCCACTTTCTGCCGAACCTCCTCCGCAAGCTTCCTGGTAACTTCCTCCAGCTCCCCGACCTTCTCCCGAACCTCCTGCTGCGCCACCCGAACCTCCTCCCGAGCCTCCAGCAAGTGCTTCTCCGCCTCCTCCACTCTCCTCTTCCACGACCGCCGTTCCTCCTCCCACCGAGCCTTCGCCTCAGCTTCGGCAGCTTTGGCCCGGTCCTTCTCCCCCTCCACCCTCTCCTCCGCCTCCCTCACTCTCTCTTTCCACTCAGCCACCAACTCCGGTAACTTCTGATTCCTCTGTAAATCCAACTCTCTTTCCCTCTCCTCAACCACCCGTTGCAAATCCCCTATCACCCTATCCCTCTCCTCTAACTTCTTCTTTATCTCGTCCATCATCCTCTCTCTCTCCTCCACCTGTCGCACTATCTTCCTCATCCCATCCTCCACCCCTCTCTCAAGCTCCTTTATCACTCTCTCTC
Source organism: Closterium sp. NIES-67 (assembly GCA_027943415.1). Taxonomy (NCBI): domain Eukaryota; kingdom Viridiplantae; phylum Streptophyta; class Zygnematophyceae; order Desmidiales; family Closteriaceae; genus Closterium; species Closterium sp. NIES-67. Next base: position 136,705 of record BQMB01002250.1, on the reverse strand, counting down.
TCTCCTCAACCTGCCCCTCCAACGCCTTCACCTTGACCTTCCCTTCATCCACAGCCTCTTCCAAGTCCTTAACCAATTTCTCCGCCTCTTCTATCTCCTTCTCTAACTCCACCACTCTCTGATTCTTCTCCTCAACACTCCCTGCCACACTCCCACTCTCCTTAAGCTTCCCCTCTAGCTCTTCCACTTTCCTCCTCATCTCCTCTTCCACCTCCTCTGTACGCCTCTTGCATTCCCCCTCTACCTCCTGGACCCACTTCCTTGCCTCCTCCTCTAGTTCCCTCACTCTCGCGACCTCTTTTTCCATCTCCTCCAATGCCTTTTTACTCTCTGCTTCCCTCTCCTCTGCTTTAGCCACCTTCGCCTCTGCTTCTACTGCATTCTCATTAGCTTCTCTAAGCTTCCCTTCCAACTCACTCACTCTCTCCTCCCCCTCCCTCACCTTTTCTTGCATTTCCCTCACCCTCTCCTCCCCTTCTCTCACCCTTTCTCCCATCTCCCTCACTCTCTCTTCCCCCTCCCTCACTCTCTCCTCCAACTCCCTCACTCTCCTCGCCTCCTCCTCCCTCTCCCTCTCCTTCCTCTGTATCTCTGCCGCACTCTCCTCCCACCTCCTCTTCGCACTCTCCCCCACCTCCTTCACTCCCTTAGTTTCCAACTCCATCTCTTCCAACCTCCTCCTACCCCTCATAACCTCCGACTCCAACTCCTGGATCCTCCCCTCCTTCTCCCTCACTCTCCTCTCCCACTCCTCCGCCTTCCTCCTCCCCTCCTCCACCCCCTCTCCAACTCCCCCAATCTCCTCCTCGCCTCATCCCTCCCCTTCCTCACCCCCTCCCCTTCCTCCTCCCTCCTCCTCAACTCCTCCCTCAATTCCTCACAAGCTGCCTCTGCCTCAGCACTCTGCTGCCTCAGCTTCCCTTCCAAATCTCTCACTCTACTCTGCATCACCAGGAACTGCCCCTCTATATCCGCTGCTCTGTCCTCCGCCTCATCCAAAGCCCCTTCCGCCTCTTTCTTCTCTCTCTCCAACCCCTTCACTCTCTCCTCCCACTCCCTCACTTGCTCTTCCATCCTAGCAGCTTGCTTCTCTGCCGCCTCCCTACGCCCCTCTGCGTCCCGCACACCCCCTTCCGCATCCTTCACTCTCCCTTCCGCCTCCCTCACTCTCCCCTCCATCTCCCTCACTCTCTCCTCCCCCTCAGCCCGTTCCTTCTCCGCTCTCCTCCTCTCCTCCTCAGCCTCCCTCCCCTTCTCCTCCACCTCCTTCCTCTTCTCCTCCATTGCCCTCTCCATCTCCCCCACCTTCTTATCCCTCTTGTCAGCTGCTTCGATTCTCTGCATAAGAGCCAGCTCCTTCGCCTCTATCTTCCTCTCTGCGTCTGCCTTAGCAGCCATTGCCTGAAGCTTGGCGTCATTGGCGGCTAGAGCCTGTTGGAAAGAGCATTGGAGAGGGAAGGCGCATGAACATGTAAGGGGGGGGGGGGGGGGGGCATCAGAGGGACAAGAGCCAGCTCCTTCGCCTCTATCTTCCTCTCCGCGTCTGCCTTAGCCGCCATTGCCTGTAACTTCACATCGTTGCCTGCTAGAGCCTGAGAAGAGAAGAAAAAGAGTGGAAAGACAGACACCGAGAGGACAGTTGAGAGGGGCGGAGAGGTGGAGGGTCGAGGCAGACCGAAAGCACGTCAGATTGATCTCAGCCTCTTACACGTCGCTCTCCCTGCATGCCCTCCCCCAATTTCTCTCCCACCCGTCTCCCCCTCTCCCCTCCTCTTTCCCCTCCTCCCCCCTCCCGCCCTCAGCCTCCCCTCTCCTGCGCATGCACTCACTGATACACACCACCCACCATTACTCCAGCCCCGCGACACTCACCAACACACATTGCTCCCCTGCTCCTTCACACGCACCAGCACACACCACCCACCATGGCTTCCAGCTCCTGCACGCGTCGCAGCGAAGCCGCCTCTGTCTTGGCCCGCAGGCCCCTCTCCGCGTCCGCCTGCTCCATCAGCTGGAAACGTAACAACACAAGGCTGGCCCAACCCCCCCCAACACGCAAGCTCACCATGGCTTCCAGCTCCTGCACGCATCGCAGGGAAGCCGCCTCTGTCTCGGCGCGCAGGCCCCTCTCCGCGTCCACCTGCTCCATCAGCTGGAAACGTAACAACACAAGGCGGGCCCAACCCCCCCCAACACGCAAGCTCACCATGGCTTCCAGCTCCTGCACGCGTCGCAGGGAAGCCGCCTCTGTCTCGGCACGAAGCCCCCTCTCCGCGTCCACCTGCTCCATCAGCTGGAACCGCAGCTCCGCCATCTCCTGAGTCAGCTCCTCCGCCTCTTCCGCTGCTCTCTCCCTCTCCCTCACCAGCTGGGTCTGGGGGGAGGGGAGCAAGGAGGTGGTGGGGAGAGGGAGGGGGAGAGGGAGGGGGAGAGGGAGGGGGAGAGGGAGGGATGTTGTCAACAGTTAGGAGGGCGGGAGAGAGGTGAGGAGGAGCCCTCACTCTCTCTCCGCGTGCGCCTGCTCCATTAGCTGGAACCGCAGCTCCGCCATCTCCTGAGTCAGCTCCTCAGCTTCCTCCGCCGCCCGCTCCCTCCCGCACCAGCTGGGTTCTGGGGGGGAGAGGAGAAGGGGGAAAGGGAGGGAAGGGCGGAGGGAGGGGGAGAGGGAGGAAAGGCCGGAAAGAGGGGAGAGAGAGGGCGGAAAGAGGGGAGAGAGAGGGCGGAAAGAAGGACGGCATTAGGGGTGGTGGTAGATTGGGAGGGAGGTTGGAAGGGCCCCTCTCCGCGTGCACCTGCTCCATCAGCTGAAACCGCAGCTCCACAGTCAGCTCCTAAGTCAGCTCCTAAGTCAGCTCCTCAGCTTCCTCTGCTGCACCAGCTGGGTCTGGGTCTGCTGCTCTCAGCTGCACCTCGCACTCCTTTAGGCATAGAATACCAAGGCCCCAGGGTACCTGCTCAAGTGCCATTACCTGCAGTCTGCAGAGCCGCAACCTGCCCCTGTAAGTGGACAGTGTCTGGCTCTCCCCGTGCGTGCCTGCACTCATCTCCTGCATCGCACTCTTGAGCACATGCACGCAACTACCAAGGTCACAGGAGCACACAGGTGAACAGTGCTATCCTTATCTGGTGAGCCGCGACCTGCCCCTGCAGCATAAAGAACGTCTGGCTCTCCCCGTGCGTGCCGGCACTCATCTCCTGCATCGCGCTCTTGAGCACGTGCAACTACCAGGCTCTCAAGAACACACGCGTGAAACTCGCTACCATTACCTGCAACGCAGAGACCTGCCCCTGCAGGATGCTGAGCGTCTGGCTCTCTCCGTGCGTGCCGGCGCTCATCTCCTGCATCGCGCTCTTAAGCACATGCCCGTCCTCCTCTGCTGCCCTCAGCCGCACCTCCAGCACCCGCACCCGCTCTTCCTGCTCCGCCCTTGCAGCCTGCTCAAGGGAAACAGGGAGACGAGCGCAGACACGGAAGCAGTACAGTTGATTTGCATTCTTCTCTGCTGCCCTCAGCCTCACCTCCAGCACGCGCACCCGCTCCTCCTGCTCCACTTTCATCGCCTGTGTAAGAAAAACGGTCAAGCATAGCAGGGAAGAGGGTCAAGAGAAGCAGCGGATTAGGGTTCAAGTGGGGTCTCATCTGCTGCTCTCAACCGCACCTCCAGCACCCGCACCCGCTCTGCTCCTCCTGCTCCGACCGTGCAGCCTGTACAGAAAAAGTTGTCCAAGAGGAGATGAGAGGGGGGAAGGAGCAGGGGGCCAGCAGGGAACGGAGGTTGGAATGATACTAGTGTGCTGCTGGTGTGCACACGTTCCCAACCAGGCATGTCGCTAGTGTGCTCTATTTCACACAGGTACTTCAGATACCGGCCCCAACCCAACCACACCCACACATCCCCATCCCCATCCCTATCCGGCTATTCCCCATTCCCCACACCCACGTCCATCCCCCATCCCCCATGCCCATTCCCCCATTCCCCACACCCACACTCACCCCCATTCCCCAACCCCATCCCCCATCCCCCATCCGCCATCAACCATCCCCAATCCCCATCCCCAATCCCCATCCCCCATCCCCCCTTCTCACATTAGTTTCCCTCAGAGCAGCTTCAGCCTCCAGAATCTTCCCCTGCATCACCTTCCGCTCCTCCTTCCACTCCTCCTCCCTCCCCTCTCTCCCCCTCACTTCCGCCAACTCCCTCCCCATCCTCCCCACCTCCTCCCTCACTCTCTCCAATTCCCCCTCCACCTCTTTCCTCCTCGCTTCTGACTCCTGAAGTTCCTCCACTAACTTAGCCATTGCAGAAGCATACCCCCCCGACACATTACTCCCCGTCGAATTTCTCCTGCTATCACCCTCCTCCTTCTCCTTCCCCACCCCTTGCCGCTGCTGCTCCCCCTGCCCCCCCTGCCCCTCCTGCCCCCCCTGCTGCTCTTGCTGTCTCGACCCCCCTTGGCCGTCTTGCTCCTTCTGCTGCTGCAGGGCTGACTCAGGTGCGGGGGAGCGGAAGACGTAGGAGGAGGCCTCGCCCATATCTAGGAGCGTTTGCACGAAGCCACTGTCCCCGCCGTCACTGCTGGTGGGGCCCGTGCTGAAGGCATGGTGCTGGGGGTACGATCGAAGAGGGGGGGAGTGGGAAGGGGGGGGGTCACGAAAGGGAGACAAGGAAGGGGAACAGGGGAGAGGAGAGGACTTGGGGAGGGGGAAGGCCGAAGGCGTGGTGCTGGGGGTACAAGGTGGGGGAAGACTGAAGGAGGTGGGGGGTGCAGTGCAAGGGGCGGACGGAACGTACCGAGTGCGGGGAGAGGGAGTGGAAGAGACCCCTACAGTTCTTTATAATTAAGTGTATCTTCAGAATCGCAATATTGGGGGGGAGAAAGGGGAGAGGTAGAAAAGGAGAAGCGGAAAGGGGGGCAATGCAAGAGAAGGCGCTTGCAGAACCAACTCACCTACAGCTGCACTGCACACCCCCCCACTCACCTTGTTCCCTTCTCCTAAAGATGCAACTCCGTGATTAAGTACGTTAGTTTTGAGCCGTCCCAAAACTAACTCTCCTACAGCTGCACTGCACGTCCTGCCGCTCACCTTGTTCGCTTCCCCTAGAGCCGCAACTCCTGCCACTCCTCCCTTCCCTCGCGCGCCCTCCTCGTCCTCATCCTCCTCCTCCTCGTCCTCAGTGGCAATGGCCATCAGGTCCACAGCTCCCCGGCCCGAGCCCCTGGAGAAACAGTTGGGTTGAGGTAGAAGAGAGGGGAGAAAGGATGGGGAGGACAGGAGGGATGTGGTATAAGATGCTTCCTCCTCGCCCTCTTCCTCCTCATCCTCCTCCTCGTCTTCAGTGGCAATGGCCATCAGGTCCACAGCTCCCCGGCCCGAGCCCCTGGAGAAACAGTAGGGTTGAGGAAGCGGAGAAGAAGAGTGGACAGAGGGGATGTGGAACAAAGAAGGGAGGTGTCATAAGGCGCCTCCCTGTCCTCCTCCTCGTCCTCAGTGGCAATGGCCATCAGGTGATTCAGGTCCACAGCTCCCCGGCCTGAGCCCCTGGAGGAAGACAGTGGGAAGGGAAGGGAGGAGCACGAGAATGGGTTGTGCAGATTCTCAGCCCCTTTCCAACCATTGCTGCAGCAACGTTAGCTCGTATTCATTCTATGAAGCGGCACGCTTAGGAGCTGGACGGTGCGTGTTAACGCCGTGTTGGCTCAACACAATGATTATTACAATCTGATCTGCAGCGTCCAACACCCATCCTCCCAGTGCCGGCCATCCATCCCATCCCAGCCCTAGCACTCACCCTGGCGGCTCCCGCATCCAGCTGTCGGCCTCTGATTCGTCCATGCGCTCCAAAGAGAAATCGTCTGGGCCCCTGGTGACTGCAGGGCCGGTGACAGAGGGGAGAGGGCATGCGATGGCATGAGATGGCATGAGATGGGGTAAGATGGCATGAGATGGGGTAAGATGGCATGAGATGGGGTAAGATGGCATGAGATGGGAGCGGCGAGACAGCATACATGCGCTCCAGGGAGAGATCATCCAGCCCCCTGGTGACTGCAAGGTGAGAGGACGAAGAGAGGGAGAGGGAGAGAGCGAGAGAATGGGCACATGATGTTTATGACTTCTGAGTTGACTCAAAAACGGCAGCAAGACATCTGTTGTTAAGAACTCTCAAAAACATGGGATGGTGCTGGGATGGAGGGATGGAGGGATGGCGGGATGGTGTGAGGACGCGGGCGGCATGGCCGGCGCCTGAAACTACCTGTGCAGTTCAAGGCGGTGCAAAGAAATGCACCCCCACAACCCAACAGCCCAACAACTCCATAACCCCACATGCACGGACGCACACACATGCGCATGCATGCACGTACCCACGACCACCCACTCTTAGCCCCTTTTTCGTCACCTCTCCCACTCCCCTCCCTCCCCCCCTCACCCTAATTGCCGCCTCCCCCTCCCCCTCCCCCTCGTACCAGCGCTGGGGTGGCGCGAGGCCGTGGGCGACATGTCGGGCGCCTGGAACTGCCTGTGCAGGTCGAAGCGAAGAGCCTCTGACCGCGCCAGCTCCTCCCGCAGCCGAGCCACCTCCATCTGAGGCAAGCAGTTGGGAAGGAAGTATTTCAAAAGAAATACACACATGCAGGGGCCAGGGGCCAGGGGCCTCTGACCGCGCCAGCTCCTCCCGCAGCCGAGCCACCTGCATCTGCACTAAGAAGAAATGCCGTTTAATAAGACATACTAGCTTATTTACAGAGCAAGCAAGCCATGTGGCTTACAGCCCTCCCTTTCTCCCCCCCCCCCACCTGCAGCGCGGGCACGTCCTCCTCGTCCAGCTCCGCCAGCCGCTCCCCTGGCGCCCATCAATGCGCATGATTACAGGATACAACCCCCTCCCCCCATCCTACCTTCCCCCACCCCCTCCCCTCAATTCTGCGGCCCCCAATCCCACCAACCCCCCCACTCCTCCCCCAATCTCCCACCTGCAGCACGGGCATGTCCCCCTCGTCCAGCTCCTCTGATTCTTTACCGAGCGCACAAGCCTCCCGCCCCCCGCCCCCCCACCTCCCCCCCTTTCCCTCCATTTCTTCCCCCCCCCCCCTCCCCCCTTCCCCCCCCTCAATCTCCCACCTGCAGCGCGGGCACGTCCTCCTCGTCCAGCTCCGCCAGCCGCTCCTCCAGCGCCTCCACCTTGTTGCCCAGCTGCACTGCCTCCCGCGCCTTCTCCTGCGCCTTGCGCTTCCACTCGTCTGCCGCCACGTGGCAGGTGGGGAGAGCACGGAGCACAACAGGAGACGCAAGAATACGTCCAAAGGGCGACGATGGAAATGATCAGGACAGAACGGAGTATGTGGTAGTAATGAAAGGTGAATGCAATAGACAGAAAGGGAGGTTGAAATTTCGACTCCAAGTACCCCTTCCTCCCCCCCCCCCTCTCCCTCCCCTCCCCTCCCTCCCCCCTCCCTCCTCCCCCTTCCCCTCTTCCCCACCCCTCATCGTTGTATCCTCCAGTGCGGCCAGCAGCTGCGCGTCCATCAGCTAGCACCCGCACCCTCGCACCCCCCCACTCCCTCCCTCCCCCCCCTCTTCCCCCCCCTCACCGCATCTGGCGGTGACGGCCAGCAGCTGCGCGTCCGCCTCCGCCAGCTTCTCCTGGAGCGCCTGGAACTGCTCGTCCTGCGGCGGGGGGGGGGGCGGGGGAGGGGCGGAGCGGGGGGAAGGGGGAAAAGGGAGGGAAGGAAGGGAAGGGAGAGTGGCGCGGAGAGGAAGGGGGAAGGGGAAAGCAGGAGCGTTAAGTCACGTCATTAGGTCCATCTTTCTCGGAAACACCTGGCACAGGAATTCCTTGTCCTGCAGAGTGGGGTCGGCGCGTGAAGGAGCGAGCGCTGGGGAGCGCAGGCAGCGGAAATCGCGGAAGGCGCGGAGAATGGCCAGGGGGAGGGGGAGCGGAAACCCTCCAACCAATCCTATTAATCCTACGGGAGGAACAACGGATCAAAGGAGATCAATTCGTGCCAGCTGATTCGTATTTTAACGTCGACTCAAAGGTTCTTCGCGGATTCAGTAGTAGCCAAAGGCGTGGTCACGCAGCTCTACTGAATCACCAAAGACGCCCTTGGATTTGCGTGGACAACGTGGAGCCGAGCTGCGTGACCAGAGGGGTCAGCCATTTGGCAAGTGCAAGGAGGAAATAGAGAATCCGTTGCCGCCAAGTTGGCAGATAAGAGTAATCTCGACGCAGTGTATGGCTATCAATCCATCAGCCGCGGTATCGTCTCCGCTATAGACCGACGCGATAAAGGCCATGGTAAGAGCTCTGTGAGGAATACGATCCTCGAATGTGTTACACAGCGGGTCCAGACCAAGAGAGCGCAACGATCATCTCCATCCGACGTGTCCAGAGGGGACAAACGCCACGTGGAAGCCACGTGGACGCCGCGCGGACGTTTTAGGGCAGATAATCTCCATCTTGGAATGCAACAAGCTGGCTCGCGTTTGAATTCGATACGTCCGAGTAGCTCACGACTAAAGAGTTCTAATCGGTAATCACGGCGAAAGTCCCGTCCTGGAAACCTAACGGCCTCACCATAACGACCAAAGCTTCTAAGGTAGAAAACGCGGACAGAACGATCTTTAAACCTAGCACTTCCCTCGCATTCGTGTAGAAGAGGAGCGTAAGCGGGTGGCAATACTAACCGATGTGTCATCTTTATAGACGTCCGTCAGCCAGGAAGGGACGGAGTCGCCTCGCGAAGACGACGACATCCTGACGGACGAATGGCGAGCTGCCACGTCCCTGCACTTGATTCGCCGGCGGCGGGTCTACTACCTACAAGGTACCACTCCGTCTGACGGCTTCGCCATCGTGGTCGCGATCGCCACACACGAAGCGGCGTGAGAACCGCTACTTAGCTCGCTATGGTGATGGATTTGTTGTGCTGTGCCTCTGTTGCTTCCCAAGTCATGGATCTACCTTGGTTACTGCTGTGAGCATGCGGCCGGATGCGGTGCTGAGCGGTAAAACGCGATTCTTCGGCCTACATTTTGTAAACATTTGGTCCTGTGAGAATCTGACGGCGGGAGATCGATGAGTTGAAGGACGTGGAGAATTTGAAAAACTGACGGAACACGGCTGACGGTGGAACTCGAAGGACGGAACAGTTAGGCTTGAAGTGGGTCAGATGCAGGTGAGAGGCGAATGAATGGGTGGATTGCTCGTTGAGATGACGGACTTGGCAGAGTTAACGTTTTGTTGGAGCCGCCCCTGAACTTGCGGAAATGGGCCAGGCGGGAATTTCCAGATGTGCGCAGTTGGTAACCTGGCACCCCGCTTTGTGAAGGCGTGTGTCTTACAGTTCCGGAACTCGGCAAGTTCCGGAAACTCGGAATGGTTACACAGGTCGTAGGATATTTCGACAAGGCTTCGCGAGCTCCTCCCCTGGCAAAATCTTCGCCAGTTCCGGAACTAGTTCCGGAACTTCCAGGAGCGGAACCGTAAGACACACGTCTTCACGAAACGTTTTGAGTTCCTCCTGGGCAGTTCAGACGGTCAGTGTACCTTCAAAGTTCCATTTCGTAGTTGTTTTGTACCCAATAAATTGCAAAAAAGAGAAGCCATAATAACCTACATTGGTAGTCAAATTGAGCATTAGAATATGAAGAAACCCCATAATGGATGGCGTGCATGTATGCTGGCAAAATTCCAGAATATATAAATATATAGATATACCATATAGAACAACGAGATGTACGACACATTTGAATGTGATAAAATACGCCTTATAGGTAGTGTTTTCAATATCTGTGTAATTCAATTAAAATGCAGTCTATGATATATGAAGTAAAGAGCACATTGCACGACTCAGCAACCTCATAGACTCATATGGAGTACGTGTCTAGTCAGCTTCGAAAGGGCGACGGTCGTGAGGCAGTTGATTGGCGAAACCAACGAGTCTAGCTAAGCCATAAAAGAGAATGCATTTATTCAAGGGAGGAAAGGATAGCGCAAAGGAAGGAGGGCAAGAAATATGGAAGGAATGAACGGGCAAGTTTTCAAATCTTGTGGTAGTGCAAATGATAGAGGAGGGGTAGGGATGCTTGCACCCGCATGGGTTTGAGAGCCCCTTCTCCCCTCGCCTCACTCTCCCCCCACCTCTTCCCCTCATCCCCCCTTGCCGTCTCTTTCCTCCTACAATATTTCCGCCAGCCATATATGATTGCTCCCCTCCTCTCCCACCCAAGATGCACCTACTGTAGGAATAGTGATGCAAGGGGAAGGAGAAGTGGAGGAAATCGGGGGGGGATTGGGGGAATGAGGGGGTGCCAGAAATGGGGAGGGCGTGATTGGGGGATGGGGGGGGGGGGGAGGAAGATGAAGGGGGAAGATGTCGGATAATGGAGAAAGGGGGGGGGGGGGCACGGAGGAAGGAATAGTAAGGGTGGTTGAGATGCTAGTGCATGCAGATAGACCTGACAAGTGGAAGGAGTCGAGGGAGTACTGGTACGGGAGGAAGGCGCTAACTAACATTGATGACCCTGCTGCTCTGGCCAGCTTTGCTAGTGTGCTTACTGCTGGCAGAATAAAAGGAAACCATATGAGCAATAGCAGCGGCAACATCAGTTGGCTATGGGGAACAATACATGAGATGGATTCGAGGCCCCTACTTGCTATTGTGGGTTACAGGACAGGGAAAATCGACGACGTGGATGAGAGTAACTAGGGTTTGGCCCTAACCTAGTGCACGTTCGGCGGGTGACTATGCTCCCATCCATCTTACGACCCCCGAACCAACCCAGTGGATTTTTTCAAGGGGTTAGTTGAATTTGCACCATTTTTCATGGTGAAGAGACACATTTCTCGCCCTTGTGGGCCTCGATGAGGGGCTACCAATGTGGGGGGAATGCGGGATTTTTATGGACTGGCATTTTACTTATCGGATGTGGTTAGCAGGTTCCAGGTTATGCACCCTAGGTTTACGATGGGGTAGAAGGGGGTAGGCATGCTGGAGTGAGGTTAAGCTTACAGCACATGAAAATTTTCATCAATGAGCAGCAGACGAGGAGGCATCAGATAGAAAGGCTTATTGCAAGCGTGGCAGAGGGAGGTGAAGAGGGTGAATGTGATGTTCCGGAAGTTGGACGTGTGAGAATGAGTCTAGGGTACGCATGTGCACGCGGGCTTGAGGTTGAATTGAGTCTACGGCACATGTGTCGAGAGACTTTCTTGGGTTGCCCTTGAGATCCTCGGGGAAGGGTCACAGGTGCAGAGCTTGGGGGGTTATGGGCGCACTTACCCACTACTGAACAAGCCCTTAACTCAATGGTTAGTGACTGAGTTCTCACATGGTATCATAGCCAAAGGTCTCGGGTTCAACTCCCTGTGTGCACTGGTAGAGGTAACATTGCATCGGCAGAGGTGCCAAGTATTCCGCCCTATCCCAGCGAGGGGGGGGTATCGAGAGACCCGTTGGGGTTGCCCTTGAGATCCTCGGGGAAGGGTCACACGTGCAGAGCCTGGGGGGTTATAGGCACACTTACCCACTCTTTAACAAGCCCTTTTAACTCAGTGGTTAGTGACCGAGGTCTGACAACATGCACTTTCTGATCAATGAGCAGCAGATGAGAAGCCATCATTTCGAAAGGCTGAATGGGTGGCAGAAGTGGGAGATGAAGAGGACGAACGTGAAGTTTCGGATGCTCGACTTGTTGGCGTGAGTATGGAGAGTAGAGAGGAGGGGGGAGGGGTGCTACACAGCATGCATGCATGTATCATATGATAAGATATCATCAGGAGCAATAGATTTGGCATCTACATAGTATGCAATGTGCATCTTTTATATTCCTTATTGGTAGCCATGCTATTCAGAAATTTCTTCTACCAGTTTCCATGAAGATCGTGGACACAACCTTGATCACGTGTGCTCCAAAGGTTTCTTGCTTGATCTTCACCAGCTCTCCCAGTAGTTGGCTCATGGAGGGGCGGGAAGCCGCAGGCATGGCAGTGCAGGAGAGGCCAAGGTGGGCCAAGTGCAGCACGAGATCATTCGGAGCATCCAGTTAAGGGTCCTTGAACACTGTCACGACACGTGATTCCACAAATGGGCCGAGGTGCTAGGGTACAATTATACCCATATGGGAATCATGACAAAATAGTATTGTGATTGCGTTGTGATGCCGATCCTTCAACAAGAGAAATATATTCATGATACGCCTTTGCATCTGGCTATTATGCCTCACCCATTGCTTCAGTCTGATCTGGCTGTCCTCTCCCACATGCACGGCCTTGCACGCCAAGATGACCACCAGCATCACAACTCCAAAGCTCCCAATAGCGAACACGGAGAAGAATTGGGTGGACCCAAAAGTTACAACGGAGCATTTGTGTCGTAGCAGCACACACATACAGATTTGGTGCAAAGAACAAGCAAGCCGATATTTCCCTGCTCACCTGTAGACGTCTGCTATTGTGGTGGCCTTGTGAGACGTGTATTAGGCTGGGTCCACATAGCCCGGTGTTCCCATCACTCGAGTGGCAGCCACAGATGTATCCATAGTGGGTGCCCCAAGTGAGTTTCACAAGCCCGAAGTATGCAATCTTTGCCTGGTTATCAATAATATGTGCACAATGGCGGAGTTAATAATGCATTACAGAGCCCACCATCCATTTTCACTAAGCCAGGGTAGGGAAAGTATGGGAGGGCAAAAAACGAGTTGAGAGGCAAAGGCAATCCTCGATAGAAAATTAAGTCTTGGCATGCCTGGATTTTTGTGTCAAGGAGAATGTTGGCGAACTTGATGTCGCGATGCACAGTGCCGAAGTCATGCAGGTACTGCAACTCCTATGCCACTCCAATTAGGATGTCCAGACGTTGCAGAAGTGAAAGAGGGCTAGGAGCACGTGGAAAGAGGTAAGAAGAAGAGGACTGATAATAAATGAAGAAATGCTTCTAGCCTGTTCACTATTTGTCACTATTTAAAAAACGAGGAAGTTCATATTTTAAACGTTTTATGTTAACGCATGAGGTGGATCGACTTTTCAAGGTAGCGTTTATGAAGAGATCAAAACCTCTAAGGAAGTAGGAATGACATGATTGAACACACAAACAAGCAGGGAATCACGCGTAGAAAAACAACCAGCAGAAGATCTCACCAAAGGGTGAGGTGAGAGGTGCGAGAAAATTACCTGGTCCAATCCAGCCTTCAAGGTTTTAATTGGCCATTAACTCACACACAAGCGCCTGCTCCACACGGCTCGTGGTAAGATCGAAGTTCACACAGAAGCCCAATGGACGCACCAGGTGCGGGTGGAGGTTGGATGCCATCTCCCCCACCTGAGAGTGAAGGGAAGATGGATATTGGGGCTGGTTCTTGATGCCACCTGAGAAACAAGGGAATGAGGGAAGGGCAACTGTAAATTATGAGGGAAGGGAAAAGGAAAAGAAGAGGGAAAGGGAGAGAGGGAGGGAGAATTCTGAAGGGAATGAGGGAACAAGAAAGGGAGACAGGGCGGGGAAAGAGAGTGAAAAATACATGCTTTAGTGTAAAGCCAAAAACGGAACTATTGCGGCGTGATACCTCTGTGAGGAAATCATTGGACAGAATTCTGGATCGCTTCCAGAACTCTGGCCCATATCTCATTCGGGTCGTATGGAGACACGCCCTTGAACACATCCCCAAAGCTGCCGCTGCCAATCCTGTTCCCCTCGGCCCAATCCGCTGTTGCGTTTGCCAGCTCTTCCTGAGTGAACTTCCGGCACACTTGCGGCTTCACTGCCTCCATATCCACCACCAAATCCCCTCCATCCTGCCCTCATGCTGCTGCTGCTGCTTCTGCCATGGCTGCTGCTGCTGCCGCAGCCGCTGCCGCTTCTGAGTCCCTCTCCTCCACATTGTGTGCTTCTCCTAGTTATCCCGATTCTGAGTATTTTAATGTAGTGAAAGCGGAATGGGGATACCCGAATTTTGCTATGTGCATGGAGAGATCAGTAACAAAATTACACAACGTGCATTAGAATCCCATCTTGAATGTTACCTTGGAGTGCACTCTCTTCTGCCAGATCTTTGCCCTCTGTATCTGTGCCACTGTCGCCTCATGCTGCAGCCCCTTTGATGCGCCATTGCTTGCACCGTATCAGGCCCAGCATTAGCAGCACGAGGATAGCCACATCATCCGCAGCAGCAATGCCGACTATGGCGCATACTGACAGGCCACCTCCAGACTTGGAAAAAGTGGCTGGGAGTTCAGGAAAGGGGCGTTGGAAAGCGTATAGGATAACAGGAGAAGAGTATGGGATGAGGAGGAAGTTTCACCAGGAGAAATCAAAGAAGTAACACTTAATGTACCTATGCAGAAGTGCTGCTAAGTGATAGCAAGGAAGTGCCATGTTGATCGGTCCAGTTGAGACTCAGGGGTTTGGTGAGCAGTTGATAGAAAGAGGTTCTCGCCGGGAATGGCCCAGGTGTGGGACAAGAGGCACGTGAAAGTGCGGGAGAATGGGAAGGTAGGAATGTTGTAGGAGAGGGCAAGAAGGCGGGAGAGGGGAGTGGGGAAGGGGGGGGGAGGCCGTGAAATTATTCCACGACTATCGACCGCAGTGGTCCGTGACTCTGCAGCGAGGCCGAGCCATGTCCCTCAGCATGAAGATCAGCGGGGAATAGGAAGTGAGGGGCAGCTGACTTGAGGGCTGAAGAATGCAGACTCACCAATGCTGACATGTTTCACACAAGAAAATAGGAAGAGGCAACTATCTGTAGACTAGAAGGACAACTGTGCCTCACATGGCGTTGGCTTGCCACATGTGTAGCAGAAGGGTATGAACTGCTGGCAGAAAGCACTTGAAAAGTTCGGTTTGACCATACAGGCACTGTAGTTGGATGGGCATGTGAGCCCATTTCCAAATGTGTCCCTGCACGTGCATGTGGAGTGATCCTTATTTTTCCAAGCACGATGTGTGGGGTTTGATTCTCATACTAATTCCCATTGCTTTTCAGGGCTGCCCTTGAATGGGACTAGTGTGCTCAACTACCA
Source organism: Closterium sp. NIES-67 (assembly GCA_027943415.1). Taxonomy (NCBI): domain Eukaryota; kingdom Viridiplantae; phylum Streptophyta; class Zygnematophyceae; order Desmidiales; family Closteriaceae; genus Closterium; species Closterium sp. NIES-67. The sequence continues at coordinate 121,688 of BQMB01002250.1, read as the reverse complement.
TTGTGAATATAGTAGATCATCTTCACTCATGGCAGGAAGGGTAGCAGTGCTAGACAGTTTGCTTGAGCAAGTATGAAACAAGAGTTAGAGACCCAATCAAGAGAATTGCACAAAAAACCGTTTCACTCGTCATTACTAGGTCACAGACATGTTTCAGCTTACGGGGATCAAACCCGCTGAGCCTTGATCAGTGCTACTGGACATAACAGATCTACGGTCTAGGCATGAGCTAAGCACCAACCCACGCCCTTGAAAACAATTCGCAAGATTATCAACTACCCAGATTGCCTATCAATGGGCATTCGCCAACACAGCAGTGGGTAAAAACCCAAGGGTGCGGGTGTCAGCCATCAGGAGGGCCTTCATCCGAATTGTCGATAAGCCTTGGTAAATTTGCTCGCACAATAAACTTTTGCTAGTTACGTTCACACCTCCATGCAATGTATATATTCCCCATATAAAATCCACGTGAACTGAGGTTGCTTTTGAGGCGCCTCATAAGCTGCCCTTGGATGGGACTAGTGTGCTCAACTACCATTGTAAATATAGTGGATGAACAAGTGCTGATAGGACTTGTGCGCCAGATTTTGTGGATGAGCTCTCGGTGATTGGTTTGGTGTTGATAGATGTATCGAAGATGGGTACGGCTGCAGATTGTTGAAAGGAGGTGGGCAGTGGGATTTTTTTGGCTGACTTCCCTACAATCCAACCCCCTTCCCCCCCCCCCCCCCCTCCCCCCCCTCCCCCCTCCCCCCCCCTCCCCCCCCCCCCAACACACACAAACACAATCACGCAGACACGACAGTCATCCAATTTGCAGTAAAGGACATTTGTGAAAATATTCTGGCCAGCACACTGTGGAACCTATGATTGAGTGATGATGAAAACACTCAGCTGGGCATTGGATCTCCCCTCATTGGGTGACACCTTGTGAAGCCCTCTTCTTGTGTACCTTTGTGTAGCACTATGGTTTGAACACGTACAATAAACTCAAGTTGGTGAGGTTCCCAAGGGACGCTGGGATGGTCTGAGAGAGGGAGTTTGACTGTAGATGCCTGCATCCGTTAGCTGCAGCAACACACCAAGGATGTTAAAGGGATGTGAAAGGGCATTAATAATAATAATAATAAAAACACAAACAAAATGACCGCAAAAGAGGTGGTGGGATGACTTATGCTTCACTTTGGAAAAGAAGTAGCGCTATTTGAGCCAGATATAAAGTTCAGATGCACTGGCAGGAAATTGAGGTTTCTCATGCTACCAATGGTAGATGGAATAGATCCAGTCAAGGCATTGCTTCACAATGAAAAGGCGTAAAGGAAACTGGAGGTAGGGCTAGGCGGGGCACAAGGTCCTATACAAATGGGTAGATGCAGCTAGGTTAGCAAAAGACAAGCACCTTCCTCTTCAAGACCTATGAACACAACATGGAGAAACCTAAAAGGTTGAGAGTGTGGCAGGTGGGTCAAGCTACAAGGACATCAACACTATTGCCCACTTAAGTGGACAATACAGGCTTGGGCAGCAGACCAGACCAGATGTGCCATAGTGCAGCATACTTTATGGCAAAACACACCAGGATGACGGGCAAGGGAGACCTGCACTTATCTGAGGATGATAACTCTTGTCGGAATCAGAACGCAGGGCATGCTCCAACAGCATCTTGGCAGCTCAGCAAATGATCAAGCCCTGCCTACACACGCACCACTGCAGCACCTCTCGGCCCCCTCATTGCTGCTGCTACCAAAAGAGGTGCCCCTTTTGATTCAGGGTTTCCCTGCTCCTGTGATACCTCTGCATGGTAAGAGAGGGAAGGAAAGATATGGGAGGGAGGAAGGAGGGAGGGAGGGGGGAGAGGAAGGGAGGTCAGGAGGGAGAGAGGGAAAAGAGGGAGGAGGGAGGGAGGGAGGGAAGCGAGGAGGGGGGAGAGGAAAGGAAGGGGGGGGGGAGGAGAAGAGGAAGGGCGGGGTGGGGGAAGGGAGCAAAAAATTTGAGATGAAGGGAAACATAAGCAAAATACTTTGCGAAGGCTTTGCTTCGCTGAAACAAGTGACGCGAGTGACGAGAGCAAAACTTGGCTGGACTGCCAAGTTTTGCGGCTATTCCTTTTGCAGAAGGCCACCTAGCTAGCACTGCCAAGTTTCCTAGGGTGAAGATTGGTCGCAACCAGCCCATTCAGACCGGGATTGAAAAAACGTCCAAAATTTTGTCACGAGTATAGAAAGTTAGTAAAATAACTTTGGTGGAATAACGTATTACAAAATGTAGATGCCCTAAACCACCCACACTTCGGAAAAAAAACTTTTGGCAACTACCGACGAGCCCATGCATAAAGTTTCACGTCTTGGAACTTGGCAGGGTTGCAGCATTGCCAATTTACGAGAGGCTCACAACCGTGCCAGGTTTGAAACCTATTGGCGACTGCAGGCAGCCTGACGATAGCTTCCCTAATACAGACCTCAAGGTACAGCATCTAGAACCTTCTCATCCTACGACTAGGAGTAGCCTAGGTGTGCCTATATAAAGCCTCGTCATTCATTTGATTGCCATTCACTCATTCACAAGTTTGCCATTTTCCCTTCGTGCTACTGAGCAATTTCTTCCATAACAATCGTGAAATGCCGCAGACTGGTGCAAGTACTCCTTATGATCAACTGTAGTGTCGGTAATACATTATCGGATTGATGAGCCAACCATTCCAGGCGAAAGAGACGCGAGTGCATCAACCAGAGTCAGATAGAGGTGGAAAAAGGCTTGCACAACAAGTGGGAGTGAGTTGCACGGTTTAAGGTGGGGGAAGCTTTCTAGAAGTTCGTGGCTTGATACCAACCAACGAAGCAGTTTAGTCTAGTGGGTTGACGTATTCAACTAGAAATGTTCAATTGCCATGTCAAACCCAACCCAAGCCCTCTATTGCCACAATCATGTTTCAAGCAATTCGTCCTACCTCAATAAGGTACTGGGCATTGCTAATACGGTGGTGCCTTATCCCTGCTTTTTCTAATTTATAACAAGATGAAGGGCCACTTGTCATGCCCACAATGCTTTACAATGAAGTGGCCCCACCCCTTGTCAGAGGAATCTAGTGTGAAACAGGCAGAAAGTTCCATAACAATAGGGGGTTGGCAGAGCAGTAGAAGAGATGCAGTGCACTGCAGCACACCAACGATTTCAACATGTCTCCAAGGAGGGGTTATCCAAGGGGGGTAACTATGCCAAGCAATCATGGAATCAGAAGACAACTCATGGTCCAACAGAATGTGGGCAGCACATCGTGTTGTTTGGGCCCTGCCTACACATCCACCACCACAACCTCTCAGCCCCTCACTGCTCCTTCAACTGGCAAAAGAGGTGCCGCTTCAAATTCGGAGTTCCTCTGCTCCTTGGGTGGCTTTGCATGTTGAGAGAGGTGGGGAACGAGGGGAAGGGGGAGGGAGGGGATAAGGGAAGAAGATGAGGCATTGGAATGTACATAGCCACTAGAGGGTGAAAATTCCACAGCATTTGCAACAACACCTTCAGATTGGGTCAAAGACACCTTTGTGTTGTGGCGGTTTGAGAAATGGGTGCAAGTGACGTTAGTGGGTATTAGACAAAAAAATATCGCAATGTGGACAAATATGATGGTGAATGAGAGCAAAACTTGGCGGTGGGATTGAGACTCATGTGGAGAGCGCATGACACGGGTGCTATAGAAGGAGGAGCACTTATCGCAGAAATGGGATGAAGAGCGTTGGGGAACCATACACCTGCTATAAGTAGGCATGTGACTTCATTGTCTACCCACCTGCATGCGCAAGTTAGAGGGTGGAACCTGCGCGCACAGGTGAATGTTTGTGCACTGGTGACCAATCAGCATCTAGAGAAGGCTACCTGGAGCATAAAACAGTGATGTGCATGAGGCAGGTATGGATGCAGCTAGGTTCGCAGGTATTTACAAGGCAAGATGCACATATGTACAGTGAGTCTTAGTGTACATGATGGAAAGTCTGATAAGACTACGAAATGTTGAGGGGATGTGTCAGGATAGCTTGTTGTGCTGAAGTCGCCTGCAACAACAATGACTACAGAGAAACACTTGACTTAAACAACCGTCCTGTACTTGTTACTGTTACCCCTCCCTCCCGCATTTTTTTTTTGCCAGAAAGTTTCCAAAATCCTGCAAAAAACAACTACAAATCTGATTTCTTTGTGTGGAGTTGGTGAAATCGGAATGGTGTAAAATGTGGTAGACATTGTTGCGATCCAATGTTTCGCATGAAATTCTGGGATCTCTCATGTGATTTGGGGAGATGACCCATATACCACCCCCTATGCATACACATCCATGGTTGCACCCCGCCAACAACATGCAACAGGTTACAGATTGGTGGAGAAGCACTTACAGGTCAACAAGAAAAAACCACTTTGGATAAAATGATCCGAGTGATTAAAAGGAGTATTCGAGGTAATCAATAGTGTCATAGAAAATATAGAAATAGTCCTTTAACCTAGGAAACCTATCCCGATCTCACAGTTCCCACCCTCAAAGTTGGGTGGTATCTGTTATGCCCTGCTTGAGTAAGTACTGTCGGAGAGCACGTGTAGCGTTTCCCATGACGGATTTCTAACAAATCTGTCCTCAGACGGGTCATAGCCTTTCCAACGGATGAGGAACTCGATGTGGCCATGACATCGGCGTCGATGAGCATGTACAGAGTCGATATCGTACTCATGTTCTCCATTGACGATGATAGGAGTAGGCGGCGAAAGCAGTCGTCCTGAGTAGAGGTGATTCGGGTCCTTGTAGGGTTTCAGGAGTTGCACATGGAAGGCATTGTGAATCCTCCAAGTGGTCGGGAGTTTAAGGTGGAAGGTTACAAGATTAACCTGTGCCTCAACGGTGAAGGGTCCACAGAACCGAGGCCGAAGCTTAGAAGGGATGTGACGAAGGTCAAGCTTCATGGAGTCCAACAGAACAAAATCTCCTATCTGTATCTGATGGTCCCTTCGGCTCTTATCCGATTGTCCTTTCTGGGAGGTTTGCACCTTCTGGAGGCGCTTCAGCGTAGTATCCCAGAGTTGATGCATGGCAGTGACAAAGTCGTGTGCTGGTTGGACTTGAGCAGAAAAAAGAGGCTGTTGTGGAGTGAGGGGATGCCGTCCGTAGCAATGGAAGAATAGTGTTTGTCCCGTAGCAGAGTGGGTAGCGTTGTTGTAAGAGAATTCTAGTTGAGGTAACTGCTGGTCCCACTTGCTTGCGTTGTCCTTGCAGGCAACCCTGAGCAATTGTTCCACGATCCAGCTTAGTCATTCGGTCTGCCCATCAGTCTGTGGATGGTAGGCGGATGACATCGCCAGACGGGTTCCAAGGAGTCGCATAAGTTCCTTCCAGAACTTGCTAGTGAACTTCGGATCTATGTCAGAAATCAGAGTTCTGGCGATCCAATGAAGGTAAGCGGCTCAGTGAAAGAATAGACAGTCTATTTCTTCAGTAGTGGCATTCACGTGCGTGGCGATGAAGTGGCCCATTTTTGAGAATTTGTCGATAACCACCATGATTGCATCGTGTGCTGCTACCGTACACGGGAGTCCTATAATGAAGTCCAAACTCACTGTATGCCAAGGCTGTTCAATAACGGGCAGTGGCTGGAGGAGGCCAAGCTACTTCTGCTTAGAGCTCTTCATTCGCTGGCACGTGTCGTAAGATGTAACGAATTCTTGGGCGTCTGTCGCCATGTTCGGCCAGTAGTACTACTGTATTTGGCGACGCCTGTCAGGGTCTTGTTGCTGCTGAAGTGTCCAGCCAATGCAGCGTCGTGATATTCCTAGCAGAAGCTGCCTCAAGGGTGCATAGTTTGGTACCCACAGCTTCTTATTACCCATCTTATATGCGAACCCTTGGTCCCATAGAAGGAGTCTGCATCTATCTGCTGCTGGAATCTCTAGGTTAGTGTTGTAGCCATGCTGGAAGAGGCCTTTGAGCAGTTGGTTCATCCCTTACACTTGGAGGGAGGCGAGGTTCGACGATCTACTAAGTGCGCCAGCCTTGTAACGCAATAAATTGCAACCCTTTGCCATGATCTTGCATGAGTACTACTCCCACAGCTGCATCGCTGGCGTCAGCTACGAGAACGTAGTCCTTATCTGGGCCATGTAGGATCAGGACTGGTGCCAAAGTTAAGGCTTGTTTCAGTTTCTCTACAGCTTGCGTGTGTGTCTCCTCCCACAAAAAATGCGCTCCTTTTTTCAGTAACTCTGTGAGCGGTACTGCGATCACGGCATAGTTGGGGACGAAGCAATTGTATTGGTTGGCAAAGCCGAGCAACTGCTTAAGCTCCTTCATGTTCTCAGGCTGCTTCCACTACTCCACTGCTTCGATCTTCTTGGGGTCTACGTGTACTCCACGTGTCCCAAGAAGGGAACTTGATTCAATGCAAACTCGCTTTTTGAGAGTGGCGTAGAACTGTTCCTTCCGAAGGATCTCGAACACTTGCCGCAGGTGACGTATGTGTTCGTCCATTGTCTTGGAGTATATTAGTATATCGTCCAAGTACACCACGACTCACTCGTCAAGTATCGAGCAGAGAATATAATTCATCTCAACCTGGACCGTGGCGGGTGCGTTCGTGAGTCCGAACAGCAACACTAAATGCTCGTAGGAGCCATAGCGCACCCGAAAGGCAGTTTTGTGGATAGAGTTATCCGCCATCCGAATTTGCCAATATCCTGGCCAGAGGTCCAGTTTATAAAAAAACCGGTGGCCTCTCGAAGCTTGTCCAGCAGGTTGTCTATCCTTGGAATATGATATTTATTCTCGACTGTCTGCTTGTTGAGCGCTCTGTAGTCGATGCACATCCGCAACGATCGATCAGATTTTGTTGTAAAGAATAAATGTGTGAGAGTACGACCCCCTTACACCAATTTCTCCTTTCCATATTTCCTTTCGATTTCATTCCTGTTTTTATCATGATTTATTTGGTCTTTATCCGATCTCATTTGGTTTCCTATTACTCATTTTCCATAATCCTTTGGTTTATCATGTTATTATCATTATATCACCGACCAGGCTTGAGATGTAATGGCGTGCTATATCTAGCGTAATATTGCTATAATCCCTTGAAGCCAATAGCCTCGCGTGGCTATACGCAGTGTGATTCTATTTCTAGGAGGGCCTATTCCCTCAGGAAGGGATACTTGGTTCTCTGATGTACTCTGGAAGTATAATGGCGCCTTGCACTAATTGATAGTGCAACATTGAGCAAACATCATTCGATCCTGTGACACTTGGTAACCAGAGCCAAAGGTTTCAGCTCAACGCTTAACCGCTGGGCCCCCAGGAGCGCGCTGAAGATGGAGTCGAACCTTCAATTCTTGTAATTACAATGCTATTTTGTTTTATGTTTCGACTACCCTCGCGCAGTTGCACCTGGGGTCCCCTACGAAGGCGAGATGCCTCGCCGACCGTTCGATGGACTGCATCGACGGAGCCATTTTTTTTGCGGGGGAAAACGACCTCGACCTCACGAATGTGTCCGCTTTGGCGGAACACTTCCTGCGACATTCCAAGAAGATCGCAGTTCGCAACGATTCTTGGAGTTACGCCAAAATGTGCGGAGTTGCGACCGACGGCATCCGTCCGATGGGGATTCGACGCTTCAGATTGACTGAGGCGGAACGAAATCCTTTTGAGCGAGTTGGAGTATCAGCGCTAATGGGAACGACCCATCGCCAGCCGTGAAATTCTTCAGATCGTCCGATCGTTCAACATTCGACATCGACGATAGAAAATTGCTGCAAATCGAGCCGACCCAAACACTGAGAACTGCTGAACGCGACTCAAGAATATTATCATATCGCTTGGAGTTTGGACCGTCAGATCGTCTTCTGTGTCAACGGACGAGATGGAGCACGACTTCTGCACAAAGGGAGAGTGGCGCAAAGAACAGAAATTCAGCCGCCTTCGATACCGCTGTCACCACTTTCGGATTCCTCTTTTTGGTGACAAATTTGGCGCAACAATTATCAGCAGGGTCAGAAATATGCAAAATGATTACCTACTTTGTAATAAATGCAAACAGAAAACGGACAGGAGAATGTGGATCGTTTGATTGGTGCAGAATCAACGGCACGAATGCAGTGGAGATTGAACTATGGAAAATCATCATCATCGAGACAACATTCGTGACCAGCGACTGCAAAATCGACGCATCTTCTGACTAGTGTCGACAACGATCTACTTATTTTGACGAAGTTATCTTCGTTCAAAATGGATCGATATCAATACAGTGGATCTTCACCCAGGAAAAACAATGAAGCTGCTTGAAGATATGTTCTCCATCCACAAGACACTTTTTCACATAAATTGATCGACAAGCTATGAGATTGTAGAGAAGTAGATTTTTTCTCTTGCAATGCTCCCAAGTTCAAGTTGCTGCGAAGGAGCAGATATCGCACGCAACAACAATGTAGTGAACCTGTCTTGTCAAGACCAGCGAGACACTACTTCGTAACAGGAGCTGATCGATTCGTCTTCATCAAGAATCTCAGCCATCCAAAGTGATTGATTGGAGCAGTCTCAGCATCGACCTCACGAGACGACACACCAATCATGCGTTGTGATTGCAGGTGTTAGTGACATGCGTGGAAAAATTTCCGTGCATGTCACGATGCTTGACAAATTGAGGAGTAATTAACCTCGAACCCGGCAAGTATTCATTCACTAGCAACCCTACGCCACATGCATTAGAGGCGATTCTACAAGAAGCCAAAGCGTTACAAGCATCAGCGTAACTTCGACGATGCAGGAGAAGGCTAAGCAACACGTGGTGTCAACAAATGAGGGAGATGCAAACTACTATGACTCAATCACGTGCTCTACCGACCGTACATTGGAGGCATGAATAATCATACAAGGAATTGCTACACATGGATACATTCAGGGGAGAAGCAAATTTTTCTTCATACCCTCAAATGAAACCATCACCGGCAGCAACGGAGCAATACATGTGTACCGATGTGCACCTGTTCCTGGTAGTTACACCTGTTACACCCATTAGAAACACTCTATTGGGAAGAGGGAGTTGATGGGTTCTCATTCAACCATTACGAGCTGAGAGAATTCTCTACAGCAGCTGCCGTGGTCGCCATCGTCGCTATCATCGCTGCCGCCGCAGCAGAAGACTCGACACAACAATCACAACCAAATCCTGATGGATGATTATCCGCTCAATGGAGATAACGCTGGATTATATTCCAATATGATTGTAAAGATCCGGCCAGGCACAACATTGATCTCCAGCTAGTGGGAAGGAGACACCACTATGTACTGGAATAGCTATGGCAATGGCAAATACCCTCAAGATCAGAAGATATTTGCTCTTATGAGGATGGGAGGACTACGTTAATCTACCGGCACACAAGTCCTCATGGCCTATGGCTTTCCTTAAAGTCCTTAAAGTCATAAAACCTACGTCGCAACCAATCCATCCCCAGCACCACCTCCACCTCCACGGAAGCAGATACGCGTGAAATCGAGCACCGATGCCACTCCGGATAGTGGACTCCGCGTATCTCCAACAACACCCCTATTTTCCAAAAAGGAGCAGACTTCAACACTGATGCTGAGTAGCTGAGATGTCTTCGACATTAACGCTACTTCAAGGACAGTGACAAAATGAGACAACACATGATGGCACCTGAAGACCTACTCCAATATGTGCGCCCAGACACCGATGCCTAGCGATGGCCTCCATGCTAAACTGGAGGTGCATAAGGTCGTACTGCATTGGCTGTCAGCAATGCCCATTTGGAAATAGGAGAGGATTACTTGGGAATAGCCCCAACATTCCCAAACATCCCAACCCATCACCGTGGGATATCTACGCAGCTAAAATTCCTTACTTGAGCAACCACCGAGAGAAACTACTTTGGCACTGATTCTGAAAGTTACCAGCTCCGCGTTTATGGTACCAATCCTCACATGGTTTTGAACACAAGGGATACACTGAAGAGCACTTCACATGCACGATTGTACTCAAGGCAGTATGAATAGCAGACCGCGTGGTGGACAGAGTTACTACTAGTCATTTTGCTCTCCATTCCGAAACACTATGATGCCGAGAGGGTATGACTCACGACAGCACTAAGGCATGGACGAGCATTCGACTGAAGCTGCATGTATCGGATACAACACTGCTACAGAAGTAATACTATGACACGACTGCCATGCCACCAACACTTGGTCATCTTCATACGCGGAAGAGATGCGAGTAACGATCGGGTGTGCTATCAGAGACTGAACGTAAAGTGTGCTAGTTACAGCACACAATAAAATAGCAGCACATCAACTGCAGCATCTTACGACACCACATCTCAATCACGATCAACGCCATCCGCGTGACACACACAGATTGACGGACATACAGCGTGGCTCAATCTGATTGTTGAACAACTTCTGCACAATGCTGCTGATATCGGAGTGCGTCTTCATCAACGCCACCTCGATTACAACATGATGATTACCATTCTTCATTTGCTACAGACACAATCCGTTCACACCACAGTAACCGACAATTCCATTTCATCCACGTTGTCCACCAGCTCTCAGACTGGACATGCCTCTTGGACATCCAACAACAGCAGAAGTACTTGGCCGCTCATCACTACCGTTATCCAGACCGTAATCTCGATATTAGACATCTTCCATCCAAGCTACAACCTTGCTTTTGCAAGTCTATCCTTGTTGAAGCAGAGGTCACTTCAGTCACCTTCCGCTTCCGCCTACCAGCCATATGGAAGATCCATAACGCCTTCCATATCTAGCTTCTCCAACCCTATTTGGATTGAGCATACTCTACACGAAACGCCAACCGCCGCCACCTGTCCACGTCAACACTGAACCCACGTACAGTACAAGGTTGAGTCTATCCTTGCATACGGTCATCGTCGGCATGGCACCCTAGAGCTTCTTCTCTGCTGGAAGGGTTTTGATTCATATGAGGCCGCGTCTCTGAATCCGACTTGGGCAATGCCCTTCGTCCTCTTCGTGACTACCTTATCAAGTAGGGTGTTACTTCTATCACCCAGCTTTGACAGTGGGGGGAAGTGTGAGAGTACGACCCCGTTACACCAATTTCCCCTTTTCATATTTCCTTTCTATTGCGTTCCTCTTTTTATCATGATTCATTTAACCTATCAATAGTGTCGTAATCCCTTAAAGACAATAGCCTTGCGTGGCTGTACGCAGAGTGATTCTATTTCTAGAAGGGTCTATTCCTTTTGGATAGAATAAACCTGGTTACCTGATGTACTATGGAAGTATAAATGCACCTTGTACTGATCTATAATGCAACATTGAGCAAACCTCATTCGACCCTTTAACAACAGGTGCTCTGTAAGGTGATGTTGACGGTCGGATCAGCTTCTTCTCTAGCAGGTATCCAATCTGCTTCTTCATATCCGCGAGCTCAGGTGGACTGAGGTGGTACGGAGGTTGGAAGGTTGGTTTAGAGCCAAGTTCCTCCACGATCTCGTGCTGGTGTGCACGTGCTGGTGGTACGCCCGCCGGTAGGTCGTCAGTTTCGGCAGAGATTGTGTGACGCTATCGGTGTTTATTATGTTGATAGATCGCTGAGACGTATATTACAGTACATGAATTATCATGCATCACATCAATTACCCAGTATTTTTCATGCAGATTTCGTGGTGTTTTGTTGTATTTTTTGTTGTATACATTGATGGGCCAGCCTAATATCGAATATCGACACATAACTGAAAACCCGCACGAATCAAGGAAGGTTTTCTCTTGGAGCAAGGAGAAATAATGGGTAATATTTTTCTAGTTATGTGCTTCTTGGTTGATTGTGTTGTATAATATACGTCTCAGCATGTTATCATACTAGTAAACACTGATTTGGGCACACAATCTCTGCCGTTATAAAACAAATTTGGGCCCTCCTTTGTGCAGAAAACCAATGGAGTATGTAAATAACAAATATTGGTGAGATTCGGAATTGAAGATCGTAACAGTAAGAAATGCGCACGCGGGAAAAAAGGAGTGAAACATGTGGTGTTCGGGCGGGGGTTTCGACGAGTGACCTCTCGTGGTAGAAATTGCTAGAAGGTGTGACCTCCTATGTTTTCAGAGTGACGCGCTGCGGTGTTCCTTCGGAAAAAGTGCTCGTACGCATGACTAGGGTGACTAGGTGTGTTAGAGAGGCAAAAATAGTGACCTATACTATAATTTCCCTACATTCGTAGATGACATTGTTGCGGTCAGCAGTGCGCCTCGTGCGAAGGAGCTGCCGCACTGTCCCGCTTGAATTCTACTGCTGCCAATGAAACTGCTGCAGAGGAAGTTTGTTTACACTACAAGGCAGAGAGAATCAGCTGAAAAGGTTCTCGTTGTGCTTTGCGGGACTATACGGGCGTGGTACATTTTGTTTGAAAGAACCCTCAAGTTCAAGCTTTGAGATCGGTTGGGCACAATGTTCTACAGTGAAGTAAGATACGGTGTGGTGCAGTGTGGTGGAGGTTCGAATTTGCGCAATTGTACCACGACCTAAATCAAGTTTTGTGGGAAACAAAAGTTACCATAATCTCCCAGTAGAAGGACCCTATGGACTTTATAAAAATACAAGGAAACGTGTTAAAGTGGATGTTATTGTGGATGTAAATTATTAAGGCCGACGTTCACTTATTCAACACTCTAGTGGCTTTTGTTATAGATGTAAAGGCTTACTACATAAGGAGTTATATTTGTACCAAACGCCTAAAAAAACGTCTGAAAATTACACAAACAGATGGATTTTGTCTGGTGTCGAGGACCGTGCGTAGAAGCCTCCCTGGTTCTTATGTCACATTTTGAAGCCAAGGGTTTTATTTATTTATTTATTTATTTTTTACGGCTGCCAACTTCGTGTGCTGACGGCTACCATGTCTTGATGTGCACGCAACGCGAGTGTCTCGTTATGCAGGAATCCTTTCACAAATTGTAGTTATGTAGCAAAAAAAAAGGGCTGCAAGGCCTTAAAATGTAGATGCCAAAAAGCGGGTCCTCATGGGAATTGCCGAAATGATTGTTTTCAGGCCCGGAAATGACCCATGGACTCTCTTACCGGCGGGTCTATTAGCCGGGAGATCACGGTAGTCACCCAGACAAGATAATATGTCTACATTATGTTCTTAGGGGACCAAGGGGGTGAGGAATGTGGCATCTTGCGGTCTCTGCACTCCATCCGTATAACCCACAACCTAAGAGAACCATTGTCCTCGCGCAATCACTTCACGTGAAAGGTGTATGTATATGCTTTTACAAATCAAGTTTTCTTATTTTTTATGTTTGCACCTAGCGTGTGCCTCTCCCCCTCGTTGTCTCAACACCTACAATTGAGCGAGGAGGAGTATCTTGACTCTTATATGGTCCGCGCATCCTAGCGCAGAACTTCCAAACTTTATGGGCTGTAGGATTTGGGAACGACCGTCCATGAGGAAGTGAGGGTATTGGGCAATCAGGATGCATTATGGACTTGTGGTGGATGCAGCTAATATGGCAGATGTCTTGTGAGGAAGAACTACAGAGCACACACAGAACCTTACCCGCTGTCAATGTTGACATCCCTGCCCAATGTAAGTGAGATCTGTCTAGCAGATAGCAGGGAGCGTAGTCATGTGGGGAAGGTAGGGAACAGCAGCAGCGCATATGGTACCGTAGCTTGAGGTGCATCAAATAAGCATCATAAGAGCAAGGTGCATGGTGTTCAGCAGCAGAAGAAGAAGCCTTGCTGCTTCGGCTGTTGCGCTGGTAGTGGGCGCTGAATTGACCTTCAAAGCAGATGGAGTGCGGCAGTGGAGTCTAGAGGGGAAGGGAGGTGAAGGGAGGGGAAGGTATAGGGAGAAGGGGGAAGGAAAGGAAATGTACGCATGCCACTAGATCACTATGCCATCACACCCTCAATACCATACTTTTTGTCTCATCCACCTTGACCCCTGGTGGCTGAAGTAGTAGCTGCAGCATTGGCATCAGCAGCAGACAGAATACTAGCCATCCGTTGTGCCACAGCAGCAATACTGGCCAGCTCTTCACCCATGGGACCATGGGGGGTCAAAGCAAGGGGCAATATTACCAATCTACCTCCACCAAACCGGATACACCTCCTCATGCTTGCACCTGTTCCGTGTGCGTGGTCACAGGTTAAGCTGGTGAGCTGCGTAGCGAACAGAGAACTACCACAGAAAATGGGGTGCACTGGCATGGATCATGGATGTACGAGCCACCTGCATGACCAAACCGATGCGTCACTCATAGACCCCATTCTGCTGCGGGGAGTCTGACAGAGTGTACAACTGGGTGATGCCCTCCGCACGACAGATTTGGCCAAGCCGACCGGAGGCGAACTCGCCACCATGGTCGGAGTGCAGACGCAACACGGGGAGGCAGCGGTGGACTCGCGCAGCTACGACCCACTGGATAAGAATGTCAGGCACGTCGGCCTTCCCCTCCTGGGGAAACATCATGGTGTAGCGCGTGTAGTCATCGACAAGCACTAGAAAGTAGCACTCTCGACGCGGCCCAACGACGGGGGCTGGGCCCCAGACGTCCAGGTGTAGGGCCTGGAGTGATGCAGTGGTAGGGGGAAGCGAGGAGGAGTGAGAAGCACGGCGTAGCTGGCCCTCGACGCAGGGTATGCACGGTGGCACAGGCAAGGGAGAGAGAGCAGGGAGCGTCGCAGGGAGACATAAGACAAGGCCATGCTAGGACATGTGACGCAGATGCGAGAGTGCGGGGTGACCTAGGTGGTGGTGCCACAAAAGCGACAGGTGAGTGAGCGACCGACACGAGCAAGCCGCAGTGACCTAGGAGGGTGCGGCCACCTGGGGAGATGCCCTCATCGGGGGGGACATGGTGTTAAACGTAAACAGGCCAGACACCGGCCTCGGTGCAGACCGCGTATACCGCTCGTGTCCGGAAACGTAGTGGTGACGCCGAGATCCTAAAGACAGCTGACACCAACTAGGTTCCTGGAGAACGAGGGGATGTGCAGGCCTGTAAGAGAGCCCAAGGGAACCGTTGGTCAGGGAGGGTGGTGGAGCTACGAGCAACTACCGGACCTAAGGAGGGGTCAGCAAGCGCGAAAGCTACAGGGGCAGCAAGCGGCGTGAGCGCACTGTGGTCGCGAAAGAAGCAGACAAACGCACCCGAGTCTAGTGTGAAAGAGAGCTCGGCAGGGGCGTCCGAAAGCGAAGGAGCTAGAGTGGAGCTGAGGCTAAACAAGGTAGGTGGTCCTACGCCTGATACAGCAGGGGAACCTAGGCTACACATAGTGGACATACCTACACTTGGCAACACAAAATAATAGGGTCCTGTCACACTAGAGTCATCAGCATACAGGACATACATAGTAGACCTAATCTGATCCCTATCCAGCTCAAAGACATGCACACGGCAACGCACCAGGCTGTGCCAGTTGTAGGGGTCCCAAGCGGGGCCGAAGCAAAGATGGAAGAGGTCATCCAGGCAGTGGTAGCAGTGGGCGGCGGTGTGACCGGGACGGTCACAGACGGTGCCGCGACGGGGGCTAGACTGAAGCAGGTACTGGCAAGTGACCACACTAGAGCCGCCACCCGATACCAAGCTGCGTGGCCCACCACCACGATCACCACCACCAGCGTCGCCAGGCCACCACGGTGGCGGGGGTCCCCACGGCTGGTGCTGCTGCGATTGCTGCTGCTACTGCTGGGGCTGCTGCTGCTGCTGCTCCTGCTGCTGCGCCGGGGCAAGAGCCCCGGTCCCCTCGTCTGCACCACCATCCCCTCCACCACCTCCGGCATCTCCGCCACCCCCGCCACCCCTCCCGCCGCCACACCCCCCCCGGGCCCCGAGCCCACCATTCCATATCCTGCCAACTCTTGCAGAACCATTTACTGCTCTTTTTGCCAATGCATTACCTGTAGCAAGAACAACCATCCATTGACCAAAGGTCAAACCCTTATAGCTCTTGCGGGTCCACAAGGTGTCCAGTAGATTCCGAAATGGAACCAGAGAGTGAGTTCCCATAGAGGGTCCTGCATTGATGGAATACAGAGATGCGGGATAGTGTAGGAGGTAGCAAGGAGGGATGGAGGGCAGCGCAGAATCCAGTAGTGCTGTTCTTCAAGAACACCAGCAGGTCTTAAGCTGCAATCTTAAGTTCTGTCCAGAACCAGCTGGAATGGAGTAATGGCATCTGCTGCAGAGTTTACACACTGGGCACTCACAAGGAAAATTAGCTGCAAAGCTTTTCTATGTGTGATGGTACTTGTCAGAAACGACTCTGCGATCCAATGAGGGGAAGCAGCAATACAGGAGAACAAAGGGTCAACAGAAGAACAGCCCACACAGCAGCAGCAGCAGCTGGCTTCCAGGGAGTGCTTGCTTGAACTGGCTTCCAGTGAGAGCTTGCTTGAATCAACTGTCTCCGCCATAACTGCTTGTGGGGCTGTGCTGCAACCATGGTGCTGGGGGAAAGGGAGGGGGGTGAAAGTGATGGGGAGAGAAGGTGGAGAGGAGAGAGGTGAAGGTATAGAGGATGAATGCAAGTGGGACTAAGGAGAACCGGGAACAGGGACCAATAATGGGAGGCGTTATCAAGGACAGGAAGTATAGAGTGCACTGGATGTGATAGAGGTGGGACTGGAGGAAAAGAGCGTGCCCCTCTTGAGGATCCACAAAATTGAGGGACCAGAGGGGAGTGGTGGGCCAGAAACGAGCAGCGGAGCAAGCCTCCTCCCGTCTCTCGCCCCCCTCGTCCTCAATGGCAATGGCCATCAGATCCTGCCTGAGCCACTAAAGTGGAGAGAGGTTATGGGGTGAGTAAGATGGGGAAGTGAGTGAGGTGGTGAAGTGAAATCACAAGGGCACATAAGAAACCAGCTCGTCCTTACCCGTGGCAGTGGCTATCAGATCTAGCGCTACCAACGAGTCCGAGCGCTGAAGAAGCAGACAGTATGCAGGAGTTAGAAACGGGTACAAACGGGGATGGATGGGATGGGGAGCGATTCGCAACAGCCACGTGTGTGTGTGTGTGTGTGTGTGTGTGTGTGTGTGTGTGTGTGTGTGTGCACACGTGTGTGTGCGTGTGTGTGTGTGTGTGTGCACGCGCGCGTGTGTGTGTGTGCGTGTGGGTGCGTGTTTGTGTATGTGTGAGTGCGCGCGCGCATGTGTGTGTGTGTGTGCGTGCTTCTGTGTATACCACTGCGGTATTCCTTTTACATTCCCTGAGGTATTTCCTCAGGTTATTCCTCCTATATGGGCGTATTGCAATGCCATTTGCACTGACAGAGGTGGTAGTAACCATTCCGCCCAGTTACCTGCCCCAAGACTCATCCAGGCAGGTCCCGCATCCAGCTGTCGGCCTTTCATTCATCCAAGTGCTCCAGAGAGGAATCATCCGCCCCCCTGGTGACTGCAGAGGGGGGAGGGGGAATGGGGTGGGGAAAGGGGGCGGGGGGGGGGGCAGAGGAGAAAATGTGCACGGAAATATCCACAATATATGAGGCACGTAAATACATGCAGCTCCCTGCCCCATCACAAGCAAGGCACATCTGACTGTGCGATGAGAAGCCATCAGGATGACTAGCGATCATGGTTTCGGATAGAGAAGCTGTATATATGCGCTTATCCCTTTCCTCCAACTCCCCTCGTCCCCTTTCCCACCCTGTCATACCCCCCAGTGGTGGCCAGCAGCAACGTGCCTCTCTCTGCCAGCTAACACATCCACCCCAAAACTCCCAATCCCCATCTGCTCCTGCCAGATTGAACCTCCCCTTCCCCCTCCCCCACCCACCAACCCTCAGGGTTCGTACAGGAATGCAGAAAGGTTACAGCTCGATGCCTCGACATCCCTTTTGTCGAGGGGTGTCGCTGGGCACTATATACACGCTCTCAGGGAATGCTGAACAAACCTTCAACACCGCAACAGGCGTAACACTTACAATCGCCAGGTTGCACTAAACACATATAGCTCACAACAGAACTTAAGGGAACCTAAAGGAACAAGTGAGCTGCACTGTGAATAAAGATAAAGCGATTATTCTCTCGTGTATTTCAAATCTAAGAATTGGTGAACTCGTTGCTTCATCCGGATGTTATGCATCCATTCTTGCCTATCAAAATCCTCCGCATATGTGAACCCCCAAAACCCACCCCCCCCGCCCTCCCCCCCTCAACCACCCCCCCCCAACCCCCCTCAAGGCTTTTCAGAATTTACAGTGACAATAGATTGGCGGGAAGAATCAAATCTACATGGCTTTGGAATTTTCAGTAGCCGATTTTTCTGACAAGAAAATATAGCTCGATTCGTTTCATATGAAGGGAGCATTTTCCGGCCTATCGCCCCAAAAGCACGGTCACAATTTCTATTGGGTGGAAGCCACCAAACACTCAAACCGTCAGGTTTCCATATAGGGCCTCAGATTAGTTTTGAGGTACCCTGATTGCTCAGGGTCCCCCCCCCATGTTTACCCTGATTTTTCAGGCCTCCAAAAAAAAAAACCGCTGAGTAAACAGGGTTTCTTCAAAATTTCACGCTGATTTGACGAAATTGGGAGATGGGTGGAACAACATTCGGGGAGGGCACAGACGGGACGGAATGGGGGTGGGGAAGGAGGGAGGGAGGATTTCCGCGGGAATCATGATGATGCTGAGCCCATCAAATTTTGCGGTTACACTTTCAGGAAGCCTCAGCCAATCATATTTTGCTGGTCGATCCAATCGGATAGCAGAGCAAAATTGCAGGGGCGGGCCGCGGGAGGAAATCTCGCCCTCACAAAGCCGCGAGGCACACATTGGGCCCTGAATGTGGCGAAGGGTTAAAAATTCCCCTCACAAATCCCCCAGCACACGCTAGCCCTAAAATTGGCTAAGGGCCAAGTGCCCTCACACAACCCCCCAGCACACATCGAGCAGGGGAAACATACGGTCATTATGGCAGGGCCCCAAATCACGCTGTTATAGGATTCGGGGTAGCTGCCCGTTAGGCAGATGATACAGGGACCTGTACAAAAGCTACGCTGTACAAGCAGAGTTAACTAAAAAAAAAGCCCTGAAATTTCAGGGTTGTGTCTAAAAAAAATCCTAGCGCATCAGGGTTGGTACCGAAAAAACCTCTGAAAAAACCCTGAATCAGGGAAATTTGCCTGAAATCTGAGGCCTTCCATAGTAGGCTAAACAAATCCTCAAGTTTCAGTACGTCTTGCTTGTTACAATTATATATTGAGTTATATAATGTGTAGGCTTGGTAGATTAGATGTTACTGAACATTACTGTAGGGGGTACAACACCCCTCCTTGTATCCCCCTCTCTTCTTTCCTAACTTCCTTTTCTCTCCTCAACTTTTCTCCTTCCTAAACCTCACGCCACTCCATGGCTCCTCCTAACTAAACCTCAAGCCTTTCCTAGCTTCCTAGCTAAGCTAGCATTCTAACATTGCCCTCCTATGGCATGGAGCCACTCTGCATACCCTCACGCTCCGCACGGACCATTTCAGCAGTGAAGCCAGAGGAGCCACCAACTGAACTCCCAGCTTCCATGAAGATGGTCGATACAGCCTTGCTCACGTGTGCTCCAAATGTTTCCTGCTTGAACTTCACCAGCTCTCCCAGCAGTTGATTCATGGAGGGGCGGGAGGCCGCAGGCATGGCAGTGCAGGAGAGGGCAAGGCGGGCCAAGCGCAGCACGAAATCATTTGGAGCATCCAGGTAAGGGTCCTTGAACACTGCCACGGCACCGGACTCCACAAATGGGGCGACCTGGAAAAGGGAACCCAACCATGAAAGAAACATTGCTGAATGCAATTTCGAATGCATTGCCATGGGGATCATTTGAGACGGATCAGCAGTCATCAAAACTTTCCCAGAGGGATCGACTATGTGCATCTGGCTACTATGCTTCACCCATTGCTTCAGGCTGATATGGCTGTCCTCTTCCACATGGAGGGCCTTGCGTGCCGAAATGACCACCAGCATCACCACGCCAAAGCTGCCAACACCAGACAGGGGGATAGATGGAACAATTGGACGGAAATAGAATTGATGACATGCAAGTATGTAGTTGATGCTAGAGCTAAAAAGGGATACATGTATGCTACTGGAAAGAAGCTGTATAGATATGTCTGCTCACCTGTAGACATCTGCTGCTGTAGTGGCCTTGTGTGACTTGTAGTAGGCTGGATCCACATAGCCCGGTGTTCCCATCACTCGAGTGGCAGCTAGAGATGTGCCCATAGCGGTGCCCCCAATGAGTTTCACAAGGCCAAAGTCCGCAATCTTGGCCTGGCCACCGACCACAAGCACACCAATGCAGAGAAAGACCACCATAAGATAAGATCACCATGGTTTCCCAACGACTCACATCATGCTAGCGACGAAGAAACTTTGCTCTAGTGAGTCAGGGGACACGCACGAAATAACAGAGCTATGACATGCCTGCATTTTCGCGTCAAGAAGAATGTTGGCTGGCTTGATGTCGCGATGCACAATGCCAAAATCGTGAAGGTACTGCAGCCCCTTTGCAACCCCAATAAGGATGTCCAGGCGTTGCAGCAGCGAAAGGTGTTGTGGAGCACCTGAAAAGGGACAGAATGGACTGTTAGTTGCTAGTAGACATGGGTAGAAACAAGCAAAGTATATTCAATAGTTGGACTGAAGATGAAATTTGACTTCATGGGGAAAATGTATTTGGGATTGAGGACGGTTGGATTCCCAAAATAGCATGTGAAGAGCCGTACAAGCCAAAGCAAACATTATACATGGTCCTTTCAATTGAGTCAAGACTATAGTGAGAGGTGCAATGGAGCACTATTGAAAGAGACAAGGGAGAATAGGAACATAAAACGGTGTGGTGGGAGTGCAGTACCTGGTCCGATCCAGCTCTCAAGGTCTCGGTTGGCCATGAACTCATATACTAACAGCTGCTCCATGCGGCTCGTGCTCAAATCGATGTTCACACAGAATCCTAGCAGCCGAACCAGATGCGGGTGGTGCTTTGATGCCATCTCGTTCACCTGGAACAAGGGATAAGGACACAGCGACAAATGAAGATAAAGAGGGTTGTGGGGGAGTAAAAAAGAACGGGTGAAGAGCAACTTCAGTTGCAGTGTAAGGCCAGAAGCAGCACCATCTGTAGTGCAATACCTCAGTGAGGAAGTCATTGGAGAGAATCCTGGATCGCTTCACAGCCCATATCTCATTAAGATCGTACGGCGACACGCCCTTGTACACATCCCCAAAGCTGCCGCTGCCAATCCTGTTCCCCTCGGCCCAATCCGCTGTTGCGTTTGCCAGCTCTTCCAGAGTGAACTTCTGGCACACCTGCGGCTTCACTGCCTCCATATCCACCACCAAATCCCCTACATCCTGCACACGTACTGCTGCTGCTTCTGCTGCCACAGCTGCTGCTGCTGCTGCGGCTGCTGCTGCCTCGGGGTCCCTCTCCTCTGCCTTGTATGCTACTCCTGGTAACTCTGGCAGTGAGTATTGAGAGGATAATGAAAGTGAGAATGAGCTGTGGAGCTCCTGGTTGGTGCATGGAACCTGCATTGGTGGAATAGGAAAAAGTGCATCAGAGTTTTGTTGTATCTTACCTTGGAGTGCATCTTCTTCTGCCAAATCCTTGTCCTCCACATCAGTACCACCATCTCCTCGTGCTGCTGCCCCTTCGGTGCGCCATCGCTTGCAAAGCATTAGAACCAGCAGCAGCACCGCGAGGATAGCCACACCTCCAGCAGCAGCAATGCCGGCGATGGCGCCTACTGACAGTCCGGCTCCAGACTGGGAGGGAGAGGCTCCAGGTTGAGGCTGGGATGGAGAGGCTGGGGGTGGGGAAGGGGGCGTTGGAAAAAGTATGGGATGGCAGGAGATTTGTAGGGGAGTGAGTCTGTTGTACCACACGGGTGCTGGGTTCCGGCGGGCATGTGCCCCCCACCATCATGTGGCCATGTTTTGAGAATTCTAAAAACACGTTCCCAACAGTCACTTGCAGCATTGGCACGAGTGCTGGAGGGAAACGTGGAGCTCATAGTCATCCCAGCAAATCATATTCCAGACGGGACTCGCAATAAGAACTTAACTGAGATATCCAAGGGAGAGAAGCCAAGCGGCAGGAGTTAACGTGGGAGAGGTGCTGACTCACTTTGGGAGGACAAGGGTGGTGCAGAGGAGGGTGGTGCCATGATACATGTGCTGCAGAAGCCAGGGCACTGCTGGCAGAAAGTGGTTGAATTGTCCTGTGGGACCATGCAGGTGCCGTAGTCCGGTGGGCACGTGATAGCAGTTTCATTAATTATCCTGCACGTGCACAGAGAGTGATTGAAATGTTTAAATTCCGAGATTGAAATTCAATCCTCGTAGTAAATCTCGTTGCACAATGATCTCTGCATTCTGGGGTTGCCCTGGAGTGAGACTAGTGCGCCAGAATTGTGAATGATTGAGCGGGGTCATTGGATTAACGTGCAAGTTCAAAGGACGGGTAAGGCTGCCCATAGTTGGAGGAAGGCTGCCGGTGAGATTGTTTTGGCTGACATCCCTGCAATGCAAACAACACCGCCCCACCCTCCCCCCCCCCCCACAGAAACACGCAGACATGAACATGCACAAAATTAGCACTGAAGGACGTTCTGTGGAGATCGCTGATGACTATTAGCTTTGATAAGGAATTTCCCGCATAGCGCTTGGAAAAGCTCTTATTTTCCGTCATAAAAACTAGAAAGAATGGTTCAAAATGCTGAATTTCTTGTTCAGTTTTCACAACTCTGTATGTCCACAAGATTTGTGTAATCCATTGTCATATGGAAGCGTGGCACATGGCTATGCATCATACGTTAGGAAGGGGAGATGAGAACATACAGTACTGTGAGATTTACTAGCTTGCTGATGGAGTCTGGAATGCTGCCACTTAAGCTGTTATTGTAGAGCCACCTTGGGGGGCGAAATGAGGGGCGAAAACACAGAAGGCAGTACTGCACATGAGGTTTACTACATCACATTTGTCGAAAATATACTGGCTCATACAGATTGGAATTACGAAATGACAAAAACACTCAGTTGGGCATCAGGTCTATCCTTGTTACGTGTCACATTGTGTAGGCACTCGTCTTTTGTAGCTTTACGGAACAAATTTTGAGCACGTACAATTCCTCCATGTTGATGAGGTTCCCAAGGGATTCTGGTATGGACTCTGAGAGGTTGTTATTGCCTAGATACCTGCACGTATTAGTAGCAGCAATGCATGAAGGATGTGAAAAGGCTTTTTAAGGGCTCGATTTCCCGGATGCTCTTGTTACCACTGAGTTGCCTTTCCACTCAAGCTGACCATTCTTCAGTGAAAACGAGACACACAGTAGGCATATGAAACTAGTAGACTCAAAACGAGGTAGCGAGTTGCTGTATGCGTCAGTTAAAGTACGAAATAGTGCAATTCAGGCCAAACATGGAAGTTCAGGGCATGACATAAAAGCATCAAGTTCTCCTTAGTGAGGCTGGTATAGGAACGCACCAAAAATGAAAAGAAGAAGAAGAAGAAAAACCCCAGCCCTCCACTCAACGATCGACAAAAATTTGCTTCAGCTAAAAGCATGCAGCAGTGTCATTCAAGCCAAACATGGAACATCAGTTTTGGTTTGATGGTACTGACAGGCGAGTGAGGTTGCTCAAGGTTCCGATGGTAGATGGAATAGACCCAGTCAAGGCATTCCATTTCAGATTCCTGATGGAAAAATTAACGGTGGGGGGGGGGGGTGCAGGGGGGGGGAGGGGAATTTGAGAAGGGGATGATGTAGTGACATATTGGCCCTTTCAGTGAAACTGATAGAGCAACGCACAAGCCTGAAAAATGAAAGATCTCTATACAAGAAAAACACCCTCTTGCTTCAGTATTAATCATGCACCCGAGCATTAAAAGCAAAGGTGGAAGTTAAGTTGAGTTCTCATAATACTGACAGACGCATGAGGCTGCTCATTCTGCTGATGGTAGATGGAATAGACCCAGTCAAGACATTTGATCCCAGACTCCTGATGGTGCATGGAAAAGGATCCCAGGGGTTAAGCGAGTGAAAGGAAGAGGGGGGATGGAGGGGGGAGAGGAAAAGGGCATGAAACAATTAACACATCTCAGTGGGTGAAACTGATTGCACACAAAGCCATGTTGATTAACACATGTTTATCGTACACAGTAAGTCGAATGGTACCACAAAGTGATAACACGAATTTGGTAACAGCGAATGGCCACATCAGCTCAAAACTAGAGGTCCTCACAAATAGCACAAATTGAGGAGATTGCCAATTGCCAAGGGTATCGAGCCACTAAGATTGTTCCCAAAGAGATCTCTGGAGATGTGTAAAAGGAAAGGGAAGACAAGAGAGTAAAGGCTGAATGAAAGAAAGGAATTGTTACTCAACAAGGGTCAAGGATGTGTTTGCGAGGAATGATGAGTGGGTCCTTGAAGTAGACATGGGTATATCGCATCGCATCCCATTTTATCACATTTTGCGATTGCGATTTCTATTTTTGTCTGGAAAAATCGCAGCGATTCGATGCGATATCGCGATTATATCGCACCTTTCTAAGCGTGATCTAATGCGATATGCGATTTTAAAATATCGCGCGCGATACTTTTCGCATATCGTGCGCGCGAAATTGGCAGATTGGTAAGCTAGGTGCTAAATGCTAGGTTTCACTTCACTTGCTGAAATGGCGAGCGGAAATGGCAAGCGGCATTTTGGGGTTGGCGTAATTGATGGGGAGGTGTTTGTGTGAGGAGCTTGGAGAACATTAGAGGAAGGGTTGGGAATTCTAGATGGGAAGGAGTGCAGTGCGGTAGAGGGAGCGGAGTTGGGTGGAGGTTCAAGTTTGTTATGGGTGGTGGTGGGCGGTGGGTGAGTGGGATTTCTGAATGGGATGTGGCGGTGTGTGGTTGAAGAAATTTAGGGGGTTGGACTGAAATTTCGACCCCCAAAGTCAATTGGTTGGAACTCCAACCAATTTCCACCACTTCAACCGCACTAAACTCCCCTGCATCTACAGAATCCAACCTGTGCCCCTCTGACACGCTCCACATGAGAGAGAGGCACCACTTTTCCCCATCTCCCGTCATTTTCACTTACCTAACTCCGCGCAAAACAAGGAGAGCCGCCATTGCCTTGCCAGGAGGTGTGGGGAATTCTTTTTTCAGCGGGAAAAAAGTGGCCCCTAAATGCGATGCGACATTATATCGCATCGCGCGATATATCGCCTTTTTTGCGATATTTTTAAATATCGCACCCTAAAACGCCATATGCGATTTTGGTTTTTTTTTTTAACATATTGCAGTGATGCGATATCGCATTGCTGCGATATACTGCGCGATAAGACACATTGTGATGCGATATTGCATCGCATCGCATTTAGACATGGGCAGATTAAATCGCATCGCATCGCGTTTTTGCGATGGCGATTTTTTTTTAATAAATCGGACGATGCGATGATTTAGTTATCGCGCGATTTAATTTAAATCGCGTGTTCGTCGCGCTGAAAATCGCGATTAACTTGCGATTTGCGTTTTTTTTTAAGCACGTTAAAATAAATAAATTTAATTGCGTGTTTACGCTATTGTAAGTTCCAAACTGTACAGGCGCGATCTGCCCATTGCGGAAATTCCATCGGTAATGTTTTTTTCCGAAATTCAAAGGTGTTTTCAGTTATTTATCAATTTAATTAAAATAAACATCACATGCGGTTTAAATAACCATCGCGCAGAAAATGCGATGTGTGAGTAGACTTAAAAAAATAAAATGGCGAGATGCGATATTAAATCGCATCGTTTGTTTGTTTGTTTGTTTTTTTTTTTTTTTTGTCTAATCACGCCCCTGTGCGATGCGATTTAAATTGCAATTGCATTTTGACCATGTCTACCTTGATGTCTATCAAACCACACTGTAAAACGCTTATTGACAGAACAATAAACCCGTAAGCATGCAAGGATAACGGAAATGAGACAAGGGCGTGCGTAAGCCAGGTAACAAGGATGTTAGAGATGGGCTGCTTCATCCCCTTTTTTTTGGATTCTGATCTTCCACATTCTGACATCTCCAATCCACCCTGATATGGATAGGTCGTATTGGGGATTCACCCTGATTTTCTTCACCCTTTCCAACCTACACATTGTATGCAACTGAATGCCCTGTGCATTTTTACCTTACCAAAGTATACATGTATTACAAGCAAACACAGAGACAAGTACACAAGGGGACAATTTGAGAATAAACTTGTGATGTAGGAACATCTTGTTTGTCTTCCACGTCTTACAGCTGCATCATAAGTCCGATCAAGAGAGATGGTTTTTGACTGTGTACCAATACCTGACTAGCTGTTACTTACAGGCCAGTCAGGCTGACCATGCTGCCGATAGTAGATGGGATGGATCCGGTCAATCCTTGGCCACTTAGAACCCTGGAGGGATGTGTAATGGATTACGTGAGAGAATGGAGTAAATGGAGACGAGAGAGGAGAGAAAGAGGGACTTAAGAAGGGCGCGCAGGGTAAGAAGTCGTACTAGATTGGTTTACTCATATGCCAAGCAAGAGTTGGTGCACACATCTGCAAAGCAAGACTTGGTGCACTCACATGCTGGTGACCATGCCCTGGCCATCGCACTCCACACCTTCCGCATAGCTGCAGTTCCCCCCAGGCAACCACCCATAGAAAGTCTGCCCCCACGCCTGCTGGAGTTCCAGCAGGAGTTTCACTGGAAACAGAGGGAGGGAGGGAAAGGGGCAAGAGGGAGGAGCAAGAGGAGAATAAGGAGGCCCGAGAGATGCGGAAGCGAAGGAGAGATAAGCCAACCAGCTCTCACGAGCACAGGCACAAGGGCAAATGGGGCACATGGAGCATTCATGCTGCCGGTGCCTGCTGCTGGTGATTGCTGCTGATGTGCTGACTCCATGAATGGAGGAGGGAGACGTGGGGAAGTGAAAACGCTCGAATGTAGATGGTGGGAGGGGGATACAAGTTAAGACAGATACATGTCTGGGCACGGCTCGTGGGAAATGACTCAAGAATGATATTCAGGGGAGCTAGACCATGCAAAGGGGGTAATATAGGATGAGGTGGTGGCTCACTGTGGGGTGACGTGGGTGGCACAGCAGAGGGTGGTGGCATGAGACATGTGGAGCAGAAGGAGGAGCAATGCAGGCAAAAGGCGGTTGAATTGTCCTGTGGGACCACACAGCTGCTGTTGTCGGGTGGGCATGTAATTGCTGTGCCAGAAAGGATCCTGCACATTCGCAGAGATCACTTATCTGGTTGTGAGAACTCATGAGGTCACACCACTATTGGCAGAAAATGGCAGCAGTGTGAGAACGTTGCCACATCAATGACGACTCTTTTTCTATGCCTTGCAAAAAACCACAGCAAATTATCGAGTTCATGAACATTCGAAGAGGTTTGAAGCATGTCAGTTTCAATTCTGTAATTTAAGCAGAGTAAAATCACCGAAGTCGGGCCAAGGTAGACATCGAGGCGCCTCTACTGACAAAGTAACATACAAGTATTTAAGTTTGTACACGCGACCGAGCACGGCAGGGAGCTCTCCACTCAGATTGGTCTCTGAAACATCCCTGCAACAACCCATGGTTCGAGTTCCGACCATGATTAATATTGGTCTCATGTTATTGGAGGGTTCAAGTTGTGTATATGCTAACCCATGGTTTGAGTTCGCAATTGTAGATTCTCCCAAGAATACGATTTCTGACCATAACTGCTTAGACAAGCATTGCTGCTGTGTTGAGAGTTTTGAATTTAGGTATGAAATCTGGATCTGATTGATTCGTCTTATGAACGAGGCATCTGCATACAGATGACTGAGGTTGATGAGGTTGCCAATTGATTCAGGAATTGTGCCATTCAGACTGTTGCTACCCAGGCTCCTGACAAAGAAATTGGGCGCGCGGGGTTTGCATACGGGAAGATATTCTATGTGGGAGAAGTAAATTACAATCTTAAGATAGCCTTATGCAAGGTTAAAAAAAACGGTTTTCAAAAAATACGGTCCGTATTATTCGACCGTTTTTTTCGGGGAATTTGGGAAAAAAAAGCCGTTTTTTAAATAGAGCGTCTCAAAAAAACATATTTCATTTTTTTGGTAGACAGCCTAATCGGCCGCCAGGTCCACGCCTTTCCTCCACCCAAATGTGGGATCCACGAATTTCGACGGGCAAAATGCCAGATCTGCGTCATTTCGGCTGACAAAACGTCAGATCCATGCATTTCGTCCGCCAAAAACGCAAGCTCTGGCACATTTTGGCCAGCAAAATGCCAGATCCGTGGATTTCGGCAGCCGAAATGCCAGTTCCGCGCATTTCGTCAGTTTGTTTTGCACATTTTTTGAAAATTTCGGCCGTATTTTTTAACCAACCTATTCTTGCACAATTTTCACCGTTTTTTTGTATTAAACGGCCGTTTAGTTCGATACCGTTTTATACGGTATTTTTTTTTTTAAAGGCGTATTTTTTAACCCTGGCCTAATGAACCATTGATTTGGAATATTTGATGATGTTATGCAGAGTGCAAGTGGTGGCGAAACTACAGACTCGAAGAATAGAGTGTTGCATGCTTTTCTGCGTTTTTATGCTGTGTTGTGTACTGGTCCCACTGCAGACTACTGGATATATGCCCCACTGGATATATTTCTTGAAACTAAACACACTTACAAATCGTCCAAGTTCACAAGGTTTCCAATTGACTGTGGGATGGATCCGGTCAGGAAATTCAAGGCAAGTTCCCTGCACACATCATTGCAAGGAAGTATCCACATGAGAGGTAAAGGCCTTTGACATTGGGGGAAACAGGATCGCATAATAGGGTGACGAATTCAAGAGGTGGCGAAATAGGGTGAAGGTCTTTGGGGGAAATAGGGTGAAGGTCTTTGGGGGAAATAGGGTGAAGGTCTTTGGGGGAAATAGGGTCGGTGAGTACGCTTGAACTAGGGTTGAGCAAACTACCCGCCCGGGTCGGGTACCCGGTACCCGGACCCGCTTTTAGGGCGGTCGGGTATCGGAAATCCTGAAAATTACCCGGCGGGTCGGGTACGGGTTACTCGGGGCGGGTATCAATACCCGCTACCCGAAATGCTACCCGACGCATCGGGTAGCGGCGGCTACCCGACCCGAAATCGGGTAGCGGTCTACCCGACGGAACCAGCGAGACATTAGTCGTGCTGGTAGAGAAATTTCATCAAATTTCTAGGTTACGTGAGCTGCTAGGTCACTTAGAGCATTGTAGATTGGCAGGGGTTGGGTTTCGTAGATACAGATGCATTCAAAGTGGTTGAATTGGGGGGAATTGGTTGGAAGTCAAACCAATCGAATTTCCCCAATCGAATTTGCAACCCAACCCGAATCCAGCCAACCGCACAGCACCACATTGGTTGGAGTTCCAACCAATTGACTCTGGGGGTCAAAGAATCAAACCCCCAGAAACCACACACAACCCCATTCCAACTAGAAAACCCAACCAACTCCCCACTCAGGCCCCACTCACGACCCACTCACCACACCAGAACTGTTAAAGATTTGGCGCACCTCATACTCCCTCCCGCAGCTCACGTTATTTGAAGCACCATCTAGGTCGTAGGCTTAGTAGCCCAACAGGGTAGAAAAACGCGGGTAATACTACCCGTTTTTCAAGGAAACCGGGTCGGGTATACCCGGACCCGCCAGGCGGGTATTAAATTACCCGCCCCCAAATTTCGGGTCCGGGTATTGGTCCTGGGCATGTTACCCGACCCGTACCCGACCCGAAAATACCCGACCCGAAGTCGGGTATAGCAAAACCGGGTCGGGTCGGGTAAATACCCGGTTTTGCTCATGCCTAGCTTGAACTGAGTCATGCGAAACAGAGTCGGGGAGTTGGGTTTCACCGCCTCAAAGTTGGGCGCAACCAATCACAAGCTGGTCGAAATCGATGACTGGAAATTAGCACACCATGGGTGAAGAACGAGGATGGGATGTCTGAGAGAACATACAGTCTTGTGAGATTGACGAGCTTGCTGATGGAGTCGGGAATGGTGCCACTTAAACTGTTGTTGTGAAGGTATCTGATGAGCAGCAGTGCACAAATAAAGCTTACCCTTAGTTTAGTGTAAAGATTAGGCTAGCCTGAATAGATTGGAAGCTTAGGTTGTGAAATACTCAACTCAGTATGGAATAGGGTCATTCTGGGTGTCACCTTAACACGCTGCAGAAAGAGCACGTACAAATATTGTAAGTTGATAAGGTTCCCAATGGAACCTGGGATGGTCTGGGAGAGGAAGTTCGAAAATAGTCCCCTGCAGTAATTCAGCAATGCATCAAGAAAGCAAAAGGGCACTTGAAGAAAAAGGATTATCAGGAATTTCTTGTTAATATTTACGAGTTGGATTTCAATTCAAGGTGATAGAACAATGCACATAATTCATGTAAAACAAGTGGACCCAGAAAAAGGTAGAGAGTCGCTTTACGCTTCAGTTAAAGTTTGAACTGTAGACATTAAAAACCAAACATGGATGTTGCCATGGTACTAACAGAAGCCTGAGGCCACTCATGCTGCCAATGGTAGATGGAATAGGCCCAGTCAAGGCATTGCGACTCAGGTCCCTTGTGGTGCACGCAAATGATCCATGAGTTGATTCATTGAAGCAAGGAAGGGAAAGAGGAGTCATTGAAAAAGGGGGGGGGGAGGGAGTGGGGGCAGGGATAAAAATGGCATGCCATAGGTGTCGTTTACGGTGAAGTTGGCAGAGGAACGCATAGAAAGCATGCACTAGCTCTCTTTCCCAGTAAGAGACAACAGTTTGCTTCAGTGAAAAGCATGTAGCAGTGCGTGTTCAGTTGTGTCCCCACGATACTGACAGAAGTGTGAGGTTGCTCATGCTGCCGATGGTAGATGGAATAGGCCCAGTCAAGGCATTAACACTCAGGTCCCTTGTGGTGCACGCAAATGATTCCATGAGTTGATTCATTGAAGCAGGGAAGGGGAAAAGAAGTCGATGAAAGGCGGAGGGGGGGGGGGGGGGGGAGGGAGGGGGGAGGGATTAAAATGGGATGCCACAGGTGTCTTTTTACAGTGATGTCGGCAGAGGAACACATAGAAAGCATGCGCTAGCTCTCTTTCCCAGTGAGAGACAACAGTTTGCTTCAGTGAAAAGCATGTAGCAGTGCGTGTTCAGATGTGACAGAAGTACTGACAGAAGTACGAGGTTGCTCATGCTTCCGATGGTAGATGGAATAGGCCCAGTCAAGGCATTAAAAGTCAGGTCCCTTGTGGTGCACGCAAATGATTCCATGAGTTGATTCATTGAAGCAGGGAAGGGGAAGGGGAGTCGTTGAAAGAGGGGGGGGGGGGGGGGGGGGGGGGGAGATTAAAATGGCATGCCATCTTTTTACAGTGAAGTTGGCTGAGGAACGCATAGAAAACATGTGCTAGCTCTCTTTCCCAGTAAGAGACAACAGTTTGCTTCAGTGAAAAACATGTAGAAGTGCGTGCTCAGTTGTGTTCCCATGATACTGACAGAAGTGTGAGGCCGTTGATGCTGCCGATGGTGGATGGAATAGGCCCAGTCAAAGCATTACGACTCAAGTCCCTTGAGTTGCACGCAAATGATTCCACGAGTTGATTCATTGAAGCAAGGAAGGGAAGAGGAGTCATTGAAGGGGAGGGGAGGATTCAAATGGCATGACGTAGTTTCCTTTTA
Organism: Closterium sp. NIES-67; assembly: GCA_027943415.1. Lineage (NCBI taxonomy): Eukaryota > Viridiplantae > Streptophyta > Zygnematophyceae > Desmidiales > Closteriaceae > Closterium > Closterium sp. NIES-67. The sequence goes on along the minus strand of BQMB01002250.1, from coordinate 89,970 downwards.
CATTGAATTTGACAGAGGAACGCATTAAAAACATGCGCTAGCTCTCTCCCAGTGAGAGACAACAGTTTGCTTCACTGAAAAGCATGTAGCAGTGCGTGTTCAGTTGTGTTCCCATGATACTGACAGAATCTTGAGGCTGCTCATGCTGCCAATGGTAGATGGAACAGACCCAGTCAAGGAATTATAAACCAGTTCCCTGATGGTGCATGCAAAAGGATCGCATGGGTTGATTGATGGAAGCAAAGAATGAGGGTGAGGGGGGGCGGATACAAAATGACATGACATAGAGATGCATTATTGTGACAAGAGCAACACTTTCCAATGGACGCAATGCAAGCTAGTGAAAACAAATTTATTGTATATTGCACACAGTAAGTTTCGTCTACTCGAGCCTGTCAACATGAAATGGTAACAAGAGAAGGTCACATTGGACACACAACAACTCGTAACAAAAAAGAAATGCTATCCTCACGAATTGCACAGATCGAGGAGACTGGCAATGCCTGAGGGTATCATAGTCTTCATCCTCGTAGTGTTAGGAGACTGACAAGTAGGTGAGCGATACAAGATTGCCGATTGTTGCTGGTATGGAGCCTTGTAGACCATCGTTAGCAAACATCCTGAGGGGAATTTTAGTGCGAAACAGGAAACAGTACAGCCCTTTACACATCACAAGGGTGCTAATGCAACACAGTCAAGAATACCCCACCATGGATGGGACAGCCAGATGCGGAGGACGCAATATTGATCCAGGAGTAGATAAAGAGGATATAGGGGATGGGGGATAGCGGGAGGTGATTGGAGAAGGGGCATGGGGAATGAGGGACCGGAGATAAGGTTTGGAGAGAATGGATCAGGGATAGGGGATGAGGCATGGGGAATGCTGGTTAGGGCTACCGACTCGGAACTGTGGAATTAAGAATTGAATTGAAGGGATGGGGGAGAGGAGATAGGAAATAGGGAATGGGGGATTGTGGAATGGGAGATAAATGGGTAGAGGTTTGGGGACAATGATTTGGGGAAAAAGGAATTGGAGATGTAAAAGGGAGATAGGAGATGGTAGGTATGGAGTAGGGATATAAATTGGGGGCTGGCGATAGGGTCTGGGGATGGGGATGCAGAATAGGGGATTCTGAGGGCAACTGGGATAAGATCGCGTTCTGAAGTTTGGCCATCAACGAAGTTAGACCACGCGATTCGAAAAACGGGGGTGACGGTGGTCTAAGTGGGCCCCACTTCGACTACGGCGACCAAAGTGGGCGGGCGATTGGGTGGGCGAACACTTACAAAGGCTCGCACATCAACATATCTCGCCTCCAATCTCACACGTTTCGCCACTCCCATCGTGACAGTTGCGATGCGAAATCCAATTGAAAAGGAACCCGAATTACAGTCTTCGCACAGGGTCGTGAACGATGGTCACTTGGGTCGTGGACGAAGCTTTCACATTGTCCAAAGTTTGAACTGCGTGGTCGAACATTGGAATGTGTTTCCTGACATTTCGAACAGCATGGTCTAACTTCGTTGATGGTGGAACTTCAGAACGCGATCTTAGGAATTTTTAATGGGGATGAGGGATGAGATAGGCCGTGGTGGATAAGAGATGCGCGATAGGGGATATGGAAAGGGGATGACTGGGTATAAGGTTTGGAAATGGAAGAGGACAAAAGCCTAAGGCTCAAGCTTCCAGGTTCACTCACATGGTGGTTACCATCCCTTGAGCGTCACAGGTGAGGTTAGTCGCGCTGCTGTTGCAGTTGCTACCGCCAAGGCCCCAGCCAGCGAACGTCTGCCCCCACGCCTTCTGGCAGTCCAGGAGAGCTTGCTCTGGGGTCAGGGAAGGGGAGGGAGGACAGAAGATGAGATCAGTGGTATTTTTGCACTTCCTACCATCAATCCCTCACACGTGCTTTATGTCCAGGAGAGATCGCCCTGGATTCACGAGAAGAGGGCAAAAGGTGATATCAGTACTGCTGTTGCAGTTATTGTCGCCAAGGCCCCATCCGGAAATCGTCAGCCCCCACTGGGGCAAAATGTAATTTCACGTGGCACGCCTACTGGCAGTCCAGGAGAGCTTGTTCTGGGTTTGGGAGTGGGGAGGAGGGGCAATTTGTGATTTCACTACTGCTGATGCATTTAGTTCCGCTATCATGGGCCCACGCAATCAACACCGCCACGTGTCCCCATGCCTGCTGGCAGTCAGGAAAGCTTGCTCTGGGGTCAGGAGAGGGGAGGGAGGGTAGAAGGAGGGAGAGGGGGCAGAGGGAAGGAGGGAGGTGGAGAAGTAGTAGAAGTAGGAGGTGGAGAAGAGAAGCGGCATATGAGACGAGCCAATATTCACTTCTCAGTGGCTTTTCACACTTTTGAATGCCGATACTTAGGACTTAAGACTCAGGCGGCGAAAGGAACAGAGTTTCGCGTGAGCAGCACGCGAAACGAAAACAGAGGTGACTGATTTCGGCGGCAGAATCAGATCGATGGCGGGTCGGACCTCAGATCGGCGTATAACGGCATCTTGTTGACATCCAGTAATGCACCTTGGTTGGGGGCGTAGGGCACGCTTCGGACAGGAGAAACCACGGCGAGACATGTCAGCACAAACAGCGCGCCGAGCCAAAGGAGGCTTTCCGCGCTGCCCGTGGCCGTGCCGGCGATGGGCCGTCCCATGGCGAGCGTGCTTCCACGGGAATGGAAGCAAGTCAGCCTCGAACCTCACGGGTTCTATCTTCTGCGACGCTGTTCGGTGTGATGCGAACTCTAGCGCTGCGGAAGGGCGCAAACCCTAGGATTTGATTACTGCGTTACAGGAAATTGCTATGACTACTGAATTCAAACTCATAGGAAATGAGGTGACGAGAGACACTGAAGCGAGAAGCTGAGGAAACTAAGCCAAATGCAAGGAAGCTAGTGAAAGTCAGCAGACACTGGTGAGCAAATGCAATTTCCTCCATGAGAAGGGGATGCAGGAAGGAGCTCCAGCTTCTTTCCAAGAATGGTGCTACGCAGGCGACGTGAGCTCGCTTGCGACACGCGCTGTAGCGAAACGTCATGGCGAGGGCGAATTTGTGACGACACTTGAATCAGCTATCAAAACGGGCGTCTCGAACACTTGCTATTTCCTCGTCCGGTTACCCTGATGTCGAATATCTGAGGTGAAGTGGATCTGATGGTGGGATGCCAGCAATGCGAATTAGGGGAGTGGCAGACTTCGTTGACGAACGCCAGCTGTCCAGGCTGCTCTCGCAAAAGCGAAGAGTGAAACTTGAATTCCTCGACAGAAAGAAATTAATTGCAAGGTTGATAAAATTCAGTACTGTTATATACGATCCTACAGTTTACACCCAGATATAAGCGCACAAGTGCTTATAATGGAACCCCTTGTAAAATATCCAAGGATGTTAGGTAAAAATATTCGAAGGCATTAAAATGTAGCTCTGTGAATTGGGGTCCGATTTCCACAGCCTTCATAGGGGGTCCTGCAAGCAGGCTTATCAATAGTCGGGTGAAACACCCTGGTTGCCCTAATTTTTCCCGGTGTTTTCATACGTCGTCTTAAAAAATCCGACCTATATTTTTTTTTAACTCCGATTGACAAAGTGTAAGGAATTGTCTACCCATACAGAAACCGGGTTCCGGATCCGTCTACACTGATCGTTCAGGGTGACGTTAAGTATACCCTGGTACAGAAACCTTCAAGGACCAGATTCGTGGCGGATTTCGAGCGCGGGATAAAATGTACGCCCCCCGCCACGGGCATTTTCGTGCTGGCTTTCCTGCCCACTCGCACATGCGCTGTGGCAGACTCCACCTCAGACCACACCTCGTTGGCTCTGTGGCGGGACCTCATTGATCTGTTTGGCAGCGTTGGTGCTGCGCTGCCATGGTCCCACGAAAACAACGCAGCAAGAAACCCCAGCAGGCAGCAGCATGCGATGCGACTACAGACCATTGAACTTGCTTGTGTGCATGACGCGTGCCCCCCTTCTCTCTTTCTGAGCCCATTACCTGCGTTTCAGAAAGACCCACCTTCTTCATCTCATTCTTGCTTAAGCAGAGTCTCTCAGTATTCCTCGCATCTCTGTTTCTCGGCAATCTTATTCCCGTCGTCTATCCTCTCGCCATGGACAACTACGACGACACGGATCAGGTAGAGCGTCCTCCTAGAATCCGGTTGAGTGTCCTGGGGGTTTCCCATTGTTTCCATCTACTATTCCCAACGTGCAGCCTATTAGTCCTGCTCGCCCCTCTCGCCTCCCTCCTCCTCGTCACCAAAAGTATCCCTTTCAGCCCGTGTCACCTCTCTGCTCGTCGCACGATGACATGCCTGACCTCGATATAGAGTATGGCGAGGGCACGTCCGAGCCCGCTGCCAGCACGTGGGAGTCACCCGTCGATGCATCAACGAAGTGGAAGGCGTCCGCTCACTAGATGCAGCGTCCTTTGCCCTGGGCACCGCCACCGAAGAAGCCTGCCCCCGCGCCAAGTCCACCCCCTCCAACTCCTAGCCCACCACAGAACCCCTCGTCCCCAGCTGATGCTGAGTACGCTATCGACAAGCGTCGTTTTGTCGACGACTGGTCTCGCCGATTTCCTTGGCTACGATTGACACAAATGAAAAATGGTCGTCCTGCGTTGAAGTGTGATGTGTGCTCGCTGTTTGGCGATGCGTTCAGCAACACCAACTACAAAAAGAAGGGCGAGGGTGCACATGACCTACAAATGGGAAGCATCTGCATCCATGTCAGCACTTGGGCTCACAAAAACGCACTGAAGGCCAAGGAGGAGCAAGAGAGAGAGAGAGAAGGAGCAGCAGCGCATGCTTGACACGAGGCGCGTGAACGAATCCTCGACAAAGCATCTCATACGGTGCTTCCATATTGCCATCTTCGTCTGTAAGGCTGACGCTCCCATCGCCATGTACGTCGCCCTATGCTACTTCCTTGCGTCGGAAGGTTTGCCTGACCTGCCGCAGGGAGGGGCGTACGGGACGTACTACACTGAGTAAGTCTCAAAGCTCTTTATATTTCCTGCACAATGTTTGTCTGCACATGACACGATCCATTGTTTGTTTGGTTATATCGCTTTTCTAACTTCTGTCGCTTATGTGCATGACCCTCCCGCATTACAGGTACGGCTTCAAACAGGGAACTAAGGCCATATCGAACTACCTGAGAGACGAGCAGCTTCACCATCTTCTCTCTCCCCCCTACGTTGGCATTGCGATTGATGAGAGCACGGATCACGTCCAAGGCAAACACATGATTTTGTACGCCACCTTCTTCACGTCGCCACCGAGTTCGTCGCACTGCTGTCGGTCGAGAGGACCGATGCCGCGTCGCTGACCGCCGTCCTATTGCAGTTTCTCTCGTCGATCAGCCTCGACCTGCAGAGGATTGTTGGCATGTCGACCGATGGGGCTTCTGTGATGACAGGCGCCACATCCAGGGTCGTCACCAGGCTGAAAAGCTGCATCCTACATCTCGTCGCGACTCATTGCATCGCGCATAGGTTCGTTGGGCTCCTAACTTGATATGTGTGTGTTTCACCAATCGCCTAACATGTTTCCTTGTGCCTTGCATTCCCCCCTCCCCCCTCCCCCCCCCCCCCCCCCTCACCCCCCGCTCCCTTACCACCCATTTCAGAGAGTCCTTGGCTGCTAAGGACGCCGCGGCTGCCGTTACAGAACTCAACATCATCGATTTCCTCATCCGTGCTTTCACCGACCTCGTCGGGCGGTCGAACGCCCAACATAGAAGCTTTGAGAACTTTCAGCTAGTATGCTGCAACACCAACCTAGAGGTGCAAGGCATCTACGCCATTCGCTGGTTGTCTCGCGGGGAAGCAGTGATGCGCTTCGTCGAGGTCCTTTCGGCTGCTATGGTCTTGCTGCAAGGTCATCCTGACAGGTTGTACGAGGTAGTCACGTCGTTCAAAGTACAGTACATGCTCTACTTCCTGGCGGACATCCTTGAAGAACTAAACCACCTCAACACCCGATTCCAGCAGCGACAGGTATTGGGCGCTTTTCCCTGTTGGCCTCCCCTCTGTCTTTTCATCGCTGAATGCAACGTGCATGAGTCTTTCGTGAAAAGCTTGTGTCATAGTAGCTCTGCGTGACAAAGTTTATTTGCGTCTTGTTTTTACAGTTCCTTCCCTCTGCTTGTGCCACTTGTACTACCAAACCCCAATCGCAGATTGACAAGACGGTCGTTTCGTCTCTTGTAGACAACACCTGCAACCGTATTACCGACTGATACATTAGGCGCGGAGGGGGAGTGTACTTCGGCAACGGCGGCAGCGTCGGGCTCGGAGAGTTCCTCTAGGCGCATGGGTCGCCCAACAACAGGCGGGTGCGCATCCAAGGTGTGGACAATGAGGGCAACACGCAGTCATTGGAGTACGTGCTGCACGAGCGCATAGTGGACGGGCACACCTCCGAGAGCGACCTCGACTCATGCGCTGTTGTCTGCCAGAAGTTCGCGGTCGAGCTCGTGGGGAGTGTACGTAGCCACTTGAGAAGTCTTAGTGACATGGAGGGGTGCAAGCTCTACAAAGCAAAGACGTACCCGTTGGACGACGAGATGCGCCTGGCGCAGTGCAAGTAGTGGCTGAAGCAGAACCACGACCTCTATGGAGGCAAGCTGACTGGTGAAAGAAATCATGGTAACACTGCTTATACGTCATGTTTGCAGGTTCATGGTTACAGACGCTGTGGTTGCATGCTCCCCTGTCCATTGTTCACCGACCCTTTTACGTGCTTCCCTCCCGCTCTGATCCCTTGTCCAGGCTTTGTCTACAACAAAGCCGTCCAGGAGCTGTGGGTCTTCATTGCGGCGATGATGTTGCAGTACAAGGATGACGGATTCCACCAGGGGCTCACCTTGACACTGGAAAACAACGAGTGGCAGAGATCGTACCCCAACATCCTCCGCTTCTGGCAGGCACTCGCCGTCCTTCCCCTCAGCACGGTCGAGTGCGAGCGGGGGTTCTCGAAGCAAAACCTCATCAAGATTTGGGAGCGTGGGTGCCTTGGAGATGACACCCTTGGGGACCTGATGCTGTGAGAGTACGACCCCGTTACACCAATTTCCCCTTTCCATATTTCCTTTCTATTTCATTCCTCTTTTTATCCTGATTCATTTGGTCTTTATCTCATCTCATTTGGTTTCCTATTCCTCATTTTCCATTATCCTTTGGTTTATCCTGTTATTATAATTATATCACCGACCAGGCTCGGGATGTACTGGCGCGCTATATCTAGCGTAATCCTGCCATAATCCCTTAAAGCCAATAGCCTTGCGTGGCTATACGCAGGGTGATTCTATTTCTAGAAGGGTCTATTCCCTTTGGATAGGATAAACCTGGTTACCTGATGTATCTTGGAAGTATAAAAGCACCTTGTATTGATTGATAGTGCAACATTGAGCAAACCTTTCCTCGGGACATTCGATCCTGTGCCACTTGGTAATCAGAGCCAAGGTTTCAGCTCAACGCTTAACCGCTGGCCCCCCAGGAGCACGCGGAGGATGGAGTCGAAACTTCAATTCCTGTAAGTACAATGCACTTTCATTTAAGTTTCGACAATCCTCACGCAGGTGCACCTGGGGTCCCCTTCGAAGGCGAGATGCCTCGCCAGCCGTTCGATGAACTGCATCGACGGTGCCAATTTTTCGCGGGGGCAAACAGCCTCGACCTGGCGAGCGCGTCAGTTCCGGCGGAACACTCCCTGCGACATTCGGAGAAGTTCGAAGTTCGCGACAACACTTGGAGTTGCGCGGAACTCTGCGGAGGTTCGACCGACGACATCCGTCCGATGGAGATTCGACGCTTCAGATCGACCGAGGCAAAAACGAAATCCATCTGAGCGAGTTTGCGTTTCGGCGCGAATGGGAACGGGACCTCGCAAGCCGCGAAATTCTTCGGAGCGTTGGATCGATCGACACCCGACATCGACGACCGAAAATTGCTGCAGGAAACGAGTCGACCCATGCACCGAAAGCTGCTGAACGCGACTCAGGAATGTCTTCAGATCGCTTGGAGTTTGGACCGTCGGATCGACTTCTACTTCAACGGACGAGATGGAGCGCGACTTCTGCACGAAGGGAGAATGACGCGCAGAACCAGAAATTGGCCGCCTTCAACATCGTTGACAACATTTGGACAACCAAATTCGGACCCCTCTATTTGATGACGAATATGGTGCGCAAAAATCATCTGCAGAGTCAGAAATCTGCCAGAGTATTACCTACTTGGTAATAGCTGCAAGCAGAAAACTGACAGGAGAACGTGGATTGTCGGATCGTTGCGGAATCAACGGCACGAATGTAGCAGAGACTACACTATGGGAAAACATCATCATGGAGACAACATTCGTGACCAGTGACTGCACAATCGATGCATCTTCTGACTAGTGTCGACAACGATCGATCTATTTTGACGAAGTCATCTTCGTTAAACAATGGATCGTCGTCAACACAGCGGATCTTCACCCCGGAAAAACAATGAACCTGCGTGAAGACATGTTCTCCGCCAATGAGACACTTCATGTCATAGATTTGATCGACAACCTATGGGATTGCAGATAAGTAGCCGTTTTCTCTTGCAATATTCCCAACATCAAGTTGCTGCGAAGGAGCAGATTTCGCACGCAACGACGACGCAGTAAACCCGTCTCGTCAAGGCCAGCGAGACACTACTTCGTAACAGGAGCTGAACGATTCGTTTTCATCAAGAATCTCAGCCATCCGAAGTGATTGATTGAAGCAGTCTCAACATCAACCTCACGAGGCGACACACTAATCATGCGTCGCGATTCCAGGTGTTAATGACCTGCGTGGAAATGTTTCCGTGCATGTCACGATGCTTGACAGATTGAGGAGTAATTAACCTCTAATCCGGCAAATACTCGTTCACTAGCGACCCTACGGCACATGCATTGGAGGCGATTCTATCAGAAGCTGAAGCGTTACAAGCATCAGCGTAACTTCGACGATGCAGGAGAACGTCAAGCAACACGAGGTGTCAACAAATGAGGGAGATGCGGACTACTACAACACGATCACGCGCTCTACCGACCGTACATCGGAGGCACGGATGAGCATACTAGGAATTGCTACCCGTGGATAGATTGAGGGGAGAAGCAAATTTCTCTTCATACCCTCAAATGAAACAATCACCGGCAGCAATGGAGCAACACATGTGTACTAATGTGCACGTGTTCCTGGTAGTTACGCCTGTTACACCCATCAGGAACACTCTACTGGGAAGAGGGAGTTGATGGATTCTCCTTCAACCGGTACGAGTTGAGAGAATTCTCTGTAGCAGCTGCCACCGTTGCCATTGTCGCAACCGCCGCCGCCGCCGCAGCAGAAGACTCGACACAACAGTCATATCCAAACCCTGATGGATGATTCTCCGCTCAATTGAGATAATGCTGGATTATATTCCAGTGGATCGTTAAGACCCGGCCAGGCACAACATTGATTTCCAGCTAGTGGGAAGGAGATACCACTATGTGAGGGAACAACATGGCAATGCTATATACCCTCAAGAGCAAGAGATATTTGCTCTTACGAGGATGGGAGGACTACGGTACTCTACCAGTATACAAGTCCTCATGGCCTATGGCTTTTCTTTTAAGTCATAAAACCTGCGTCGCAACCAATCCATCACCAGCACCACCTCCACGGAAGCAGATAGGCGTGGAATGGAGCGCCGACGCCACTCCGGATAGTGGACTCCGCGTATCTCCAACAACACCCCTGTTTGCCGAAATGGAGCAGACTTCAACACTGATGCTGAGTAGCTGAGACATCTTCGACATCAACGCTACTTCAAGGGCAGTAACACAATGAGACAACACATGATGGCACCAGAAGACCTATCCCAGTATGTGCGCCAGACACCGATGCCTACCGATGGCCTCCGTGCTAAACTGGATGTGCATAAGGTCATATTGGATTGGCTATAAGCAATGCTCATTTGGAAATGGGAAAGGATTACTTGGGAATACCCATAATATTCCCAGATGTCCTAACCCATCACCGTGGGATATCTACGCAGCAGAGATTCCTTGCTTGAGCAACCACCGAGGGAAACTACTTTGGCGCCGATTCTGGAAGTTAACAGCTCCGCGTCTATGGTACCAACCCCTCGCATGGTTCTGAACACAAGGGATACGCTGAGCAGCACTTTGCATGCGCTGTTGTACTCAAGGCAATGTGAGTAGCAGATCGCGTGGTGGACAGGGTTACTACTAGTGAGTCTGCTCTCCATTCTGCAGCACTACGATGCCGAGTGGGTACGACTCGCGACAACACTACGGCATGGACCAGCATTCGACAGAAGCTGCATGTAACAGATACAACACTGCTACAGAAGCAGTACTACGACACGATTGCCATACCACCACCACTTGGTGATCTTCAGGCGTGGACGAGATGCAAGTGATCTTCAGGCATGCACAGAACAGACAACGTAGCCATTCATCTGCACGTTACAGCACACTGTTCCAACCACTGAAGTCTCCAACTACAACTTGCACCTGCCCATATATCACTGACAGCGATACACACCATCCTTCTTTGCTATGGACAGAGCCTGCTCACTCCGTAGCAACAGACAGTTCCAGCAACAGTCCAACCCGCTCATGATTTCATCACGACCATGCACAAACTTTGGGATCGGACCCACAAGCGCCTTCTCGACATTCAGCAACAACAAAAGCGCCAGGCCGATCGCCACCGCACAGACCACACCATCACCGTGGGAGACCGAGTACTGCTCGACACGCGCAATCTTGATATCGGCCATCTCCCATCCAAACTGCGACCTCGCTTCAACAGGCCTATCCCCTTTGAAGCGAAGGCCACTTCATTCAACTTCCGCTTCCGCCTACCAGCCACTTGGAAGATCCATAACACCTTCCATACCGGCTTCTAAAACCCTATCAAGACCAAACACGCTCTACACCGAATGCCAACCACCGTCGCCGCCCGTGTTCATCCACACCATGGGACAACTACGTGCTCGGACACCGTCGTCGTCAGAATGGCACTCTGGAGCTTCTTCTTTGCTGGAAGGATTCTGATACTTCTAAGGCTGCGTCTCTGAATCCGACATGGGTAACGCCCGTCGTCCTCTTCGCGACTACCTTGTCAAGCAGGGTGTTACGTCTACCACCCAGCTTTGAGGGGGGGAAGTGTGAGAGTACGACCCCGTTACACCAATTTCCCCTTTCCATATTTCCTTTCTATTTCATTCCTCTTTTTATCTTGATTCATTTGGTCTTTATCTCATCTCATTTGGTTTCCTATTCCTCATTTTCCATTATCCTCTGGTTTATCCTGTTATTATAATTATATCACCGACCAGGCTCGGGATGTACTGGCGCGCTATATCTAGCGTAATCCTGCTGTAATCCCTTAAAGCCAATAGCCTCGCGTGGCTATACGTAGGGTGATTCTATTTCTAGAAGGGTCTATTCCCTTTGGATAGGATAAACCTGGTTACCTGATGTATCTTGGGAGTATAAAAGCACCTTGTATTGATTGATAGTGCAACATTGAGCAAACCTTTCCTCGGGACATTCGATCCTGTGACAGATGCGGTGCTCCCTCCTGCAATACAACATCGACTGGTTCGATGTGGTTGCTGTCTTCCGCGGCAAGAAGCCACGCCGTCCCCTTCAAGATCTGAGCTCGGCCAACCCCACCCCTGTCGAAAATGCAGGGGCTTCTACTAGTGAGCCCACTCCATTGGTGGAGCCGAGAGGATGACTGACTCTGTAGGCTTTGTGGTATGCGCACATTAGAGATGAGTAGAGTAGAGTAAGTGTGGTACTGCTGATGGTGGTGCATAGCAGTACCACTGACCTTTGTGGGACGTAGGCTTTATAGGGACACGTCTCACAAGATAGGCATGTGCTAATTCCTAACGATTCATGAAATGCGAAGGCAATTTCTAGTGAAAGGAAGTCAGGTGTTTTGAAATGTACTATGAGAGTGCAGTGTAAGATAATTTTTACCCGACTGTTTCAGACTTGGAATTTTTTTTACCCTAGCATGTGGGGTAAAATTTTTACAAAGCACTCTGATTCGTAAGAGTGGGCCAAAACCAATTTAGAGGCGTGCATGTACATTTTGTGGAATTGGCTATCGATATTTCCCCCAACAAAACTTTGCTGGTCTTGAGTCAATTGGAGCCAATCAGCGCCAATTCCACAGAGCGGGATTGATGCTGCTGTCTCGCGAGGTGCTCAGGGGAGAAGTCAGGCCATGCGATAACGAATCAAAGTGAAAGGTGCGTACGTACGATATTTGTCCTGGTGTGCCTTTGAGGTGTATGGAGCTAGTGTCATCTTTACTCTATCACTGAATTCTAGCGGATAGCAGGGAGGGTCGTCCCATGGGGGATGCAGAGAACAGCAGTAGAGCATATGATACCGTAGCTTGAGGTGCATCAAATCAGCATCATAAGAGCAAGGCGCATGGTGTTAAACAGCAGAAGAAGAAGCCTTGCTGCTTCGGCTGTTCCGCTAGTAGTGGGTGCTGAATTGACCTTCAAAGTAGATGGATTGCAGCAGTGGAGTGTGGGGGGGGAGTGAGGTGAAGGGAGGGGAATGTATAGGGAGAAGGGGGAAGGAAAGGAAACGTACTCATGCCACTGGATCACTATGCCATCACAACCTCAATACCATAATCTTTGCCCCCCAATATTACCTCTCCCCCCCTGTCCCTCCCCCCCTTCCCCCTCCCCCTCCCACCTCCCCCCCCCCCCCTCCCCGGGGCCATCCCCTGTCTCACCACCAAAAACTCCTCTCACCTGCTTGATTGTGTCGTCCACCTTGGCCCCTGGTGGCTGAAGTAGTAGCTGCAGCAGCGGCATCAGCAAGAGACAGAACACTTACCACCTCTTGTACCACAGCAGCAGCTCTGGCCAGCACTTCACCCATGGGCCCATGGGGGGTCAAAGCAAGGGGCAATATTACCAATCTACCTCCACCAAGTCGGGTACACCTCCCCCAGCTTGCCCCAGTTCCCTCCCTTGCTGCTGCCACTACTGCTCCTACTCGTGTCTCCTCCTCCTCTTCTTCCTCCTCCTCATCCTCCTCCTCCTCCTCCTCATCCTCCTCCTCCTCCTCCTCCTCCTCCTCCTCCTCCTCCTCCTCCTCCTCTTCCTCCTCCTCCTCCTCCTCCTCCTCCTCCTCCTCCTCCTCCTCCTCCTCCTCCTCCTCCTCCTCCTCCTCCTCCTCCTCCTCCTCCTCCTCCTCCTCCTCCTCCTCATTATCAGTGGCAATTGCCATCAGATTTGCAGGTGTTGACTGATGGGGAACATAGGAGAGGAGCCTCGGTGATGCAGACGGTTGAGGGGCAGAGTAGATAGGGAAGGGAGAATGAGGAACACAGGAGGGACACTTTATAGATCACCTCATCATCCTCCTCCACTTTACCCCTCTCCTTGTCCCCATCAGTGGCAATGGTAATCAGATCCCCAGCCCAAGCCCCTGCAATGCAGAGGATCGAGATCACAGGAAGGTCATAAAAGGTGCCTCATCCCCCCCATCTCATCCCCGCACGAAACCAGGGTACACGCTCAAGCATGCACGCACCCACAGCCACCCCACTATTGCCCCCTTTCACCCCTTCATACCAACGCTGGGATGGTGGAAGGCCTGGAGCTGCCTGTGCAGGTCCGCCGCCGGCTGTAGGGCAAAAGCTGCTGCAGCTGCATGTTCCAACAGAATGTGTATGGCAGATGCGAATATTTGGATTGGAACAAGTTGTCATTGTACTCGAAATGACCTATGTAGTCACTCCCGTCGCCCTGTGCTTGAATGGTTTCACCAATTGTCTAGGAGCGCCCAAAGAACAACATCTTCTTTCCCCTACTCCCTCCCATTACTTAGTCCCTCCCATCACCTGGGGATGGGGAAAGGAGGTGATGGGAAAAGGGGGTGTTGGAATGGGGGAAAGAGGTTGGCTAATGGGGGAAAGGGGTAGGCGAATGAAGGAGGGTGGGGGGACGGAATGACAAGTTCAATGGCGACAACTTTGCTAAGTGGTCCCTCAAGATGGAGAACATCTTTGACCACTATGATCTACTGGAGGTGATGGAAGGAACGGAGAAGGGCCCTGAGAACGACCCAGAGAAGAGCCCGTGGGTACGGAAGAGCGCACAAGGCTACCTTCTACTTGGGCAAGCATCGGGGAGCAGTCAAATCCGTCACATCAAGCCTTTTCAGCGTGAACCAGCAAAGGGACCAAAGGCATAGGCTGCTCTCAAGGGTGTACACGCTCCAGCAACAGCGGCGGTGGCTGTGGTTTTGGAGCGGCAAATGGCGGCACTTCGAATTGACGAAGGCGAACCGGTGGAGGAAGGAGTGCAGAAATTCTTCGACTTGTTGACACGGCTCGAAGAAGCTGACCGGAACTACAGTGACCTTCAAAAGAAGACCAAGCTGCTGGCCTTACTTCCGGACTCATGGTCCTCGCTCATCATCAACCTAAATCGAGATCTGTCCCACCTCTTGCTTGAAGATGTGACGCGGGAAATCTTACAAGAAGATTTTTTGTCGTCGCAAATTGGCGGGTCCCGATGGTGCCGGAGTTGCAAGCATGGGCCGTGGGCATGGCTGTCAGATTTGGCAGTAGTAACTTCAATAGAGGCCGTGGTGATGGAGGGTATAGCAGCAACAACAACAATAATGGATACGGGCGTGGGCGCGGTCGATTTGATGGTGAATGCCACTTTTGCCACAAGACCGGCCACATGTTGAGAGATTGCTTCAGATTGCTTGATGGATGGACCTCCTCTCAAGTTCAAGAGGGCAGAGGAGCAAGGGAAGGGAGAGACAGAGAACGTGAAGGCCGTGGTGGTCGTGGAAGCGAAGCGGCAAGCAAGAAAGGTGGAGACTATGAGACGGACCCAACTGAAGATCGATACCCGAGCTAATTCATCTTTGTCTCCACGCAAGCGGCAGCTGCAGTAGGAGGTGTGGACGGATTTGAGGAGCCAGCTACTGTGGGAAAGGTCGCTCTTCACTCTCTGGACTTTTGGGTGATCGATAGCGGCGCCACCTATAGCATGACACCTTGTGCGGACTTGCTCACCGAACTCGAACCGTCGCCGGTCAAGCATGTTACATTGGCTTTGGGGCAGCGAGCAGAGGTGAAAGGCATGTGCAAGGCCATGTTCAAGGGTGCTGATAGGAAGATGGTGGGTCTCAAGAACGTGCTTTGGGTGCCCAATCTTGCAGCCAACCTGATTTCCGTGCGGCGTTTGCAAAAGGCCGGCATGGACACATCTTCCAAGGGATCCAAAGCTTATACCGCGAGACTTGGTGAGCGGAAGCTTTGGGACCTTCATGAGGACAGGGACATCTACAACGAGATCTGGCAAATCCCAGTGGTCCCCATGCCTAAGGAGAGACAATTAGCAGCAAGCGTCAGCACCAAGAGTGAAGCGGTTGGTGGCGGTGATCACGGAAAGCAAAGTGACACCAAGAGTGACTCGAAGGAGTGCAATCTTGGAGGGACCAGCAAGGCGTGTGAGCCCAAGGAGAGTGTTGCAGCAACCAAAGATAGTGGAAATGAGGAGGAGAAGGCTAAGATAAGCAAAGCAGCAGCGACGAAAGAGAACTGAGAGCGTTGTGGGGCACAATTGCGAGTGCCGCTTTCTCCAACCCGACTTCCGCTACAGGAGAGTGTGATTGGCTGACCTTGCATCGGCGAATGGGGCATGTGCCACCCGCTACCCGTTCCATAGCACGGCGACAACGGCAAATGCATCACTTGATGAGGTGGTGATGGATGTGGTGGGCCCTTTGAAGCTTGGAGCTGCTGGAGCTGAGTACTTCCTCCCTATAGTGGATGTATACACTCGCATGACTTGGGTGTATGTGCTGCCCAAGAAGAGTGACGTAGCTGAAACGGTGAAGACCGATTGGTTGCCGATGGTGGAGCGGCAACAAGACCGGCTTGTGAACGCGATTCGCACTGACCGTGGGGGAGAGTTCGTGAGCAAGGACTTCTCAACTTGGCTGAAGAAGCAGGACATAAAGCACTCTCTTACCATGCCCTACTCTCCTGCGATGAACGGCATCGCCGAGCGTGCAAATCAGTCACTCACGGAGACGGCTCGGGGACTTCTCATTGAAGCCGGTCTACCCAATTACTTTTGGCCGGATGCGGTGCGGCATGCTTGTGTGGCCAAGAACAGAGCCTTGACTCATATGGGAGAAGACAAATGGGTGCCCTAAGTGGAATGGATTGGAAGGAAGCCGAAGGTGGATATGCTTCGGGTGTTCGGGTGCATGTGCATGGCACTTGTGCCTAAGAAACTTCGGCACAAGAAGCTTGATGCCAAGGCAACATGGGCCGTGCACATGGGCATGGCTCAAAACAGCAAGGCATGGCTTCTTTGGGACCCATTTACTAAGAAGTTCTTGGTGAGAAGAGATTGCAAGTTCATGAAGAACTTACCATACAAGGAGTGGAAGGCGGAGAACCAATCGAAGATTGGTGTGCGGTTTGGAAAGGCGAAGAGGACTGGCTTGGAGCATGTGGAGCTGCCCTTGGAACTGAGTAGCAATAGCACAATCACAAGGCAATCTCCTCAAATTAATGGGGGAGACGAGGAGGAGGAGGTGCAGCAAGGTGATGAGCGTGCACTGTCACTTCCGCCTCGTGCTACAAGTGCTCACGTGAACCGACCAGATTTGCAGCAACGTCATGAGAGCATTAAAGTCCCTGCTGTAGAGGACGAAGGATGGGGGATAAGGAAGACTCAGCCCCCCAATAGTTTGAGCTATGATCGGCTTGGAAGACCAGCCAACTCAACCTTGACCAGTTCGACTCTCATGCTAGGCGATGATGCAGAAGACGAAAGCGAGGAGTGCGCTTTTGCCTTCTTCTCTCCGGTGGAGATGCCTGGGGAGCCTACAAATCCCAAGGAGGCCTGGGAGGGCCCCAATGGGAAGGAGTGGAAGAAGGCCCCAGATGAAGAAATGGGGAGCATCATCGAGAACGACACGTTTGACTTGGTGAACCTACCTCCGGGGCGTAAGGCGATTTCTTCCAAGTGGCTCTTCAAGCGCAAGACCGACACCGACGGCAACATTGAGCACTATAAGAGAAGACTTGTAGCCAAGGGGTACCAGCAACAGGAGAAGAAGGAATACAATGAATTATATGCTCCTGTGGTGAAGGGTACAACCCTTTGAACTCTCTTCGCCGTGACGGCCATTGAAGGATGGGCGGTGAAGCAAATGGATATTGTAACGGCCTTCCTCAACGGAGTTTTGGAGGAAGAGACCTACATGGAGCAGCCAGAGGGGTACAATGATGGGAGTGGCAGAGTGTGGAAGCTAAAGGAAGCACTCTACGGCCTCAAGCAAGCCCCTAAGCAATGGTACATCAAGTTGCGGGAAGTCTTGGAGGCGATTGGCTTCACTCCCTCAACGGCCGATCAATCCTTGTTCATGCTTGGCGAGGGGGAGCAGAGGAGCTTCATGGTGGTTTATGTGGATAACATTCTCGTATTCTCACCCTCCTCTGACCTTGTGAAGGAGATGATGCTGAAGCTTCAAGACAAGTTCAAGTTCAACTACTACCTTGGGCTTCACATTGAGCGAGATGTGGAGAAGCGGTGGATGCGAGTGCATCAAAAGAAGTACTTGGAGACCTTGGCTGCAAACTTTGGAAAGAATAAAGGTCATGTGGAGACACCTCTACCCTCGGGGTTCAAGTGTGTGAAAGGACTAGCGGAGGAAAGTGTTGATGAAGAGGAGAGGCGGCATTTTCACTCCTTGGTGGACAGCCTTATGTATGCGGTCGTTCACACAAGGCCGGATGCAGCCTTTGCTTCCGCGCAGCTGGCTAGGGTTGTCCAATGCCCTAATGAAGAGCAGGTAGCAGCTGGAGAGAGAGTGGCCAAGTACCTTGGCCAAACAGCAACTGTTGGACTGCAATACTATTCGGCGTCACAAATGCATCAAAAGGGTGCGGATGGAGTCAAACCCGTGAGGCTCTTTCTCTCGGCCTTCACTGATGCAACTTGGGCATATGAAACCTGAGAACATGACAAGTGTAGGAGGCTTCAATTACTGTGTTGGTGGAGACCCAATAGCTTGGGAGAACAAGAAACAAGTGGACCAAGCATTGAGCTCCGTGGAGTCCGAGTACATGGCACTTTTCCGTGTCATAAGAGAGGTTGTGTGGCAGTGGCGTTTGCTAGCTGAATTGGGGGAGGAGCAGAAAGAACCTACCCCACTCTATTGTGATAGCCAGGGTGCTATTGCATTGGCTAAGAACCGTGTTCTTCATGGCCTTACCAAGCACATGACGGTGAATTGGCATTGGGTGAGGAGCATGGTAGCCGTGGGTGAAGTGGTGTTGCACTACGTGAAGACGACGGCACAGCCTGCTGATATGATGAACAAGAGGCTGGTTGGGAAGCAGCATTGGAAGTGTTGCAAGCTTGCTGGTATGGCTCTGAACTAAGGAGAGCAGATTGTAAGGCCAACAATCCGAGGGGAAGTTTGTTGGTGCAACCCTGTGGCTTGCACTTGACTTGTCGTCCTTGTTCGTGTGTGTGCATGCATGGCATGAAGTAACTTGTGAGTCTATGTCATTGCTATCTAGTGCTTGTTTTCATGCTTGAATGGTGTATCACAATGTGGTTTGTGTCGTTCAAGACTTTAGCGAGTTTTCACTACTCGCATGTCAAGTCGTCGTTTGCGTATCGCATGTGTTTTTTCTATTTTGTTGAGCGTGAAGTGTCCATTGCATCGCAGGTGAGTGCAGCAAGCCCTCATCAACTCAAGAAGAATTTATCTTGTAGAACCAAGACCAAGAGCTCAAAATTTCAAGCCCAAGGGACGTGGATAAATATTAAAATCGTGAAAAATAGTAATGCTACTTCGTGTAGTGTTACATTTTACTTGGTGTAGCCCCTTGTTGGATTTGTTTCGAGACTCTTCATGGTTGAAGACTTTGTGGTGATGTACAACCAACCTGGACCTGGGCTCTTCGAGTTTGTAGAGGCTGGGAACCAACTCAATTTCGATTCTACTTGCTAAGCTTGTACTCCTAAGAGTATTGTGGCTGGTATACCTCCTACCAGTCAAACCGCTATAGCGTCGTCAAATCTTCATAAAATTTCTCGATTCAACTTGCTGCTGAGAGGCGACAGCAACGCGCTCCATATCCAATTTACAGATCACCTTTTGATTTACACATCAGATCGGTATCAATATTTGAAGCGGTCTGACAGAAATCCAAATGTGCACTCTATCTCTCAATTCGGCACATCTAAGCCTAGTGTGATTATAACAGCGCCGAGAGGGGGAGAAGGAGCTGAGCCTCAGTGCTAGCAGCACAGTAGCTGGCCTCTAGTGCGCACAAGTGAGTGGTGAGATCAGCGACAGTGGAAAAGAACGCAAGATCAGGGAAGAGCAGGGGGAGAAGAAGACGGCTGGCACAGGCAAAGGAGGGAGTGGAATAGCAAGCAATGACGGCATCTAAGTACTCCTTCGCAGTCTCTAGGGTCTGGTAGCAGGGGTGCTCAGACAGGGGGAGGGCGTCACTGATAGCAAGCTGCGCAACTGCATCACGCAACTCCCATATGGAGCGGGCGAGCTCAGCAGCTGCAAAAGTCTCACGCTCAGCGGGCATGGGGGCGTTTGAGAGGGCAGCAGGCTTGTCGCGACGTGGACGGCCAGAGACTGGCCGTCCCCCCAGCGAGCGGCGGAGGTTGGCGAGCCATGCCTCAAAGTCGATCACCCGACCCTCCGCGTCCAAGCAGAGCACAGCGTCCACCATCGCCACGGCTGTAGCGGCGGACCGCCGCGAGAGGAGGAGGAGGAGAGAGCAGTGGGGAGCGGTGGAGAGCGGCGATGAAGACGACCGGCGGGAGTGCCGGCGCGGAGGAGGGAACCAGGGCCGGCGGGTCGGGGCGGCACAGCGCCACGACGGCATGGCGGCATGGCGGCTCGGCGGCTCGGCATCTCGGCGACTCGGCAGCGCGGCGAGTCGGCGGCTCAGCTGCTCGAAGACTCGGCGGCTCGGCGGCTTGGCGGTGTGGCGGCTCGGCGGCACGGCAGCTCGGTGGCGTGGCACGGCGGCTTGGCAGCCCGGCGGCGGCTCTGATACCATCTTAGAATATCGCAATGACTAGAATGAGGCATGCAGGCATGTTTTGTGCTATGAGTGCTGTACTCTCTATAAGCATGCACCTATCTAACCTATTACAATATTAAAAAAGAAAGTAGACAACCCCACTCCACCCTTGTCATAGGAACCAAGGGAGACGCAGGCCGAAAGTTCCATCACAGAAGAGTAGAAGAAGAGATGCAGTGCACTGCAGCACACCCACAGATTCAGGGTGCTGAAAGGCAGGGAGAATTATCTAGGGAGGCTATCTGCGCCAGGGTTTCACACAATCAGAAGACAGCCAGGCTACGCCACATCACCATGGATCTAGGAGGAAATGAGCGCAAGTCGAGGAGATAACAAATCCCAAATTCTAGATTTGCTACAGTATCATTCTGCCCTTAGTCGTTTTTGCTGTCGAGGGAGCAGGTTGTGGGTGGGCTTGCGACCGTCGTTGTTTGGTCTTCATGAATCGCATGGCACCTTTTGATTCCTAGGGGAAATTGTTCAATTTCCTTTTTTTTGCGGTCCAACATTGCTAGCAAAGTCACGTCTTGTAAATTCGACCTAGACATTATGCAGACATCCACCAAAGCGGAAGGCTCAGATTCGAACCCTGAGAGGAACTAATGTTAAGCCATGCAACAACAATATCTTCAAGGTTAAAGCCCATGATCCAAATTGCAAGCCACGGTGCTCAAACGCACTGCGTTTGAAGGGGGCTGGGGCGAGGGTTACGGGGGATGTTTTGCTGGGGGGTTTGGGGGCTGGTGGGGAAGGGGGTTGTCAAGTTCAGCGCGTGCTGCAATTTGGAACCTCGAAGTGTTCAGGTACCATAGCCGTTCATTTTCAAAGATCTAAATATAATGGTCCAAATTCTTTTTTGAGGGAACAATATCTCGCGACCAAAACGTAGCCGTTCGATTAGAGATCTGACCGATCGATGGCCCAAAATTCATTCGCGAAACCAGTACAAACGTGCCTGTATCTGATTGGCGCTTTAGATCCACCAATCTGGCTTCAGTTTACGAGAACTGAATCGTGGCGAAATATTTTCCAGAGCTCGCAGAGCCCATCCCAAGCTTTCAAACGCACTGCGATTGGACAATTTAAAGGGCCTTCTTGTTATAAATGTAGTCTTCTTGTTCCTTGACAGTTGGATTAAATGTGTTGCATAGAAACACCAACAACGCAAAAGGAGAGCGGAACGCTTACTGGTATTGCAAGCCAGCAAGGTTCAAAATGGATTCTGCGATGGAACAAAAAAACCCATTCCCGCCAAGGTGTCTGCGTCGATGGCATGAAGCAAGAGGATTGCACGAATAGTAATGAGCCAATAGGAAAACGGGGAACCACTAGGAATGAGCAAGGTACGGATGGGGAGGCGGAATATGGCTATTTCCATGCATACAAGAAATGTAGTGAGTAGATAGCTGCTGGGTCGACTGAACAACCGTTCACATGCAAGGACCAGTAAGGTTCATGTTGTAAGTTGACTAGCGTCATGTCATTGCAGATGAGGCAACATTGGGATCAAAACATCTTTCCTCTAGACAAGAAACTCACAAGACACTATTTCGACCGGTATGCTGCCACCTAAATGATTGTTGTGAAGATCTCTACGTTCACCAGTGGGAAAGGAATAATACAGGGCACCGTGAGTACAACTTAAACGTTGCATAAAGGAAGGGAAATATCAAGGCAAAAGGAATGGCAGGTGAGAGTGTGTGCCCATTGCACACGAAAACCAAATGATTATTGAAGCATAGACTTAACAAAAACGAAGACGGCAACCTTTAAAAATTCCGCAAGTCACCTGGTATTTAAAGAAAAACAAGACCTATGACACTGACAGAAATCTGATTTTGGGAAAGCGATATGTTGATAGAAGAGACCCCGTGAAGCCTTGATTATGCAGATCACTGAAAGGGTGAGACGCGGATTGCATATGTAGAGTGATGCAGGCAATATGAGAGGAGGGGAAGGAGGAGGGCAAAACAATATGAGTTGCAGCAGGATTTTACGATGTTATGGCAGTTTCAAGTAGCTGAAAGCGTCAGGCATGTGTGAGAGAGCAAGGGAAGGCAAAGCGAGATGTTTAGGTTGGGTCGGTGGATAGGGGAGGGGAGTCAGAAGGAAGGGAGGAGGGAGGGAAGGAAGGAAATACAGAGGAAGAGAAAGGAAGGACGCAGAACAGAAAGAGGGAGGGACAGAGGGGAGAAGGAAGGCAGGGAGGCGAGCATGCACGGCCAGGGGTTTGCTCACACACGTGCTGGTAACCATGCCAACTTCATTGCAAGTGATGTGTGCTGGTGTACTCCAGTTTGCTCCTGCCTCCCAGCCCTCGAACGTGCGGACCCAATCATGCTCAGAAGCCTTCAAAGCCCACGCTGGGGGAGGAAAAGACAGGTCAGGAAACGAGAAGGGGAAGGGGCTTCTGATTTGACTTGAATATCGTAGGACACATTCCAAACACAACCACGACTGCCTTAATACCAGAGTCTAGTATAAAGAAGAGGGCCGACGTGGGGGGGCCCAGTGGAGGATTGCTAAGAGCGTCTATGCCTAACGCAACAGGGGAGTCTACGCCTAATGCAATAGGGGATCCTAGATTACACATAGCAGTGGATCCTAGACTACAAACAGCAGAATAATAAGAACCGACAACACTAGGGTTATCAGCATACAGAGAATACCACACATGATGTAGCTGAATCATATCAAGATTGAAGATCGAGATGCCCCGACAAAGCAAGGTCAGGCAGGGAGGTACATGCAATAAGGGGCCAAACTGACGGCGGTAGAGGTTGGCGGAAGCAGCGGGCAGCGGTGTGGCCCTCGCGTCCGTAGCCCTGGCCCGCCTGGGGTTCAGTCAGCAGCTGGTACATGCACATCACCGCGCCTCTAGAACTGCCAGCACCCTGGCTCACAGAACAGCCACGAAACCCCCAGGGCACCGACTGCCCTGGGGCCCAACCTCCACGGCCTCCACCACGACCACCACTCCCAAGGCCGGCCAGCCCCCACGGCAATTGCTGCTGCTGTGACCTCTGCTGATGCTACTGCTGCTGCTGCTGCTGCCGCTGCTGCGCCGTCCCTGACTCCGACTGACCACCCTCGCCATCTGTCCCTGCACCTCCCACCCAACACTTGCCTCCCTTGCCCTTGCCCCTCTGATCCGAGGAGCGACTGGGCGTTGTGGTTGCCGCGGCAGTCTCCGTGGTAGTCTTTGCAACGGAGGCAGTAGAGACTGTCACCTGGGAGGGAGCGGTACCGTGAAATATAAGGACCGCCGACGCTCTAGTGGAGCCAGCGATGGCACGGAAACGGTCCTCTATCTCAGTTAGAGAGCTAAAGAAGAGGTCAAGCGTGAGCTCTAAGGGGTGGCGGGCAAGTAGCGCATCCCAGCAGGAGCAAGGCGGTTAGGGAGGCGGGTGACGAGGAAGTAGAGAGTGGCAAAGAGGGGGGGTGGGGCTCCAGCCAACTGAGTCTCCATACAGGCCGCATGCCAGCGGGCCTCGAGGGACACAAGCAGCGGCATCGCGGGAAACCCAGATCGATTAGGCAGTGCGGGTAGTGGCATGCTCAGCCTACTGCGCCAATGCTGCATTAGTAGCGAGAGTGCCAGGACGGAGGGGGGAAGAGAGCTCACCAGAGACGTGAGCCTCAAGGGACTCGTCGTCCACGCATTGGCTCATCAACTGGGGGAGCAATGACGCCTGCCAGGCAACAAATCTGATCGCCTGACCCTCACCATCCAGGCGCAGAACGAGAAGAGAGGAGGCCGGCATACTTGCAGTCGACTGAGAGTGGGAGACTGGCGGGAACAGGCGGTTGGCATTCAACTACTGAGCACCGGCGGTAGCTGGAGCTGGTGGTCGGCTGCCGGCGGCTGGCGGTTGTGACGGCTGCTGCGGTAGCTGCGGCTGGAGAGGCAGTGAAGGCAGCAGTGACAGCAGGGGCGGCAACTGCGGCTGCAGTGGGAGCGACAACAATGGCGGCAGTTGCGGCTGCAAAGACGGCAGCTTTAACGGCAGCGGTGGTAGTAGTGGCTGGAAATGCAGCTGTGGCTGCAAAGGCAACAGCGGTAGTAGCAGCAGCGGCAGCTGCAATGGCAGCGGTGGCAGTAGTGGCTTGAAATGGAGCTGCGAATACAAAGGCAATAGCGGCAGTGGCAGCTGCAACGGCAGCGGTGGCAGAAGTGGCTGGAAATGCAGCTGCGGCAGGAGCAGCTGTAGTGCAGCGGGCGGCAGCAGGCGGCAGAGGGTGGTAGTGGGCGCCAGAGGCTGCAGCGGTGGCAGCGGTAGCTGTTGCAGGCAGTATTAGGCGGCAGCGGGCGGGAGGAGGCGGCAATAGCTATGGTAGTGGCATCTGCAGCAGCAGCAGGCAACAATGGGTGGCAGCAGCAAGGCGGCAGTTGCTGGCTGGCGGCGGCGGGTGCTGGCCGGCGGCGAGCTGATTGCGGTGGGATGGCGAGCCGGCTGCGAGCTGGTAAGCCGGCGGCGAGAGGGCTGGCAAATGCGATTAGTCAGTCACTGGCGGCGGCCTGCAGGCGAGGCGCGCGAGTGGCAAGCAGGCGCAGGCGATGGCTAGCTGGCGTGGAGCAGTGGGCAGAGGGCGGACGGGCAGGCGTAAGCTAACGTTAGGCAGTGCGGGCTGCCGCGGACTGATGTTGGCTGGCACGGGTTGGCGCTAGCTGGCACGGCTTGTTCGCGGGCTGGCAACAGGCGCGTGAGGTGACTACTTGGGGCGGGGAGCGGCTAGGGGCAACTAGGAGCGGCACGGAGCTACTAGGGGCAACTCGGAGCTACTTAGCTAGGGGTGGAAGCGTGAGTAGGTGGGACCCAATCTAGGTCTAGATGCCATATTAGAATAGCGTGAAAAGTCAGACTAGGAAGAGGGGAAAGGAGATACAAGTACATAGTGTTATCCCCTCTAAGGGAGGGAGGGAGGGAGTGGGTGCTATGAGGGACGATGGACGAGCGGGAAGGTAGAGAGGAGAGACTGGGAGGGGGGAACACAGGGACAAGAGAGGACGTAGGAGGAGGCCTCGCCCATATCTAGGAGCGTTTGCATGAAGCCACTGTCCCCGCCGTCGCTGCTAGTAGGGCCCGTGCTGGGGTTACGATCGAAGAAGGTGGGGGAAGGGGGGGGGGGTTCACGAAAGGGAGACAAGGAAGGGGAACAGGGGAGAGGAGAGGACTTGGGGAGGGGGAAGGCCGAAGGCGTGGTGCTGGGGGTACGACCGAAGAAGGTGGGGGTTGCAAGGGGCGGAATGTACCCAGTGCGGGGAGTGGAAGAGACGCCTACAGTTCTTTTTAAGTGTATCTTCAGAATCACAATATTGGGGGGGAGAAAGGGGAGAGGTAGAAAAGGAAAAACGGAAAGGGGGCAAGGCAAGAGAAGGCGCTTGGAGAACCAACTCACCTACAGCTGCACTGCACACCCCCCCACTCACCTTGTTCCCTTCTCCTAAAGCTGCAACTCCGTGATTAAGTACGTTAGTTTTGAGCCGTCCCAAAACTAACTCTCCTACAGCTGCACTGCACATCCTGCCACTCACCTTGTTCGCTTCCCCTAGAGCCGCAACTCCTGCCACTCCTCCCTTCCCTCGCGCACCCTCCTCGTCCTCATCCTCCTCCTCCTCGTCCTCAGTGGCAATGGCCATCAGATCCACAGCTCCCCGGCCCGAGCCCCTGGAGAAATAGTTGGGTTGAGGTAGAAGAGAGGGGAGAAAGGATGGGGAGGACAGGAGGGATGTGGTATAAGATGCTTCCTCCTCGCCCTCTTCCTCCTCATCCTCCTCCTCATCTTCAGTGGCAATGGCCATCAGGTCCACAGCTCCCCGGCCCGAGCCACTGGAGAAACAGTAGGGTTGAGGAAGCGGAGAAGAAGAGTGGACAGAGGGGATGTGGAACAAAGAAGGGAGGTGTCATAAGGCGCCTCCCTGTCCTCCTCCTCCTCGTCCTCAGTGGCAATGGCCATCAGGTGATTCAGGTCCACAGCTCCCCGGCCTGAGCCCCTGGAGGAAGACAGTGGGAAGGGAAGGGAGGAGCACGAGAATGGTCTGTGCAGATTCTCAGCCCCTTTCCAACCATTGCTGCAGCAACATTAGCTCGTATTCATTCTATGAAGCGACACGCTTAGGAGCTGGACGGTGCGTGTTAACATCGTGTTGGCTCAACACAATGATTATTACAACCTGATCTGCAGCGTCCAACACCCATCCTCCCAGTGCCGGCCATCCATCCCATCCCAGCCCTAGCACTCACCCTGGCGGCTCCCGCATCCAGCTGTCAGCCTCTTACTCGTCCATGCGCTCCAAAGAGAAATCGTCTGGGCCCCTGGTGACTGCAGGGCCGGTGACAGAGGAGAGAGGGCATGCGATGGCATGAGATGGCATGAGATGGCATGAGATGGCATGCGATGGCATGAGATGGCATGCGATGGCATGCGATGGCATGAGATGGGAGCGGCGAGACAGCAGACATGCGCTCCAGGGAGAGATCATCCAACCCCCTGGTGACAGCAGGGTGAGAGGACGAAGAGAAGGAGAGGGAGAGAGCGAGAGAATGGGCACATGATGTTAATGACTTTTGAGTCGACTCAAAAACGGCAGCAAGACATCTGTTGTTGAGAACTCTCAAAAACATGGGATGGTGCTGGGATGGAGGGATGGAGGGATGGAGGGATGGTGGGATGGCGGGATGGCAGGATGGTGTGAGGACGCGGGCGGCATGGCCGGCGCCTGAAACTACCTGTGCAGTTCAAGGCGACGCAAAGAAATGCACCCCCACAACCCAACAGCCCAACAACTCCATAACCCCACATGCACGGACGCACACACATGCGCATGCATGCACGTACCCACGACCACCCACTCTTAGCCCCTTTTTCGTCACCTCTCCCACTCCCCTCCCTCCCCCCCTCACCCTAATTGCCGCCTCCCCCTCCCCCTCCCCCTCGTACCAACGCTGGGGTGGCGCGAGGCCGTGGGCGACATGTCGGGCGCCTGGAACTGCCTGTGCAGGTCGAAGCGAAGAGCCTCTGACCGCGCCAGCTCCTCCCGCAGCCGAGCCACCTCCATCTGAGGCAAGCAGTTGGGAAGGAAGTATTTCAAAAGAAATACACACATGCAGGGGCCAGGGGCCAGGGGCCTCTGACCGCGCCAGCTCCTCCCGCAGCCGAGCCACCTGCATCTGCACTAAGAAGAAATGCCGTTTAATAAGACATACTAGCTTATTTACAGAGCAAGCAAGCCATGTGGCTTACAGCCCTCCCTTTCTCCCCCCCCCCCACCTGCAGCGCGGGCACGTCCTCCTCGTCCAGCTCCGCCAGCCGCTCCCCTGGCGCCCATCAATGCGCATGATTACAGGATACAACCCCCTCCCCCCCATCCTACCTTCCCCCGCCCCTTCCCCTCAATTCTGCGGCCCCCAATCCCACCAATCCCCCCCTCCTCCCCCAATCTCCCACCTGCAGCACGGGCATGTCCCCCTCGTCCAGCTCCTCTGATTCTTTACCGAGCGCACAAGCCTCCCGCCCCCCGCCCCCCCACCTCCCCCCCTTTCCCTCCATTTCACCCCCCCCCCCCCCCCCTCCCCCCTTCCCCCCCCTCAATCTCCCACCTGCAGCGCGGGCACGTCCTCCTCGTCCAGCTCCGCCAGCCGCTCCTCCAGCGCCTCCACCTTGTTGCCCAGCTGCACTGCCTCCCGCGCCTTCTCCTGCGCCTTGCGCTTCCACTCGTCTGCCGCCACGTGGCAGGTGGGGAGAGCACGGAGCACAACAGGAGACGCAAGAATACGTCCAAAGGGCGACGATGGAAATGATCAGGACAGAACGGAGTATGTGGTAGTAATGAAAGGTGAATGCAATAGACAGAAAGGGAGGTTGAAATTTCGACTCCAAGTACCCCTTCCTCCCCCCCCTCTCCCTCCCCTCCCCTCCCTCCCCCCTCCCTCCTCCCCCTTCCCCTCGTCCCCACCCCTCATCGTTGTATCCCCCAGTGCGGCCAGCAGCTGCGCGTCCATCAGCTAGCACCCGCACCCTCGCACCCCCCCACTCCCTCCCTCCCCCCCCTCTTCCCCCCCCTCACCGCATCTGGCGGTGACGGCCAGCAGCTGCGCGTCCGCCTCCGCCAGCTTCTCCTGGAGCGCCTGGAACTGCTCGTCCTGCGGCGGGGGGGGGGTGGGGGAGGGGCGGAGCGGGGGGAAGGGGGAAAAGGGAGGGAAGGGGGGAAAGGGAGAGTGGCGCGGAGAGGAAGGGGGAAGGGGAAAGAAGGAGCGTTAAGTCACGTCAAAGGAGATTGATTCGAGTCAGCTGATTCGTATTTTAACGTCGACTCAAAGGTTCTTCGCGGATTCAGTAGTAGCCAAAGGCGTGGTCACGCAGCTCTACTGAATCACCAAAGATGTAACAACCCTTGCCCTTATATCATGGGCAACAAGGGTTGAAGTCCCAAACCCAACATCCAAGATCCTAGGATATAAAATTGAGTATAAAATGAACTAATGATCCCCTAGCGTAATTTTTAGGAGGGACCTCCTCTAAGAGATAGCTTAAGCTTGAGGAAGGCCCTTGAAGAAAATGCTTGAGACTCTGGTTGGGTAGGTCTTCCCCTAGGAGATCACACTAGAAGCCACTAGTGTAGGGAAGCTTGTGAGAAGAGCTCATGACTTAGAGAAAAATCCCATTTCAAAATTGATTTCTTGGAGTGGGAAGTTGAGAATGAGCTTCTCAGCTCAGACCCCTTCCAATGACTCCCAGCAGCTGCTCAACCTCCTCCATGGCTCCAAGGAGGTGAGCTAGCTTATGTGGCAAAAGGGTTGGATTTCCAACCAATGAGAGGTTTACAGCAATATATTCAGATTAGCATATAGTGTACAGCATAAGAATATTCGAGTTGAGTTGGCACTGCCAACCAACTCCCTGGTTCTGATTGGTCGCAAATCCAACCATCGCGTGTGTTGGGAATTTCGCCAACTCAATTTGTACAACTAAAATCTGATTGGTCCCAAGTGTCGACCAATCCCAATCCTCCCCTCCCAACCCTTCCTTCCCATTTCGCGCTAGATAGCATAGGTTGCCGATTTGTGGAAAGCGGTTGGGAAGGTCGTTTCTAGGTCCGCGTACTGTGCAGAGGCCATGCGTTACACTCCTCCCCCTCCAGGTGGCAACGTCCTCGTTGCCGTAGAGTGCTTCTGGGGACGGGTGCTTCGAGCGCGCCGAATCACATTAGGACCAGGGTCAACACCATCCACTGGTTGTGAGGCTGCTCTTTGAGCCAGGTCTTCCAGATATCCGTGAACCGCAGTTTTGGTCAAATGTTCCTCTGGCTCCCATGAGTTGTGTTCAGGCCCATAGCCTTTCCACTTAATAAGGAACTCGCGTACTGTCTTGCGGCCGCGCTGTCGATCACGGTGCATGAGCACACGCTCGACCTCATAAAAGAGTTCCTCTCCGAGGACGATCGTTGGCGGAGGTAAGTACTTGCCGTCAGCAATGTACTTATTGAGCAGAGACACATGGAAGACATTTTGAATCTGCAATGTTTCGGGTAACTTCAACTTGTAAGCTACTACACCAACGCGCTGGATCACCTCGAAAGGCCCAATCCATCGAGGGAACAGCTTTCGTGCCCCAGGGATTTTGAGACGAATGTTCTTCGTGCTCAATAGTACCTTGTCTCCAACCTCAAATGAGACGTCCCGGCGTTTCATGTCGGCATAAGACTTTTGTCGCTGCTGAGACAGCTGCAGCCAGCGGCGAGCAGACTTGAGCGCTACTTGCTGCTTGCCCACAAAGTCTTTCGCGGCAGGGACTCGCAGTCTGCCTATCCCATGCGTAGCAGGTGTTGTGGGATGCCGACCACAGTTCAGAATGAAGGGTTTTTCATGGGTACCTTCATGGACGGAATTGTTCACTGCAAACTCAACCACAGGTAACAAGTCGTCCCAATCATCCTGAGTTGGGCCAATGAAGGAACGAAGCATCTGCTCAAGAGTACGATTCGTCCGCTCTGTCTGGCCATCCGTTTGGTGATGGAAGGCTGACGACATCTTTATCTTCGTTCCGAGTGTCCGTGTAACTTCGTGCTAGAACCGGCTTGTAAAGCGCGGATCTCGATCGGACACCAGCACACGCGGTAACCCGTGTAAGCGGAACACGTGTGCTTCAAACAACTTGGCCGTATCTTCCGCAGATACGTCTGTTGTAGTAGCAACGAATTGCACCATTTTGGTCAGTCGATCCACAAAGACCAAGATCGCAGAATGACCGTCTCGTGTTTTTGGGAGGTCTGTGATGAAATCCAGTGAGACACTCTCCCAGGGTTCGTCTGGAATCTCCAGTGGTTGAAGCAAACCACTAGGCTTTTTCGTGTTTGACTTGTTGCGTGCGCATGCATCACAACGCGACACGAATTGTTGGACCTCAGTCCCCAATCCAGGCCACCAGTACACGTCACTTAAGGCCCACCGGGTTTTCTTGATACCCAGGTGTCCCCCGTACTTGGTGCTATGCACTTCCTCAATTATATCATTCCGCAGGTTACCCACGTGGGGTACCACAATCTCTTTCTCTCGCCACCACAGCTCATGCTCGTACTTAAGGCCCTTCGTATTTTGTGGGTTCTGAAACCAGGAGTCAATATGGTATCCTATGCGGATGCGTTTCAGAAAACCACTGAAGGCGACCTCATTCACTCGAGCCACGGCAAGAATACCGAAGCAAGCAGCAACCACTGCTTTATCCTTGGTTTCTTCAAGCCCAGTCGCTGCCCCTATCGGCTGTCTACTGAGGGGGTCAGCCATGTTCGTAGAACCTGCACGATATTGAATATCGAATGTGAACCCACTAAGGAGTTCTGCCTAGCGGGCTTGGCGCCGAGTGAGCGTGGCTTGAGTAGAGAAATAGGTGTTCGGACAGTGGTCTGTCGTGACCACAAACTCCACACCTTCCAGATAACATCGCCATGTTCTCAGCGCATGCACAACCGCCAGCAACTCTTGTTCTGATGTCGTATAGCGCTGCTCTGCCGGGGAGAGCTTCCTACTCTCAAATGCCACTGGGCGGCCCTCCTGCAAGAGTACCGCCCCAATCCCTACTGTCGAGGCGTCGGTGACCACCTCATAGGGTTTAGAAGGATCTGGCAATACCAGAACCGGAGCATTGGTCAGCTTTGTTTTGACTTTGTCAAATGCCTCTTGGCATTGTCGAGTCCACTCCCAGGCACTACCTTTTCGGGTGAGTGCTGTCAGAGGGGCAACGACAGTTGAGTAATTTTCCAAGAACCGGCGGAAATAATTAGCCAGGCCTAGGAAGGACCTGATCTGGCCCACGTCTTGTGGGACGGGCCAATTCTGAACAGCCACCACCTTCTTGGGGTCGACTTTAAGTCCGTTGTTCCCGACAAGATGACCGAGGTACTTCCAGCTCGCGTTTGTAGAAATGGCATTTCCATAAACGAGCATAGAACTTGTGTTCTCGCAACTTTCCTAACACCCATTTTAGGTGTTGAGTGTGCTCCTCTTCAGTCTTGGAATAAACCAAGATGTCGTCGAGGTAAACCAGAACGAAGTGCCCGATTGCTTCGCGGAACACATCGTTCATGGCCCTTTGAAAAGAGGCTGGAGCATTGGTCAAGTCAAAGCTCAGCACACGCCATTGAAAATGGCCAAACGGCGAACGGAACGCCGTCTTGGGAACATCTTCCTCAGTGATGCGAAGTTGGTGGTACCCCTGTGCCAGATCCAACGCGCTAAACCACTGAGCACCCTGGAGTCGATCGAATAGGTCTTCTATCCTTGGAAGAGGATATCTGTTCTTGATCGTGATCTTGTTTAAGGCGTGGTAGTCGACGCACATGCGTAAGCCACCACCCTTCTTGTTAACGAACAAGATTGGTGCTCCATATGGTGATGCACTTGGCTCAATCCATCCCTTCTTGAGGTACTCCTCAATCTGCTGTTTAGCCTCCTCGTACTCAGCTGGACTGAGGCGATACAGAGGTCGAAACGGGGGGAGCTTTCCAGGCTCCACAGGGATGGTGTGGCCTACGGCGTGGTCAGGAGGGAGTCCGTCCGGAATAGACTCAAAAACCTCATTAAACTCATCCGCCAGTACCTTCATCTGAGGTGGAAAATCCTCAATGTCTGGCATTGGGGTTCCAGCTTCCTCGAGCTGTACGATGGAAAGTGTGTTAGCAATGCGGTAATGCTGTCCAAATTGACATGCAAGAGCAAAGCACACGTCTGGACTTTTCGTAATTTGAACCGCCGGGATGGTTGTGTCGACAGACACCTGCCACTGGATTGATTCACCATTCTTGGTGAAAGAAACTGTGTTATCCTGGAAATCCAGAATAACCTCATTTGCACGTAACCAATCCATTCCCAAGACTACGTCGACACCCGCAAGCAAGGGGAGAACGTAAGTGCGAATCTTTTCGCTATAGCCTTGGATTTCCATGTCCGTCCTTTGCTTGGGATAAGACTATCGTCACCAAGATGAATGGGACATGACGGTCCTTCAACGAGGACCCTAAGCGGTGTAACCCACATTTCATCAAAGAGGGAAACAGTGGCACCTGTATCGACAAGAATTTTCGCGCTACGTCCGTTAACGCGACCCGAAAGGAGTAGATTTTGTTGATGCATTGGGCGGATGGGGCATGCCACAATGTTTGACGAGGGTTTGTAGTACACCTTGACATTGTGGCGGGCTCGTCCAAAGGATTCAGATTTGGTCCACCATACATGGTGTCCCTTGTCCCAAGACGCCAGCACAACCCATCCACGAAGCGATTTGAACGTTTCGCCCTTTACTGTACAAGTCACCACGGCGACCGCAGTCAGGGGGTGCTCTTGAGTACAACGACTCACAACATCGAGTACAGAAGGCAATGTTTCCAGGCCACAGTAAACGACTGAGAATTTATCTCGTAACGCTTCAATGGATATAGCATCAAGTGGGTACGATCGAGGTGCAAACATTGATTTTCTATTAAAAGAAGAGGCAAACAAACAAGAGATTTTGCATTCAGCAAGCTTCTCTAGCTTTAGTAAATCATCATCACATAAAGCATATGCCTCATCCCCTCGATCTATCTGACCAACTAGGTACCCACACCCTAGTTGGACTTTTGAAAATCCTTCTTACTGCCAGAAGGTCCTTCGCCGCCATTTTTGTTGCCCTTAGGCTTACCACTATGCTTTACGATGTTCCTATAGCGGCACTAAAATTCCATGTGACCACGGCGGCCACACCTTCGGCAGACGACATTAGAGAAGTCCCTTGGCGGCCCTTTGTAACCGCCACCATTCGCCCTCTTAGCCGGAGGACGCTGCTGGTTACCATTCTGGTGGAAGGGCCTCTTGTACCCATGGCCCTTCCCCTTGGAATTCCACTGGCCACCACCACCATTGCCACCATCGCCCCTCGGCTGAGTCCTCGACTCAGGCTGGTCGGTGGAAGGCGTTGCTAGCATACGAACAGTCTCGTCCATTGCTTGAACCGCCTCTTTGAGCTCCTTGTAGGTGCTCCATTTGTTGAGGCCATTTGCGACATGCTTATCCTGCAGGGACTGGGGCAAGTTCTGGAAGAAGATATACATAACTTCATTCTCAGACAGCTGCTTGCCCATCAGTCACAGAACGCCCTCAAACTCTTGTGCATATTTCTGCACTGAGCGATCGCCACACTTGATGTTTTCAAGGCGACGACGCACTTCCATGTCAGTTGTCTTGACAAGAAAAGCCGCTTTCATTGCAGCACAGAACTCGTCCCAAGTGAAAAACTTTCCACTTGCCTCGAGCTGTTTCCGGCTAGCAAACATGGTTTGGCTAGCATGCTCATCCAGCGCACCAGAGACGGCAGTGACACGAGCATTGGAACGCACGTTGTGGAGAGCTAGCATTTCATCCACTGTTGTCACCCAGTTCTCAACATCCGTCTTGCCATGGATGAATTTTGGGAGCGCAGTGGGGAGCGAGCCAAAAGGCGTTGCCATGGGCTGGACAGGCTGCTGAGGTGCTGCAGTTGAAGGAGATGCAACAGGCGGCGGGTTGGATTGGGTGCCCGATGGGCCAGCAGTAGCGGGTGAGTGTTGGTAGATAGGACCCCGCCGAATATCCCTGTATTGGTTCTGCAGGTGGGCAAGAGCAGGTTGCATCGGGGTGATTGTAGATTGCAGGTTCCCAAGGGACGCTGGGATGGTATGAGAGAGGGAGTTTGACTGTAGATGCCTGCATCCTTTAGCCGCAGCAACGCACCAAAGGATGTTAAAGGGATGTGAAAGGGCATTTATATATTAAAAAAGCTAACATAACAACCGCAAAAGAGGTGGTGGGATGACTTATGCTTTACTTTGGAGCCAGACAGGAAAGTGAGGTTTCTCATGCTACCAATGGTAGATGGAATAGATCCAGTCAAGGCATTTCTTCCAAGATAATACCTTGTAACTTCATTGCCTCACAATGAAAAGGCGTTAAGGAAACTGGAGGTAGGGCTAGTGGGGCACAAGGTCCTGTATAAACGGGTAGAATGCAGCTAGGTTAGCGAAAGACAAGCACCTTCCTCTTCAAGACCTATGAAAACAACATGGAGAAACCTAAAAGGTTGAGAGTGTGGCAGGTGGGTCAAGCTACAAGGACATCGACACCATTGCCCACTTAAGTGGAAAATGCTGGCTTGGGCAGCAGACCAGACCAGATGTGCCGTAGTGCAGAGTACTTATGGCAGAACACACCAGGATGACGG
This sequence comes from Closterium sp. NIES-67, assembly GCA_027943415.1. Classification (NCBI taxonomy): domain Eukaryota; kingdom Viridiplantae; phylum Streptophyta; class Zygnematophyceae; order Desmidiales; family Closteriaceae; genus Closterium; species Closterium sp. NIES-67. Next base: position 55,063 of record BQMB01002250.1, on the reverse strand, counting down.
GCAAGGGAGACTTGCGGTTATCTGAGGAGGATAACTCTTGTCGGAATCAGAACGCAGGGCATGCTCCAACAGCATCTTGGCAGCTCAGCAAATGATTAAGCCCTGCCTACACACGCACCACTGCAGCACCTCTCGGCCCTGCTGCTACCAAAAGAGGTGCCCCTTTTGATTAAGGGTTTCCCTGCTCCTGGGATACCTCTACATGGTAAGAGGGGGAAGGAAAGAGACGGGAGGGAGGAAGGAGGGAGGGAGGGGGGAGAGGAAGGGAGTTCGGGAGGGAGAGAGTGAAAGGAGGGAGGAGGGAGGGAGGGAGGGAAACGAGGAGAGGGGGAGAGGAATGGAGGGGGGGGGGGGGGGGAGGGAAGGAGAAGAGGAAGGGCAGGGTGGGGGAAGGGAGCAAAAAATTTGCAACAAAGGGAAACGTAAGCGAAATATTTTGCGAAGGCTTTGCTTCGCTGAAACAAGTGACGCGAGTGATGAGAGAAAATTCCTGGCAGGAGTGCCAAGTTTTGTGGGTCTCCCTTTTGAGGAAGGCCACCTAGCTAGCACTGCCAAGTTTCCTGGGGCCAAGATTGGTCGCAACCAGCCCATTCAGACCGGAATTGAAAAACGTACAAAATTTTGTCTTGAGTATACAGAAGTAGTAAAACAACTTTTCTGGAATAACGTGTTACAAAATGTAGATGCCCTAAACCGCCCACACTTCGGAAAAAAAACAGTGGGCAACTACCGACGAGCCCATGCATAAAGTTTCACGTCTTGGAAATTGGCAGAGTTGCAGCACTGCCAATTTATGAGAGGCTCACAACCTTGCCAGGTTAGAAACCTGTTGGCAACAGCAGGCAGCCTGACGATAGCTCCCCTGTTACAACCCTCAAGGTGCAGCATCAAGAACCTTCTCATCCTATGACTGGGAGTAGCCTAGGTGTGCCTATATATTGTCTCATCCCTCATTTTATTGCCATTCACTCATTCACATTTTTGCCATTCTCCCTCCATGCTACTGACCATTTTCTTTCATAACAATCGTGAAATGCCGCAAACTGGTGCAAGACTCCATGTGATCAACTGTAGTGTTGGTAATACATCATCAGATTGATGAGCCAACCATTCCGGGCGAAAGAGACACGAGTGCATCAACCAGAGTCGAATGTGGGATGACTTATTCAACTAGAAATGTTCAATTACCATGTCAAACCCAACCCAAGCCCTCTATTGCCACAATAATGTTTCAAGCAATTCGTCCTACCTCAACAAGGTACTGAGCATTGCTAATACGGTGGTGCCTTATCCCTGCTCGTTCTAATGTACAAGAAGATAAAGGGCCACTTGGCATGCCCACAATGCTTTACAATGAAGTGGCCCCACCCCTTGTCAGAGGAATCTAGTGTGAAACAGGCTGAAAGTTCCATTACAAAAGGGGATTGGCAGAGCAGTAGAAGAGATGCAGTGCACTACAGCACACCAACAATTTCAACATGTCTCCAAGGAGGGGTTATCCAAGGGGGGTAACTATGCCAAGCAATCACGGAATCATAAGATAACTCATGGTCCAACAGCATGTGGGCAGCACATCGTGTTGTTTGGGCCCTGCCTACACATCCACCACCACAACACTTCTCAGCCCCTCACTGCTCCTCCAACTGGCAAAAGCGGTGCTGCTTCAAATTCGGAGTTCATCTGCTCCTTGGATGGCTTTGCATGGTGAGAGGTGTGGGGAACAAGGGGAAGGGGGAGGGAGGGGATAAGGGAAGAAGATAAGGCATTGGAATGTACATAGCCACTAGAGGGTGAAAATTTCACAGCATTTGCAACAACACCTTCAGATTGGGTCAAAGACACCTTTGAGTAGTGGCGGTTTAAGAAATGGGTGCAAGTGAGGTTTGTGGGTATTAGATAAAAAAATATCGCAATGTGGACAAATATGATGGTGAATGAAAGCAAAACTTGGCAGTGGGATTGAGACTCATGTGGAGAGCGCATGACACAGGTGCTGTAGAAAGAGGAGCACTTATCGTAGAAACGGGATGAAGAGTGTTGGGGAACCATACACCTGCTATAGGCAGGCATGTGACTTCATTGTCTACCCACCTGCATGCGCAAGTTCGAGGGTGGAACCTGCGCGCACAGGTGAATGTTTGCGCACTGGCGACGAATGAGCATCTAGAGAAGGCTACCTGAAGCATAAACAGTGATGTGCATGAGGCAGGTATGGATGCAGCTAGGATCGCTGGTATCTAAAGGGCAAGATGCACATATGTACAGTAAGTCTTAGTGTACATGATGTAAATTATGATAAGACTACAACGTTGAGGGGTTGTATATGGATAGCTTGTTGTGCTGAAGTCGCCTGGAACAACAAAGCATAGCACTACAGCGAAACACTCAACTTAAACAACCGTCCTGTACTTGTTACTGTTACCCCTCCCTCCCGCATTTTTTTTTTTGCCAGCAAGTTTCCGAATTCCTACAAATTTGATTTCTTTGTGTGAGGAGTTGGTGAAATCGAAATGGTGTAAAATGTGGTAGACATTGTTGAGATCCAATGTTTCTCATGAAATGCTGGGATCTTTCATGTGATTTGGGGAGGTGACCCACATACCACCCCGTATGCATACACATCAATGGTTGCACCCCCCCAATAACAGGCAACAGGTTATAGATTGGTGGAGAAGCACTTACAGGTCAACAAGAAAAAACCACTTTGGATAAAATAATCCGAGTGATTAAAAGGAGTATTCTAGGTAATCAATAGTGTCATAGAAAATATAGAAATAGTCCTTTCTCCTAGGAAACCTATCCTGCTCTCACACTTCCCCCCCTCAAAGTTGGGTGGTATTTGTTACGCCCTGCTTGAGTAAGTACTGTCGGAGAGCACGGGTAGCGTTTCCCATGTCGGATTTCTAACACACTTGTCCTCAGACGGGTTATAGCCCTTCCAACGGATGAGGAACTCGATGTGGCCATGACATCGGCGTCGATGAGCATGTACAGAGTCGATGTCGTACTCATGTTCTCCATTGACGATGATAGGATGTTAGAGATAGGCTGCAATTCGGTTGGCACAACTTTGTGTGTTGGCACTTCGTTGGTTTTAGGGATACGCATGTTTGTTAGGTTGGGTGTAGCTATGTTTTCATCCCCAACCTATCCCAACCCAATCCATCCCAGATGCCCACGATTTGAGAGGATTCCCTTGGGATTCCCACCGATTCTCCCTTATCCCTTCCCATCCTCTTTGATGCCACATCATCGGAGAGCGACCATGCCTTGATGCCATCATCCTCCCCCTCTGCTCCATCGATCCCCTCCGCTTCTCCTTGCTCTTCATTGCCCTCATTCTCCAAATTTAGGTCCACCAATTCAATATCAGCCATAGCCTCAACTTGCTGTTGGTTATTACCAACAGCAAGGTTGGCTCCCTCAGGAGTCACATTAGGCTCCTCCCTTTCCAAGTTCTCCAAACCTTGACTTGAAGTCATGGTAAAACAAGGAAGATATTTCAACAGATCTGAAATGTTCCTTAAAAATCTGTTAAGAAATCTGTTCAAGTCCCAATCACTGCAGTGAGAGGGCAAGACAATCTCTATAAAGAGATCTCTTAACAGAATGACTTAATAAGAGAAATTACAAGAAAAACAATCTGTTGCCCAATCCCTAGCACCTCAACGCTAGGGCAAGATCTAAACTAGATCTTGCAACAGATCGCAGATCTGAGCCACACTCCTCAAGGGAGTCGTCCACCAACAAGGTGGGTAAGAGAGAAAATGTTCTCTCTTCAAATCTTGAATGGTGGAGGTAGGAGAAGAGGGTGTGCTGGAAAATTGTCTTGAGAAGTGGAGGAATTGATGAAGATCTTGAAGAAGCTCTTCAAAACGACTTGGAGAAGCTTGAGATATCTTGAAATCTTCACTCCAATGTCTTGGATTGAAGTCCAATCACCCCTCTAAAAAAAAAAATCAAGAAAATTCCCACAAGGCTTAAGATTAACGTAGCTCTGAATACCAAATGTAACAACCCTTGCCCTTATATCATGGGCAACAAGGGTAGAAGTCCCAAACCCAACATCCAAGATCCTAGGATATAAAATGGAGTACAAAATGAACTAACGATCCCCTAGCGTAATATTTAGGAGGGACCTCCTCTAAGAGATAGCTTAAGCTTGAGGAAGGCCCTTGAAGAAAATGCTTGAGACTCTGGTTGGGTAGGGCTTCCCCTAGGAGATCACACTAGAAGCCACTAGTGTAGGGAAGCTTGTGAGAAGAGCTCATGACTTAGAGAAAAATCTCATTTCAAGATTGATTTCTTGGAGTGGGAAGTTGAGAATGAGCTTCTCAGCTCAGACCCCTTCCAATGACTCCCAGCAGCTGCTCAACCTCCTCCATGGCTCCAAGGAGGTGAGCTAGCTTATGTGGCAAAAGGGTTGGATTTCCAACCAATGAGGGGTTTACAGCAATATATTCAGATTAGCATATAGTGTACAGCATAAGAATATTCGAGTTGAGTTGGCACTGCCAACCAACTCCCTGGTTCTGATTGGTCGCAAATCCAACCATCGCGTGAGTTGGGAATTTCGCCAACTCAATTTGTACAACTAAAATCTGATTGGTCCCGAGTGTCGACCAATCCCAATCCTCCCCTCCCAACCCTTCCTTCCCATTTCGCGCTACCTAGCATAGGTAGCCGATTTGTGGAAAGCGGTTGAGAAGGTCGTTTCTAGGTCCGCATACTGTGCAGAGGCCATGCGTTACAAAAGACGCCTTTAAATTTGCGTGGACAATGCGGAGCCGAGCTGCGTGACCAGAGGGGTCAGCCATTTGGCAAGTGCAAGGAGGAAATAGAGAATCCGTTGCCACCAAGTTGGCGGATAAGAGTAATCTCGACGCAGTGTAAGGCTATCAATCCATCAGCCACGGTATCGTCTCCGCTATAGACCGACGCGATAAAGGCCATGGTAAGAGCTCTGTGAGGAATACGATCCTCGAATGTGTTACACAGCGGGTCCAGACCAAGAGAGCGCAACTATCATCTCCATCCGACGTGTCCAGAGGGGACAAACGCCACATGGAAGCCACGTGGAAGCCACGTGGACGCCGCGCGGACGTTTTAGGGCAGATAATCTCCATCTTAGAATGCAACAAGCTGGCTCGCGTTTGGATTCGATACGTCCGAGTAGCTCACGACTAAAGAGTTCTAATCGGTAATCACGGCGAAAGTCCCGTCCTGGAAACCTAACGGCCTCACCATAACGACCAAAGCTTCTAAGGTAGAGAACGCGGACAGAACGATCTTTAAACCTAGCACTTCCCTCGCATTCGTGTAGAAGAGCAGCGTAAGCGGGTGGCAGTACTAACCGATGTGTCATTTTTATAGACGTCCGTCAGCCAAGAAGGGACGGAGTCGCCTCGCGAAGACGACGACATCCTGACGGACGAATGGCGAGCTGCCACGTCCCTGCACTTGATCGCCGGCGGCGGGTCTACTACCTACAAGGTACCACTCCGTCTGACGGCTTCGCCATCGTGGTCGCGATCGCCACACACGAAGCGGCGTGAGAGCCGCTACTTAGCTCGCTATGGTGATGGATTTGTTGTGCTGTGCCTCTGTTGCTTCCCAAGTCATGGATCTACCTTGGTTACTGCTGTGAGCATGCGGCCGGATGCGGTGCTGAGCGGTAAAACGCGATTCTTCGGCCTACATTTTGTAAACATTTGGTCCTGTGAGAATCTGACGGCGGGAGGTCGATGAGTTGAAGGACGCGGAGAATTTGAAAAACTGACGGAACACGGCTGACGGTGGAACTCGAAGGACGGAACAGTTAGGCTTGAAGTGGGTCAGATGCTGGTGAGAGGCGAATGAATGGGTGGATTGCTCGTTGAGATGACGGACTTGGCAGAGTTCACGTTTTGTTGGAGCCGCCCCTGAACTTGCGGAAATGGGTCAAGCGGGAATTTCCAGATGTGCGCAGTTGGTAACCTGGCACCCCGCTTTGTGAAGGCGTGTGTCTTACAGTTCCGGAACTCGGCAAGTTCCGGAAACTCGGAATGGTTACACAGGTCGCAGCATATTTCGACAAGGCTTCGCGAGCTCCTCCCCTGGCAAAATCTTCGCCAGTTCCGAAACTAGCCCCGGAACTTCTAGGAGCGGAACCGTAAGAGACACGCCTTCACGAAGCGTTTTGAGTTCCTCCTGGGCAGTTCAGACGGTCAGTGTAGCTTCAAAGTTCCATTTCATAGTTGTTTTGTACCCAATAAATTGCAACAAAGAGAAGCCATAATAACCTACATTGGTAGTCAAATTGAGCATTAGCATATGAAGAAATCCCATAATGGATGGCGTGCATGTATGCTGGCAAAATTCCAGAATATATACATATATAGATATACCATATAGAACAACGAGATGTACGACACATTTGAATGGGATAAAATACGCCATATAGGTAGTGTTTTCACTATCTATGTAATTCAATTAAAATGCAGTCTAGGATATATGAAGTGAAGAGCACATTGCACGACTCAGCAACCTCATAGACTCATATGGAGTACGTGTCTAGTCGGCTTCGGAAGGGCGACGGTCGTGAGGCAATTGACTGGCGAAACCAACGAGTTTAGCTAAGCCATAAAAGAGAATGCATTTATTCAAAGGAGGAAAGGATAGAGCAAAAGAAGGAGGGCACGAAAGATGGAAGGAATGAACGGGCAAGTTTTCAAATCTTGTGGTAGTGCAAAGGACAGAGGAGGGGTAGGGATGCTTGCACCCACATGGGTTTGAGAGCCCCTTCTCCCTTGGCCTCACTCTTCCCCCACCTTTTCCCGTCATCCCCTCTTTCCGTCTCTTTCCTCCTACAATACAGTATTTCCGCCAGCCATATATGATTGCTCACCTCCTCTCCCACCCAAGTTGCACCTAGGATTAGGGATGCAAGGGGAAGGAGAAGGGGAGGACATAGGGGGGGGATTGGGGGAGTGAGGGGGTGCCAGAAATGGGGAGGTCGTGATGGGGGGGGGGGGGAGGAGGAAGATGAAGGGGGAAGATGTCGGATAATGGAGAAAGAGGGGGGGGGGGGCGTGGAGGAAGGAATAGTAAGGGTGGTTGAGATGCTAGTGCATGCAGATAGACCTGACAAGTGGAAGGATTGGAGGGAGTACTGGTACGGGAGGAAGGCGCTACCTAACATTGATGACCCTACTGCTCCAGTCAGCTTTGCTGTGGTGCTTACTGCTGGCAGAATAAAAGAAAACAAGATGAGCAATAGCAGCGGCAACATCAGTTGGCTATGGGGAACAATACATGAGATGGATTCGAGGCCCTTACTTGCTGTTGTGGGTTACAGGACAGGGAAAATCGACGACGTGGATGGGAGTAACTAGGGTTCGGCCCTAACCTGGTGCACGTTCGGTGGGTGACTATGCTCCCATCCATCCTACGACCCCCGAACCAACCCAGTGTATTTTTTCAAGGGGTTAGTTGAATTTGCACCGTTTTTCATGGTGAAGAGACACATTTCTCGCCCTCGTGGGCATCGATGAGGGGCGACCAACATGGGGGGAATGCGAGATTCTTGCGGACTGGCATTTTACTTATCGGATGTGGTTAGCTGGTTACCAGGTTATGCACCCTATGATTACGATGTGGTGGAAGGGGGTAAACATGCTGGTGTGAGGTTGAGCTTATGGCACATGCAATTTTTTATCAATAAGCAGCAGTCGAGGAGGCATCGGATAGAAAGGCTGAATGCGTGGTGGCAGAGGGTAAATGTGATGTTCCGGAAGTTAGACGTGTGAGAGTGAGTCTAGGGTACGCATGTGCACGCGGGCTTGAGGTTGAATTGAGTCTACGGCACATGTGTCGAGAGACCCGTTGGGATTGCCCTTGAGATCCTCGGGGAAGGGTCAGAGGTGCAGAGCCTGGGGGGTTATGGGCGCACTTACCCACTACTTAACAAGCCCTTTTTAATTCAGTGGTTAGTGACTGAGTTCTGATATGGTATCAGAGCCAAAGGTCTCAGGTTCAACTCCCAGTGTGCACCGGTAGAGGTGACATTGCACCGGCAGAGGTGCCATGTCTTCCGCCCTATCCCAGCGAGGGGGGTTGTCAGGAGACCCGTTGGGGTTGCCCTTGAGATCCTCGGGGAAGGGTCAAGGGTTATAGGCACACTTACCTGCTCTTTAACAAGCCCTTTTAACTCAGTGGTTAGTGACCGAGGTCTGACAACATGCACTTTCTAATCAATGAGCAGCAGATGAGAAGCCATAATTTCGAACGGCTGAATGGGTGGCAAAAGAGGGAGGTGAAGAGGACGAACGTGAAGTTTCGGGTGCTGGACGTGTGGGCGTGAGTATGGTGAGTAGAGAGGAGGGGGGAGGGGTGCTATACAGCATGCATGCATGTATCATATGATAAGATATCATCGGGAGCAATAGATTTGGCATCTACATAGTGTGCAAAGTCATGTTCCTTGTTGGTAGCCATGCTATTCAGAAAAAACTTCTACCAGTTTCCATGAAGATCGTGGACACGACCTTGATCACGAGTGCTCCTAAGGCTTCTTGCTTGATCTTCACCAGCTCTCCCAGTAGTTGGCTCATGGAGGGGCGAGAAGCCGCAGGCATGGCAATGCAGGAGAGGGCAAGGTGGGCCAAGCGCAGCACGAGAGATCATTCGGAGCATCCAGTTAAGGGTCCTTGAACACTGTCACAGCACGTGATTCCACAAATGGGGTGAGGTGCTAGGGTACAAGTACACCCATGTGGGAATCATGACAAAGTAGTATTGTGATTTCATTGGGATGCCGGTCCTTCAACAAGAGAAATATATTCATGATAAGCCTTTGCATCTGGCTATTGTGCCTCACCCATTGCTTCAGTTTGATCTGGCTGTCCTCTCCCACATGCACGGCCTTGCACGCCAAGATGAACACCAGCATCACAAATCCAAAGCTCCCAACAGTGAACACGCAGAAGAATTGGGTGGACCCAAAAGTTACAATAGAGCATTTGTGTCGTAGCCACACACACACACTGATTGGTGCAAAGAACAAGCAAGCCGACATTTCCCTGCTCACCTGTAGACGTCTGCTATTGTGGTGACCTTGTGCGACGTGTATTAGGCCGGGTCCACATAGCCCGGTGTTCCCATCATTCGAGTGGCAGCCACAGATGTATCCATAGTGGGTGCCCCCAGTGAGTTTCACAAGCCCGAAGTATGCAATCTTCGCCTGATTATCAGTTATATGTGCACAATGGCGGAGTCAATAATGCATTACAGAAGCCTACCATCCATTTTTACTGAGCCAGGGCAGGGAAAGAATGGGAGAGCAAAAAACGAGTTGAGAGGCAAAGGCACTCCTTGATAGAAAATGAAGTCTTGGCATGCCTGCATTTTTGTGTCGAGGAAAATGTTGGCGAACTTGATGTCGCGATGCACAATGCCGAATTCATGCAGGTACTGCAACCTTATGCCACTCCAATTAGGATGTCCAGATGTTGCAGAAGTGAAAGAGGGCTTGGAGCATGTGGAAAGAGGTAGGAAGAAGAGGATTGATAATAAATGAAGAAATGCTTGTAGCCTGGTCACTATTTGTCACTATTTAAAAAACGAGGAAGTTCATATTTTAAACGTTTTATGTTAGCGCATGAGGTGGATCAACTTTTCAAGGTAGCGTATCTGAAGACATCAAAAGCTCTAAGGAAGTGGGAATGACATGATTGAACACACAAACAAGCAGGGAATCATGCATGAAAAAACAACCAGCAGAAGGTCTCACCAAAGGGTGTGGTGAGAGGTGCGAGAAAGTTACCTGGTCCAATCCAGCTCTCAAGATTTCGATTGGCCATGAACTCATACACAAGCACCTGCTCCACATGGCTCGTGATTGGATCGAAGTTCACACAGAAGCCCAACAGACGCACCAGGTGCTGATGGAGCTTGGATGCCATCTCCCTCACCTGAGAGAGAAGGGAAGATGGATGGGGGTACACAATGACAGAGAGAAAGAGAGATATTGGGGTTGGTTCTTTAATGACACCTGAGAAACAAGGGGAGAGGGCAATGGGGAAGTAAGAGGGAAGGGAAAGGGAAAATAAGAGGGGGAGAAGTATGAAGAGAATGAGGGAACGAGAAAGGGAGACAGGGCGGGGAAAGGGACTGAAAAATACATGCTGTAGTGTAAAGCCAAAAACGGAACTATTGCGGCGTGATACCTCTGTGAGGAAATCATTGGACAAATCTCTGGATCACTTCCAAAATTCTAGCCCATATCTCGTTCAGATTGTACACATCCCCAAAGCTGCCGCTGCCAATCCTGTTTCCCCCGGCCCAATCCGCTGTTGCGTTTGCCAGCTCTTCCAGAGTGAACTTCCGGCACACTTGCGGCTTCACTGCCTCCATATCCACCACCAAATACCCTCCATCCTGCCCTCATGCTGGTGCTGCTACTTCTGCCACGGTTGCTGCTGCTGCCGCCGCCGCTGCCGCTTCTGAGTCCCTCTCCTCCACATTGTATGCTTCTCCTAGTTATCCCGATTCTGAGTATTTTAATGTAGTGAAAGTGGAACGGGGATACCAGAATTTTGCTGTGTGCACGGAGAGATCAGTAACAAAATTACACAACGTGCATTGGAATCCCATCTTGAATGTTACCTTGGAGTGCACTCTCTTCTGCCAGATCTTTGCCCTCTGCATCTGTGCCACTGTCGCCTCATGCTGCAGCCCCTTTGGTGCGCCATTGCTTGCACAGTATCGGGCCCAGCATTAGCAGCACGAGGATAGCCACACCATCCCCAGCAGCAATGCCGACTATGGCGCCTACTGACAGGCCACCTCCAGACTTGGAAGAAGTGGCTGGGAGTTTAGGAAAGGGGCGTTGGAAAGCGTATAGGATAACAGGAGACGAGTATGTGATGAGGAGGAAGTTTCACCAGGAGAAATAAAAGAAGTAACACTTAAGGTACCTATGCAGAAGTGCTGCTAAGTGATAGCAAGGAAGTGCCGTGTTGATCGGTCCAGTCGAGACTCAGGGTTTGGTGAGCAGTTGATGAATGGCCCAGGCGTGGGGCAAGGGGCACGTGAAAGTGCGGGAGAATGGGAAGGTAGGAATGTTGTAGGAGAGGGGGAGAAGGCAGGAGAGGGGAGTGGGGGAAGGGGGGGGGAGGCCGTGAAATTATTCCACGACTACCAACAGCAGTGGTCCGTGACTCTGCAGCGAGGCCTAGCCGTGTCCCTCAGCATGAAGATATGTGGGGAATAGGAAGTGGGGGGCAGCTGACTTGAGGGCTGAAGAATGCAGACTCAGCAATGCTGACAGATTTCACACAAGTAAATAGGAAGAGGCACCTATTTGTAGACTAGAAGGACAACTGTGTCTCACATGGCGCTGGCTTGCCACATGTGTAGCAGAAGGGTATGAACTGCTGGCAGAAAGCACTTGAAATATTTTGTTTGACCACACAGGCATTGCAGTTTGATGGGCATGTGAGCCCACTTCCAAATATGTACCTGCACGTCCACGGGGAGTGATTTTTATGTTTTTCAAGCACAATATGTGGGGTTTGACCCTCATACTAATTCCCATTGCTTTTCAGGGCTGCCCTTGAGTGGGACTAGTGTGCTCAACTACCATTGTGAATATAGTAGATCATCTTCACTCATGGCACGAAGGGCAGCAGTGCTAGACAGTTTGCTTGAGCAAGTATGAAACATTAGTTAGAGATCCAAGCAAGAGAATTGCACGAAAAACCGTTTCACTCGTCATTACTAGGTCACAGACATGTTTCGCGGGGATCAAACCCGCTGAGCCTTCATCAGTGCTACTGGATATAACAGATCTACGGTCTAGGCATGAGCTAAGTACCAACCCACTCCTTCGAAAACAATTCGCAAGATTATCAAGTACCCAGATTGCCTATCAATGGGCATTCGCCAACACAGCAGCGGGTAAAAACTCAAGGGTGCGGGTATCAACCTTCAGGAGGGCCTTCATCCGAACTGTCGATAAGCCTTGGTAACTTTGCTCGCACAAAAAGCTTTCAGTAGTTACGTGCACACCTCCATGCAATGTATATATTTCCCATATAAATTATGTGTGAACTGAGACTGCTTTTGAGGCGCCTCAAAGCTGCCCTTGGATGGAACTAGTGTAATCAACTACCGTTGTGAATATAGTGGATGAACAAATGCTGATAGGACTCGTGCGCCAGATTTTGTGGATGAGCTCTCGGTGATAGGTTTGGTGTTAGTAGATGTATCGAAGATGGGTAAGGCTGTAGATTGTTTGAAGGAGGTGGGCAGTGGGATTTTTTTGGCTGAATTCCCTACAATCCAACCCTCCCCCCCTCTCCCCCCCCCCCAAACACACACAAACACAAACACGCAGACACGACAGTCATCAAAGTAGCACTAAAGGACATCTGTGAAAATATTATGGCCCGCACACTTTGGAACCTATGATTGAGTGATGATGAAAACACTGAGCTGGGCATCGGAACTCCCCTCGTTGGGTGATACCTTGTGTAGCCCTCTTCTTGTGTACCTTCGTGTAGCACTATGGTTTGAACACATACAATAAAGTCAAGTTGGTGAGGTTCCCAAGGGACGCTGGGATGGTATGAGAGAGGGAGTTTGACTATAGATGCTTGCATCCTTTAGCCGCAGCAACGCACCAAAGGACGTTAAAGGGATGTGAAAGGGCATTTATATATTAAAAAAGCTAACATAACAACCGCAAAAGAGGTGGTGGGATGACTTATGCTTTACTTTGGAAACGAAGTAGCGCTTTTCGAGCCAGACAGGAAAGTGAGGTTTCTCATGCTACCAATGGTAGATGGAATAGATCCAGTCAAGGCATTTCTTCCAAGATAATACCTTGTAACTTCATTGCCTCACAATGAAAAGGCGTTAAGGAAACTGGAGGTAGGGCTAGTGGGGCACAAGGTCCTGTATAAACGGGTAGAATGCAGCTAGGTTAGCGAAAGACAAGCACCTTCCTCTTCAAGACCTATGAAAACAACATGGAGAAACCTAAAAGGTTGAGAGTGTGGCAGGTGGGTCAAGCTACAAGGACATCGACACCATTGCCCACTTAAGTGGAAAATGCTGGCTTGGGCAGCAGACCAGACCAGATGTGCCGTAGTGCAGAGTACTTATGGCAGAACACACCAGGATGACGGGCAAGGGAGACTTGCGGTTATCTGAGGAGGATAACTCTTGTCGGAATCAGAACGCAGGGCATGCTCCAACAGCATCTTGGCAGCTCAGCAAATGATTAAGCCCTGCCTACACACGCACCACTGCAGCACCTCTCGGCCCTGCTGCTACCAAAAGAGGTGCCCCTTTTGATTAAGGGTTTCCCTGCTCCTGGGATACCTCTACATGGTAAGAGGGGGAAGGAAAGAGACGGGAGGGAGGAAGGAGGGAGGGAGGGGGGAGAGGAAGGGAGTTCGGGAGGGAGAGAGTGAAAGGAGGGAGGAGGGAGGGAGGGAGGGAAACGAGGAGAGGGGGAGAGGAATGGAGGGGGGGGGGGGGGGGGGAGGGAAGGAGAAGAGGAAGGGCAGGGTGGGGGAAGGGAGCAAAAAATTTGCAACAAAGGGAAACGTAAGCGAAATATTTTGCGAAGGCTTTGCTTCGCTGAAACAAGTGACGCGAGTGATGAGAGAAAATTCCTGGCAGGAGTGCCAAGTTTTGTGGGTCTCCCTTTTGAGGAAGGCCACCTAGCTAGCACTGCCAAGTTTCCTGGGGCCAAGATTGGTCGCAACCAGCCCATTCAGACCGGAATTGAAAAACGTACAAAATTTTGTCTTGAGTATACAGAAGTAGTAAAACAACTTTTCTGGAATAACGTGTTACAAAATGTAGATGCCCTAAACCGCCCACACTTCGGAAAAAAAACAGTGGGCAACTACCGACGAGCCCATGCATAAAGTTTCACGTCTTGGAAATTGGCAGAGTTGCAGCACTGCCAATTTATGAGAGGCTCACAACCTTGCCAGGTTAGAAACCTGTTGGCAACAGCAGGCAGCCTGACGATAGCTCCCCTGTTACAACCCTCAAGGTGCAGCATCAAGAACCTTCTCATCCTATGACTGGGAGTAGCCTAGGTGTGCCTATATATTGTCTCATCCCTCATTTTATTGCCATTCACTCATTCACATTTTTGCCATTCTCCCTCCATGCTACTGACCATTTTCTTTCATAACAATCGTGAAATGCCGCAAACTGGTGCAAGACTCCATGTGATCAACTGTAGTGTTGGTAATACATCATCAGATTGATGAGCCAACCATTCCGGGCGAAAGAGACACGAGTGCATCAACCAGAGTCGAATGTGGGATGACTTATTCAACTAGAAATGTTCAATTACCATGTCAAACCCAACCCAAGCCCTCTATTGCCACAATAATGTTTCAAGCAATTCGTCCTACCTCAACAAGGTACTGAGCATTGCTAATACGGTGGTGCCTTATCCCTGCTCGTTCTAATGTACAAGAAGATAAAGGGCCACTTGGCATGCCCACAATGCTTTACAATGAAGTGGCCCCACCCCTTGTCAGAGGAATCTAGTGTGAAACAGGCTGAAAGTTCCATTACAAAAGGGGATTGGCAGAGCAGTAGAAGAGATGCAGTGCACTACAGCACACCAACAATTTCAACATGTCTCCAAGGAGGGGTTATCCAAGGGGGGTAACTATGCCAAGCAATCACGGAATCATAAGATAACTCATGGTCCAACAGCATGTGGGCAGCACATCGTGTTGTTTGGGCCCTGCCTACACATCCACCACCACAACACTTCTCAGCCCCTCACTGCTCCTCCAACTGGCAAAAGCGGTGCTGCTTCAAATTCGGAGTTCATCTGCTCCTTGGATGGCTTTGCATGGTGAGAGGTGTGGGGAACAAGGGGAAGGGGGAGGGAGGGGATAAGGGAAGAAGATAAGGCATTGGAATGTACATAGCCACTAGAGGGTGAAAATTTCACAGCATTTGCAACAACACCTTCAGATTGGGTCAAAGACACCTTTGAGTAGTGGCGGTTTAAGAAATGGGTGCAAGTGAGGTTTGTGGGTATTAGATAAAAAAATATCGCAATGTGGACAAATATGATGGTGAATGAAAGCAAAACTTGGCAGTGGGATTGAGACTCATGTGGAGAGCGCATGACACAGGTGCTGTAGAAAGAGGAGCACTTATCGTAGAAACGGGATGAAGAGTGTTGGGGAACCATACACCTGCTATAGGCAGGCATGTGACTTCATTGTCTACCCACCTGCATGCGCAAGTTCGAGGGTGGAACCTGCGCGCACAGGTGAATGTTTGCGCACTGGCGACGAATGAGCATCTAGAGAAGGCTACCTGAAGCATAAACAGTGATGTGCATGAGGCAGGTATGGATGCAGCTAGGATCGCTGGTATCTAAAGGGCAAGATGCACATATGTACAGTAAGTCTTAGTGTACATGATGTAAATTATGATAAGACTACAACGTTGAGGGGTTGTATATGGATAGCTTGTTGTGCTGAAGTCGCCTGGAACAACAAAGCATAGCACTACAGCGAAACACTCAACTTAAACAACCGTCCTGTACTTGTTACTGTTACCCCTCCCTCCCGCATTTTTTTTTTTGCCAGCAAGTTTCCGAATTCCTACAAATTTGATTTCTTTGTGTGAGGAGTTGGTGAAATCGAAATGGTGTAAAATGTGGTAGACATTGTTGAGATCCAATGTTTCTCATGAAATGCTGGGATCTTTCATGTGATTTGGGGAGGTGACCCACATACCACCCCGTATGCATACACATCAATGGTTGCACCCCCCCAATAACAGGCAACAGGTTATAGATTGGTGGAGAAGCACTTACAGGTCAACAAGAAAAAACCACTTTGGATAAAATAATCCGAGTGATTAAAAGGAGTATTCTAGGTAATCAATAGTGTCATAGAAAATATAGAAATAGTCCTTTCTCCTAGGAAACCTATCCTGCTCTCACACTTCCCCCCCTCAAAGTTGGGTGGTATTTGTTACGCCCTGCTTGAGTAAGTACTGTCGGAGAGCACGGGTAGCGTTTCCCATGTCGGATTTCTAACACACTTGTCCTCAGACGGGTTATAGCCCTTCCAACGGATGAGGAACTCGATATGGCCATGACATCGGCGTCGATGAGCATGTACAGAGTCGATGTCGTACTCATGTTCTCCATTGACGATGATAGGATGTTAGAGATAGGCTGCAATTCGGTTGGCACAACTTTGTGTGTTGGCACTTTGTTGGTTTTAGGGATACGCATATTTGTTAGGTTGGGTGTAGCTATGTTTTCATCCCCAACCTATCCCAACCCAATCCATCCCAGATGCCCACGGTTTGAGAGGATTCCCTTGGGATTCCCACCGATTCTCCCTTATCCCTTCCCATCCTCTTTGATGCTCGGTACGTAAGGATATATGCTCTTGCTCATTCTATCAATGAAGTTCTCAGTTTTTGATATGGTATCAGAGCTCCGTTCCCGCCCATGCGGCTCATGATGCTCCCGCTCCCTCGGAGCCTCTCTTGTGCGCTCTAGTTCGCACAACCTCTCTTTGTACTTTGACGTCACACTCTTAAGTACATTCTGTTGTTCCTCCTCATAAATTCTGCTCGGCGCTTCACTTCGGGCTGAGCCCGTCACCCCGCATCTGCTCGGCGCTTCACTTCGGGCTGAGCTCGTTGCCCCGCATCTGCTCGTCGCACCTGATTTGGCTGAGCCCGTCGCCCCGCATCTGCTCGTCGCACCTGATCGGGCTGAGCCCGTCGCCCCACATCTGCTCGTCGCACCTGATCGGGCTGAGCCCGTCGCCCCGCATCTGCTCGTCGAAGCTGGACGGGCTGTCGCCCGTCGCCCTTGCAACAGCGCGGGGTGCAGCGACGAAGCGGACAAGGGAGCAGCGGGAACATTTTGTCACATGTATACAAGAAGACAGTGCAGAGGGTGTTGAGTCTGGATGACGAGAGTCACCAACTCGGGATGGAGTGTTTCCCCACCACTTGTGCTACTACCACTACCAGGACTGATAGTACGGATAGTAGCCCAAAGGACAGGCCTAGGTCTTTGCCAAAAAGGCATGCAGCTGATTGGCGAAACGGAAGAGTTGAGTCAGCAGAAACAGGATTCGGCAGAGGGGAGTGATGGATGTGTGTTCCATCCAAAGCCCAATCCTGTGCCAGCCGAGCGGAAGTCCGCTTAGCTGCAGGGCACATGCTGCAGGGAAAAAGTGAATCCTTGGATTGGAGCAAGTTATCTTTGGCTCGAATGGACCTATGCTCGCATTATTTCACCAGTCATCTAGGGTTGTCCGCAGAACAACATCCCCTCTCCCCTACTCCCTCCCATCTGTTGGTGCAACCCTATGGCTTGCACTCGGCTTGTCGTCCTTGTTTGTGTGTGTGCATGCATGGCATGGAATGAAATGTGAGTCTATGTCATTGCTATCCAGTGCTTGTGTGTGTGTTTGAATGGTGTATCACAATGTGGTTTGTGTCGGTCAAGACATTAGCGAGTTTTTACAACTCGCATGTCAAGTCGTCGTTTGTGTGTTGCATGTGTTTTTTCTATTTTGTCGAGTGTGAAGTGTCCATCGTGTCGCAGGTGTGTGCAGCAAGCCCCCATCAACTCAAGAAGAATTTATCTTGCAGATCCAAGAACAAGAGCTCAAGATTTCAAGCCCAAGGGACGCGGATAAATATTAAATAGAGAAAATAGTAACGTTACTTCGTGTAGTGTTACATTTCACTTGGTGTAGCCCCTTGGAGGGTTGGTTTCGAGACTCTTCATGGTTGGGGACTCTGTGGTGGTGTACCACCAACCTGGACCTCGGCTCTTGGGGTATGTAGAGGCTAGGAACCATCTCCCTCTCGAATTCTTCTTGCTAAGTTTGTACTTCCAAGACTATAGTGGCTGCTATACCTCCTGCTAGTCAAACCGCCATAGCGTCGTCACATCTTCATGGAATTTTATGATTTAACTTGCTGCTGATAGACGACAGCCACGCGCTCCAGATCCAACTTACAGAGCACCATTTGAGTCAGCCAACAGATCGTTATCAATATTTGAAGCCGTCTGACGGAAATCCGACTATGCTCTCTATCTCTCATTATAGGCACATCTGAGCCTATTGTGACTACAACAAGTGGTATCAGAGCCCCTTGGAGCCGTCTTGACCATGCTTAGACCTGAGGAAGGGGGTGGCAGAGGTGCTGGAGGCAGAGAAGACGCCCAAGCACAAGGTCAACACCAAGATCCACCCGTTGCTCCGGTGCAACCTAGCCTTGGACCCTCTAGGGATGAGCCTAGAGTGTTTGGCCTTGACAAGTTCAATGGTGACAACTTTGCTGAGTGGTCCTTCAAGATGGAGAACATCTTCGACCACTATGATCTGCTGGAGGTGATGGAAGGAACGCAGAAGCGCCTCGAGAACGACCCGGAGAAGAGCCCGTGGGTGCGGAAGAGCGCACAAGGCTACCTTCTACTTGGGCAAGCGTTGGGGAGCAGCCAAATCCGTCATATCAAGCCTTTTCAGCGTGAACCAGCAAAGGGACCAAAGGCATGGGCTGCTCTCAAGGGTGTACACGCTCCTGCAACAGCGGCGGTGGCTGTGGTTTTGGAGCGGCAAATGGCGGCACTTCGAATTGACGAAGGCGAACCGGTGGAGGAAGGAGTGCAGAAATTCTTCGACTTGTTGACACGGCTCGAAGGAGCTGACCTGAACTACAGTGACCTTCAAAAGAAGACCAAGCTGCTGGCCTTACTTCTGGACTCATGGTCCTCGCTCATCATCAACCTTAATCGAGATCTGCCCCGTCTCTCACTCGAAGATGTGAAGCGGGAAATCTTACAAGAAGATTTCCGCCGTCGCGAATTGGCGGGTCCCGATGGTGCCGGAGTTGCAACCATGGGCTGTGGGCACGGCCGTGGAAGGGGCAGAGGGCGAGGAGGAAGATTTGGCAGCAGTAACTTCAATGGAGGCCATGGTAATGGAGGATATAGCAGCAACAACAACAACAATGGCTACGGGCGTGGGCGCGGTCGATTTGATGGCGAATGCCACTTTTGTCACAAGACCGGCCACATGTGGAGAGATTGCTTCAGATTTCCTAATGGATGGACCCCTTCTCAAGGCCAAGAGGGCAGAGGAGCAAGGGGAGGAAGAGGCAGAGGTCGTGGAGGCCGTGGTGGTCGTGGAAGCGAAGCGGCAAGCATGAAAGGTGGAGACTACGACAAGGACTCGAGTGAAGATCGATACCCGGGCCAATTCTTCTTTGTCTCCACGCAAGCGGCAGCTGCAGCAGGAGGTGTGGATGGCTTTGAGGAGCCAGCTACTGTGGGAAAGGTCACCCTTCACTCTCTGGACTTTTGGGTGATCGATAGCGGCGCCACCTACAGCATGACACCTCGTGCGGACTTGCTCACCGAACTCGAACCGTCGCCGGTCAAGCATGTTACATCGGCTTGGGGCAGCGAGCAGAGGTGAAAGGCATGGGCAAGGCCATGTTCAAGGGTGCTGATAGGAAGATGGTGGGCCTCAAGAACGTGCTTTGGGTGCCCAACCTTGCAGCCAACCTGATCTCTGTTCGGTGTTTGCAAAAGGCCGGCATGGACACATCTTCTAAGGGTTCCAAAACCTATACCGCAAGGCTTGGTGAGCGGAAGCTTTGGGACCTTCATGAGGACAGGGACATCTACAATGAGATGTGGCAAGTCCCAGTGGTCCCCATGCCTAAGGGAAGGCAAGTGGCAGCAAGCGTCAGCACCAAGAGTGAAGCGGTTGGTGGCGGTGATCACGGAAAACAAAGTGACACCAAGAGTGACTCGAAGGAGTGCAACCTTGGAGAGACCAGCAAGGCGTGTGAACCCAAGGAGAGTGGTGCAGCAGCCAAAGGTGGTGGAAATGAGAAGGATAAGCCTAAGATCAGCAAAGCAGCAGCGGCAAAGGAGAAAGGAGAGAGCTTGTGGGGCACGATTGCGAGTGCCGCTTTCTCCAACCCGACTTCCGCTACGGGAGAGTGTGATTGGCTGACCTTGCATCGGCGAATGGGGCATGTGGCATTGCCCATTTTGCAGCAGATTGTTAAGCAAGAGATGGTCAGTGGGATACGTGTCAAGGGGGAGCCCAATGAGGTGCTTGGCTGTCCAACATGCATGCAAGCCAAGTACACCCGCTACCCGTTCCATAGCTCGGAGACAACGGCGAAGGCACCACTTGATGAGGTGGTGATGGATGTGGTGGGCCCCTTGAAGCTTGGAGCTGCTGGAGCAGAGTACTTCCTCACCATTGTGGACGTATACACTCGCATGACTTGGGTGTATGTGCTGCCCAAGAAGAGTGATGTAGCTGAAACGGTGAAGACCGATTGGTTGCCGATGGTGGAGCGGCAACAAGACCGGCTTGTGAAGGCAATTCGCACTGACCGTGGGGGAGATTTCCTGAGCAAGGACTTCTCAACTTGGCTGACGAATCAGGGCATAAGGCACTCTCTTACCATGCCCTACTCTCCTGCAATGAACGGCATCGCCGAGCGTGCGAATCGGACACTCACGGAGACGGCTCGGGGACTTCTCATTGAAGCCGGTCTACCCAATTACTTTTGGCCGGATGCGGTGCGGCATGCTTGTGTGGCCAAGAACAGAGCCTTGACTCATGTGGGAGAAGACAAATGGGTGCCCTATGTGGTGTGGATTGGAAGGAAGCCTAAGGTGGATATGCTTCGGGTGTTTGGGTGCATGTGCATGGCACTTGTGCCTAAGAAACTTCGGCACAAGAAGCTTGATGCCAAGGCAACATGGGCCGTGCACGTGGGCATGGCCCAAAACAGCAAGGGATGGCTTCTATGGGACCCATTTACCAAGAAGTTCCTGGTGAGCAGAGATTGCAAGTTCATGGAGAACTTACCGTAAAAGGAGTGGAAGGCGGAGAACCAAGCGAAGATTGGTGTGCGGCTTGGAGAGGTGAAGAGGACCGGCTTGGAGCATGTGGAGCTGCCCTTGGAGCTGAGTAGCAGCAGCACAATCACGAGGCAATCTCCCCAAATGAATGGGGATGAGGAGGAG
Source organism: Closterium sp. NIES-67 (assembly GCA_027943415.1). Taxonomy (NCBI): domain Eukaryota; kingdom Viridiplantae; phylum Streptophyta; class Zygnematophyceae; order Desmidiales; family Closteriaceae; genus Closterium; species Closterium sp. NIES-67. The sequence continues at coordinate 33,990 of BQMB01002250.1, read as the reverse complement.
GAGGAGGTGAAGCAAGGTAATGAGCGTGCACCGCCACTTCCGCCTCGTGCTACAAGTGCTCGCGGGAACCGACCGGACTTGCCGCAAAGCCATGAGAGCATTCAAGTCCCTGCAGCAGAGGAGGAAGGAAGGGGGAGAAGGAGGACTCAGCCCCCCAATAGGTTGAGCTATAAACGGCTTGGAGGACCAGCCAACTCAACCTTGACCGGTTCGGCTCTCATGCTAGGTGATGATGCGGAAGATGAAAGCGAGGAGTGCGCTTTTGCCTTCTTCTCTCCGGTGGAGATACCGGGGGAGCCTACAAATCCCAAGGAGGCTTGGGAGGGCCCGAAAGGGAAGGAGTGGAAGAAGGCCTCAGATGAAGAAATGGGGAGCATCATCGGGAACGACACGTTTGACTTGGTGAACCTACCTCCGGGGCGTAAGGCGATTTCTTCCAAGTGGCTCTTCAAGCGCAAGACCGACGCCGACGGCAACATTGAGCGCTACAAGAGCAGACTTGTAGCCAAGGGGTACCAGCAGCAGGAGAAGAAGGAATACAATGAAGTATATGCTCCTGTGGTGAAGGGTACAACCCTTCGAACTCTCTTCGCCGCGGCGGCCATCAAAGGATGGGTGGTGAAGCAAATGGACATTGTAACGGCCTTCCTCAACGGCGTTTTGGAGGAAGAGACCTACATGGAGCAGCCAGAGGGGTACAATGATGGGAGTGGCAGAGTGTGGAAGCTGAAGAAAGCACTCTTTGGCCTCAAGCAAGCCCCTAGGCAATGGTACATCAAGCTGCGGGAAGTCTTGGAGGCGATCGGCTTCACTCCCTCAACGGCCGATCAATCCTTGTTCATGCTTGGCGAGGGGGAGCAGAGGAGCTTCATGGTGGTTTATGTGGATGAAATCCTCATATTCTCACCCTCCTCTGACCTTGTGAAGGAGGTGATGCTGAAGCTTCATGACAAGTTCAAGTGCAAGACCCTTGGTGACGTCAACTACTACCTTGGGCTTCACATTGAGCGAGATGTGGAGAAGCGGTGGATGCGAGTGCATCAAAAGAAGTACTTGGAGACCTTGGCTGCAAACTTTGGGAAGAGTGAAGGTCATGTGGCTACTCCTCTTCCCTCAGGGTTCAAGTGTGTGAAAGGACCAGCGGAGGAAAGTGTTGGTGAAGAGGAGAGGCGGCGTTTTCACTCCTTGGTGGGCAGCCTCATGTATGCGGCCGTTCACACAAGGCCGGATGCAGCCTTTGCTACCAGGCAACTGGCTAGGGTTGTCCAATGCCCTAATGAGGAGCAGGTAGCAGCTGAAGAGAGGGTGGCCAAGTACCTTGGCCAAACAGCAACTGTTGGACTGCAATACTCCGCGGCGGCACAAAGGCGTCAAAAGGGTGCGGATGGAGTCGAACCCGGGAGGCTCTTTCTCACCGCCTTCTCTGATGCATCTTGGGCATCAGAACCAGAGGACATGACAAGTGTGGGAGGCTTCATCTGCTGTGTTGGTGGAGGGCCAACAGCTTGGGAGAGCAAGAAACAAGTGGACCAAGCATTGAGCTCGGTGGAGTCCGAGTACATGGCTCTCTTCCGTGCCATAAGAGAGGTTGTGTGGCAGCGGCGTTTGCTAGCTGAATTGGGGGAGGAGCAGCAAGGACCTACCCCACTCTATTGTGATAGCCAGGGTGCTATTGCATTGGCTAAGAACCCCGTTCTTCATGGCCTTACCAAGCACATGAAGGTGAAGTGGCATTGGGTGAGGAGCATGGTAACCTCGGGAGAAGTGGAGTTGCACTACGTGAAGACGACGGCGCAGCCTGCTGATATGATGACCAAGAGGCTGGTTGAGCAGCAGCATTGGAAGTGTTGCAAGCTTGCTGGGATGGCTCTGAACTAAGGGGAGCAGATTCTATGGCCAGCAATCCGAGGGGGAGTTTGTTGGTGCAACCCTATGGCTTGCACTCGGCTTGTCGTCCTTGTTTGTGTGTGTGCATGCATGGCATGGAATGAAATGTGAGTCTATGTCATTGCTATCCAGTGCTTGTGTGTGTGTTTGAATGGTGTATCACAATGTGGTTTGTCTCGGTCAAGACATTAGCGGGTTTTTACAACTCGCATGTCAAGTCGTCGTTTGTGTGTTGCATGTGTTTTTTCTATTTTGTCGAGTGTGAAGTGTCCATCGTGTCGCAGGTGTGTGCAGCAAGCCCCCATCAACTCAAGAAGAATTTATCTTGCAGATCCAAGAACAAGAGCTCAAGATTTCAAGCCCAAGGGACGCGGATAAATATTAAATAGAGAAAATAGTAACGTTACTTCGTGTAGTGTTACATTTCACTTGGTGTAGCCCCTTGGAGGGTTGGTTTCGAGACTCTTCATGGTTGGGGACTCTATGGTGGTGTACCACCAACCTGGACCTCGGCTCTTGGGGTATGTAGAGGCTGGGAACCATCTCCCTCTCGAATTCTTCTTGCTAAGTTTGTACTTCAAAGACTATAGTGGCTGCTATACCTCCTGCTAGTCAAACCGCCATAGCGTCGTCACATCTTCATGGAATTTTATGATTCAACTTGCTGCTGATAGACGATAGCCACGCGCTCCAGATCCAGCTTACAGAGCACCGTTTGAGTCAGCCAGCAGATCGTCATCAATATTTGAAGCCGTCTGACGGAAATCCGACTGTGCTCTCTATCTCTCATTATAGGCACATCTGAGCCTATTGTGACTATAACACCATCGCCTATTCCCTCCCATCACCTAGGGCTGGGGAGAAGAGGTATGGGGAATGGAGGAAAGAGGAAGGCGGAATGGGAAAACGGGGTAGGCGGAATGGGGGAAAGGGGTAGGCCGAATGCAGGAAAGAGGTAAGCAAATTGAGGGAAGGTGAGGGACCGGAATGGGGGAGGGTGGGGGTCTGGGAGACAGGGTGGCTACTTAGGTAAGGGAAGAAGAAGGGGCAAGGCGAGGAGGAACAAGGGAGAAGAGTTACCATGAATGAAAATGATATATCCCCCCACGACCCCCTCCCCCCCTGCGTCCCACCCGCTCCATCCTCACCCGGTATCCCCACACCAGGTCGCGTGACGCAGTCCTAGCTGCCCCGCCTCCTGTTACCCTCTCTTCCTCTACCTTGCCTCCTCTCTCCCCTCTCATGGACCTCCTTTTTCAGACTGTCTTGCAACAAAACACTAGCCCAACCCTGTCGTCGAGCTCCAGTACAGCGGTCCCAACAGCAGCAGCAACAGCTGCAGCAGCACTTCCACCCACTGCAGCAGCACGAGCAGCAGCAGCCGTCGCTCCTTCCTCGCCTTCACCCACAGCAGCAGTAGCGGCAGCAGCAGATGCCGCGGTAGCAGCCGTCTCAGCAGCAGCAACAGCAGATGCATCCTCAGCAGCAGCAGCTGCAGTCCTCCTATTCATTTTCCACTCCTCCCTCCTCGAGGACTCCCACGAGGAGTTCCTCAACCTCCACCTGGATGATCCAGCCCTCCTACCCATCTCCCCTGACCTCAGCGGCACACCAGTCTTCGCCTTCTCCTCCGCCCCCACCATCTTCGTCCCCGCCACGTCCGAGGAGGCCATGGCGTGCCCTGACGCATTGAAGTTTCCAGAAAAAAACACCGCTATGGGTAGCGCGCATTGTATGCTGGCACTCTTTAAAAATAAAACACTCATACATATAGGTATCATTCCATCAGCAACGTGTACAAAGCAACCCAGTTGAAGAAGACCCCCCCTCTAGATCCATTTTACCATCTACTTACAGTATGCAGGTAATCAAGCTACTCGACATGCCCATTGGCTTCCCCAGCAGTCAACTTAATTCTCAAGGCACAGCGTAGCCCCAAAATCTCCTACCTAGTAGTAATACTCACCAAATCTACAAACACCAGGCAGAGCAGGAGTTAAAAGATGGCTGGGTGGGTGAGCCAAGCGCAACACCAGGTCATTTGGTGCGTCCAAGTAAGGGTCCTTCAAAAGTGCCACAACACCATTTAAAAAATCATGCGCTCCTCCTGTGACATCCTAGTAGAGGAGCCACTCTGCATACCCTCACGCTCTGCACGGGCCATTTCAGCAGTGAAGCCAGAGGAGCCACCGACTGAACTGCCAGTTTCCATGAAGATGGTGGATACTACCTTGATCACGTGTGCTCCAAAGGTTTCCTGCTTGACCTTCACCAGCTCTCCCAGCAGTTGACTCATGGAGGGACGGGAGGCCGCAGGCATGGCAGTGCAGGAGAGGGCAAGGTGGGCCAAGCGCAGCACGAGATCATTTGGAGCATCCAGGTAAGGGTCCTTGAACACTGCCACGGCACCGGACTCCACAAAGGGAGCAATCTGCCGGGTTGAAAAGGGAACACTCAAACCCATGAGGACCAATTACATGCTAGAATGCCGACAGCCTTGCGATGCCAAGGATTTGTTGGAGATCGATGGTCATCGGAATATGGCGTTAAGGATCTACCAAGCGCAATTGTGTTTCACTACTGTGCCTCACCCATTGCTTCAGGCTGATGTGGCTGTCCTCTTCCACATGCAGGGCCTTGCGTGCCGAGATGACAACCAGCATCACCACGCCAAAGCTGCAAACACCAAACATGCAAAAGGAGCAAGTTGACCAGAAATGGGTGTGAAGGGTTGTTTTTTCATCAGCACATACTGATGAATGACATTACAGTTTCTTCATCAGAACAGTGCAAATGCAAGCTACGAACATATACAAACTTTCTTCTAGAAAACAGCATGCTGCACCTGTAGACGTCTGCTGCTGTAGTGGCCTTATGAGACTTGTAGTAGGCTGGGTCCACATAGCCCGGTGTTCCCATCACTCGAGTGCCAGCCATAGACGTGCCCATAGTGGTGCCGCCAATGAGTTTCACAAGCCCAAAGTCTGCAATCTTGGCCTGTCCACCAATCACAATGGCACTATAGTAGCGTCAAGAAAGCATATAAGTAGATGACCCAATGACGTTGCAAGTTGACGCGTGCTAACAATATGAGAGAGAGAAAAGCTTTAGCTAGTGAACAGGCAATCGATGGTTGAAATAAGAGTCAGCACATGCCTGCATTTTTGCATCGAGGAGTAATTAGCTGGCTTGATGTCGCGATGTACAATGCCAAAGTCATGCAAATACAGAAGCCCCTTTGCCACTCTAATCAGAATGTCCAGCCGTTGCAGCAGCGAAAGAGGGGTTGGAGTGCCTGTAAAGAGACAGGCAAGAGAAATTTGATATTAAAAAAAAAAAGCTTACTATCGTTCATTGCTTGAGTTGATCCAAAGAAAAGAAACATTGTGTTTTGAACAGCGAATGTGAAGAGAGGCGGTGGATCAAATTTTCAAACTAGCATGTACAAAAGGATTAATATCTCTAAAGAAGCAGGAATACTGATCAACATACACTGACATAAAGAGAATAGCACATGGTAAAACAACCAGCAGAAGGGCTCACCAAAGAGTATGGTGAGAGGTGCGAGCAAGTTACCTGGTGCAATCCAGCTCTCAAGGTCTCGGTTGGCCATGAACTCATACACGAGCACCTGCTCCACACGGCTTGTGACTGTATCTAAATTGACACAGAAGCCCAGCAGACGCACCAGGTGTGGGTGGTGCTTCGATGCCATCTCCCTCACCTGACAGACGAGGGAGAGGGTTGGATTGACAAAGGAGTGTAGTAAGAGGGGGGCGAGTCCATACACGTGCATGTGTGTGTATGTGGGTATGTGGCCGGGGTGTGTGTGCAAATTATGTGGAAAATTTTGCCCTGCATGACTCTCATTGTAAGTCCAAAAGTAACACTACTCCAGACCTCTGTTAGAAAATCATTGGAGAAAATTCTGGATCGCTTTACAGCCCATGTGTCATCAGGATCATACGGAGACAAGCCCTTGTACACATCCCCAAAGCTGCCGCTGCCAATCCTGTTCCCCTCGGCCCAATCCGCTGTTGCGTTTGCCAGCTCTTCCAGAGTGAACTTCTGGCACACTTGCGGCTTCACCGCCTCCATATCCACCACCAAATCCCCTCTATCCTGCCATTGTGCTCCTGCTGCTCCTGCTGCTACAGCCACCGCTGCTGCCGCGGCTGCTGCTGCTTCTGGGTCCCTCTCCTCTACCTTGTATGCTTCTTTTGCTAACCCTGGTGCTGAGTATTGGGAGTGTAGTGAGATTAGGATTGTGCATGGTGAGAGCAATGGTGGATTCAGATAAGGGACATTCGGATTTTCTTTAATCTTACCTTGGAGTGCATTCTATTCTGCCAAATCCTTGTCCTCCTTACCTCTACTGTATGCCTCTAATTTCATTGATGAAAAGTTTTTTTCCAGGAAGATATAGGGAAAGTAGGGAGAGTGTGTGCAGCGGGGAGCATTGAGCCATGTGCATCGGTATGGTCTTGCCTTGGGGTGAACTCTCCGCTGCCAAGTCCTTGCCATCCACATCTGTTCCGGCATCTCCTCTTGCTGCTGCCTCTTTGGTGCGCCGTCTTTTGAGCAGCATCATACCCAGCAGCAGCAGCACGAGGATAGTCACCCCGCCTGCAGCAGCAATGCCAGCTATGGCGCCTACTGACAGTCCGCCCCCAGACTGGGAGGAAGAGGCTCTGGGTTGAGGCTGGGAGGGAGTGGCTGAAGATGGAGAAAGAGGTGGTGCAGAAAGTATGGGATGACAGGAGAGGTGTAGGGGATGGGAAACATTTCAAGTTGAGGAGAATGTAATGCCAGGAGAATGCCAAAGAAGTGATTTTTGAAGCGCCTACAGAATGGTGCTGCAAATAGATAGCAGAGATGTGTCCGGTCTTGACAAGACTCGGGGCCACGAGGAGCAGTTGATTGCCAATGGTTCCTGCCTCCAGATCGGTCCAGGCATGAAGTAAGCGACACAAGAGGAAGGAGGGAAGAGAGGGGAGATGGAAGTCAGGCAGAGGAGGGGGGGGGGGGGGGGCGGCTGGGGGTGGGGAGAGCTGAGAGGAGGGTATAAGAATGTGGACACATGATTGGTAAGAGAGTTCACACAAGAAAACAGGAAGGCAAGTTAATAGTATACTAGGAAAACGATTGTGTCTCACATGGTTATGGTGGTGACTTGTCACAGGCGGAGCAGAAGGAGCGAGCAACACTGCCGGCAGAAAGTGATTGAAGCAGTTTGTTGTACCACACAGGTGCTGGGTTCCAGCGGGCATGTGACAGCATTTCCTTCCACTCCTACTCAGTGCCCCCCATCATGTGGTCATGTTTTGAGAACTCTTAATACACGTTACCCACCACCACTTGTAGCAGTGGCACGAGTGCTGGTGGGACACATGGAGCTCGTAGTCATCCCAGCAAATCATATTCCAGAGGCTCGTAATAAGAACTCAACTGAGATATCCAAGGGACGAGGGTGGTGCCACGATACATGTGCTGCAGAAGCCAGGGCACTGCTGGCAGAAAGTGGTTGAATTGTCCTGTGGGACCATGCAGGTGCCGTAATCCGGTGGGCACGTGATTGTAGTTCCGTTAATCATCCTGCACGTGCAGAGAGAGTGATTGAAATGTTTAAAGTCCGAGATTGAAATTCAATCCACATAGTAATTTTCGTTGCACAATGATCTCTGCATTCTGGGGTTGCTTTGGAGTGAGACTAGTATGCCAGAGTTGTGAATGATCTGGCACTGACGTTAGATCAACGTACAAGTCCCCTAGACTGGTAAGACTGCCCATTGTTGGAGGGAGGTGGCCGGTGAGATTGTTTTGTCTGACATCCCTACAATGCAACAACACACCCCCGCTCTCCCCCCCCCTCTCACCCCCGTCCCCACGTAGACATGGACATGCACCAAAGTAGAACTGAAGAACGTTCCATGAAGATCGCTGATGACTATAGTGGCCATAATAGATTCAAAGTTTCGACAAAGATTTTCCATCATATCACTTTGAAAGGCGCTTATTTTTCATCACAAAAGCTAGAAAGGATGGCTTAAAATGTTGCATTTCTTGATCATTTTCACAACTTTGTGTCCACTGGATTGGTGTGAAAAATCCATCACAATGTCATTGGAAGGTCATGTGGCACATAGCAATGGATCATACGTTAATAAGGGAGATGAGAACATACAGGACTGAGAGTTTTACAAGCTTGCTGATGGAGTCTGGAATGCTGCCACTTAAGCTGTTTCCTTCGAGCCATCTTGGGGGGCGAAATGAGGGGCGAAAACACAGAAGGCGATATTGCACAAATGAGGCTTACCAGGTCAGAGTTGCACAGAAAATATACAGGCTCATACAGATTGGAATAGCGTGATGACGAGAACACTCAATTAGGCATCGGGCCTTTCCTCGTTACATGTCACGCTTTGTAGGCCCTCATCTTTTGTAGCTATATGGAATAAATTTTGAGCACGTAAAATTCCTCCAGGTTGATGAGGTTCCCGAGGGACTCTGGTATGGTCTACAAGAGGTTGTTCACGCCCAGGCCTCCCCGTCTAGAGTCCTCCCAAGCATCCCTGCCTGTGCGCCGGTGCTCCTTCACTACCACTCCTTCCTTCTTGGTCCCTCCCTCCTTGTGCCCTCATCCCCTCTCCTGACCCCAGAACAAGTTCTTCTGGACTGCCAGCAGGCGTGGGGGCACATCTTCACTGACTGGGGCCTTGGAGGAGACAACTGCAACAGCAGTTTTGATCTCATATGTGATGACCAGGGAAAGATAACCGCTACATGAGTGAAAGGAGGCTTGAAGGCTTGAGTCTCGGGCCTGTATCAGAAATGTATGGTGGACTTTCAGCAGGCGTGGAGGCAGATTTCGCTGGTGAGTGGCTGGGGGGAAATGCAGCAATTCAGCGCATGTGATGATCAAGGTATCGGAACCAGCATGAGAGTGCACCACTCCTGGCTTGGCACAAGAGTGCACCAACCCTGGCTTGGCACGAGAGTACACCAACCCTGGCTTTGCACGCGAGTGCACCAGCCAAATATGAACTACTACCCTGCATGTCCTCCCGGAATCTCCCTTTTTTTTCTTCTTCACTCCTCCTTTATCCCCCTTGTCTCATGTAACCCACCCACTACACCCCTCCAGATATCTAAACGACCAAGGCTTAACTGGCTCCATCCCATCATCTATCAGCAGCATGGTCAGCCTGACTCACCTGTGAGTAACAGCTAATCTGGTATGAGAATGACCATGCACGTGTGGGCACAACCTAAAGCGGGCTCTACTACGTTGACTTCTGATGCAGGTGTAAGAAGTATAACAAAAAATAGATGCGTCTACACCACATGTTCCATGTGTCCTTGTGTTGTGTCCTTGCATCCTTATCTATGTGTCTGCTTTGCTTGTACTAGTTTGAGAATACAATGGTAAGGTAGAATTGCATAGGGGATTTGGTTGATTAGAAAGGATCATGCCTGCCCAAACCAGGGTGGATTGGAGGTTTTGAAGGATTGCATTGGGTGAGGTCGGCAACTTGTGAAACATCAGATCCACAAAATTCGACACAGCAGCCTATCTCTAGAATCCTACTCATTTTCCCCCCTAGTGTCTTTGTGTCCTCGTCTTTCATTGCTTTCCAAATCCCTAGATGCTTACAGGTTCGTTGTGATGCATATGCATTTGGTACTTTGGTTGAAACGCCTTCAAGGAACCACTCGTCTTCCTCGCGTAACACTCATACTTAAAACACTCATACTTAACGCTCTCATCGCAAAAAATGTATGCTCGCAGAACGTTTGCTAAGTGAGAAAAAGAATGCTTTGCAAACGTTCGGCGAACACAAGGGTGCAAACACAACAAGGACTAAGATGCGAACACTTCGAGAATGCTTTGACAGCATCACCGAAACACTTTGCGAATGCTTTGACAACATTTGCCGATGATGTCTTGTGCGTTCTGTGACTTCAGGGGCTGTCAAAACAAGTGTAGAGGCCACGAAATAGTTAGAGTTAGTTCAGGGCATTAATGTCTGCCTGCGCACAGTACAAAATGCCCTGAAGCTGTCAGGGCTTATCGCTGTACAGCAACGGAGGAAGCCATGCCTTTCGGTATGTAGCATCCGAGATCGCTTGGAATTCACCCGTGCACACCTAGACTGGACTATCGAGGACTGGAAGCGGGTGATCTGGTCGGATGAGACTAAGATCAACCGCTTTTGCAGCGATGGCCACATCTTCGCGTGGATCCGCGATGGCACGGCTCTTCAAGTGCATCAGGTGAAGCAGTGTGTAGAGCATGGGGGCGGGTCCATAATGATATGGGGATGTATGACCTATGATGGCCCCAGTTTTATGTGTAAGATCGAAGGGCGCATGGATGGGCAGCTGTACCATACGATCTTGCAGGATGAGCTTGTTCAGACTATCGATTTTTACTCTCTAACCACCAGTGATGTGATGGATCTCCAAGATGCCATCTCCTATTTCATGGCAGCTATCCACTGAGAGCCCCAGGGTCTCGAGGTGGCCTCAGCGTAGATGCGAGGGGTCGAGATGTCAAGTGTGTCTGGGTCACCCTCAAGGACTATCAGCATGGAACAGAGATGGTGAGCGGGCTCTGACAGGATAGCAAGTTCGTACTGTCTGTTCTCTAGGATGTCACTGCCAAGGGAAGCCACACCCTTGATAGACGGAGGGCAGGCAGGGTCCGAGATCAGAGCAGTGGTGTAGTCAAGGCGGCGGGTAGCAGCGAAGTCAGTGATAGCAGCATTAAGAGCCGACAGACTCGAGACAGGAACGGACGGGTCGATAACAAGAGTGGCAAGGACACGAGGAACAAGGGGACGCGCGGCGCGGAGGAAGTCAGAGAACGGAGGCGGGGCCAGAGCGAGCGACGACGAAGGAGGAGATGAGAGGAGCGGAGGAGCACGAGACGCGTGGGAGCAAAGCAACATAGGGTGAGAACGCGGAACAGGGGAGGTAGGACGAGCACGAGACGGACGACGAGCCCAGACGTGAGACAGAGTAGTCGGGTCAGGAGAGAGGGGAGGAGACACACGAGGAGAACGAGGAGGGATATGAACCGAAGAAGAGTCCGCTGGAGGAAACACAGGGTCGTAGACCGGCAGAGGAGGAGGTGGTGGTGACCGAGATGGCACCGGTGGACGGTCAGGGGAAGCAAGGCAAAGAACGGACACCGGCGGCGACTGCGGCGGCTGCTGCCGGCTCGTTCTGCTGCTGCTGCCCTAAACCCTGCTACCAAAACCTCTAGCGGCACCATGGCTCCCTCCGAGAAGCCCTAGGCCAGCACCCCCAGAACGGGAATCTGCTCCAGTACCCGCGCCGGCACGCTCCCCAGCACCCCCAGAATGCACAAACCCCAGCGGCGGTGACAACGGCGGCTGAGGTTGTGGCGGCGACGGAAGCTGCGGAGGCGGCTGCGGCTGTGATAGCAACGGCGGCAACAGGGGAGGAGAGACAAGGGCGTGGACAAGTGGTGAAAGGGACTCCGCCGAGCGGCGAGAGTCGGCAAACTCCTCGGAAGGGACAACCGACGGGAGGGGGGTGACATGAGACACACCAGACGGGGCAGGGCAGGGAGGGGGGGGAGCAGGGGCGACCAGGGGAGGGGGAACCAGGAACAGGGGGGGGGTAACCAGGGAACCACGCTGGGGAAAGCGGTGGTAGAAGGAGACGGACTCGTCAAAGGTGAAGTTGCGGGAGTGAAGGAAACGGTGAGACGGCGGATGGTAGAACTGCCAGTCAGACGAGTCGAGGGGGAAACCTAGAAAGACATAGGGGACAGTGTGGGCAATGAGCTTGTCCGTGCCAGAGGCACGAACGTGAGCAAGGCAGCCCCAGACGTGGAATGGAAACACATCACCAGGAGACCCAGTCCAGAGTAGCGTCGGCAAAACCTGCAGCCGCTGAGGGTGCGGCCACAGATTAAGCTGGTGGGCGGCGTAGCGAATGGCGAACGGCCATTGAAAATGAGGTGCAGCGGCATGGATCATGGAGGTATGAGCCACCTCCATGACCAAACCGATGCGTCGCTCAGCGACCCCATTCTGCTGCAGAGAGTCCGGCAGGGTGTACGACTGGGTGATGCCCTCCACATGACAGAAGCGACCAAGGCAGCCAGAGGCAAACTCGCCACCACGATCGGTGTGAAGACGCATAGGGAGACCTCGGTGAACATGCGCAGAGACAAGCCACGGGATAAGAACGCCATACACGTTGGCCTTTTGCTCCAGGGGAAACACTGTCGTGTAGCGCGTGTAGTCGTCGACAAGCAATAGGAAGTAGCGCTCACGAAGCGACCCATGGATGGGGGCGGGGCCCCATACGTCCATGTGCAGGGTCTGCAACAGTGCGGCGGTGGGGGGGAATGAGGAGGAGTGAGGGGCACGGTGGAGCCGGCCCTCGACGCAGGGGGTGCATGGCAGTGCTGCTGAGGAGGGGAGCAAAGGGAACGACACAGGGAGACCTATGACAAGACCATGCTGAGACATGTGACGGAGACGTGTGAGGGCGGGGTGGCCTAGGTGGCGGTGCCACAGAAGCGACGGGTGAGTAAGCGACCGACACGAGCAAGCCGCAGCAACCTGGGTAGATGCTTCCACCTGGGGGGGGGGGCATCCCAATCGGGGGGGACGCGGTGTCCAGCGTGAACAGGCCAGACACCGGGTCCCATGGGAACGTGGTGAGGGGGGCACCAGTGGCGGCATTGGTAATGAAAGATGCTTACAAAGATGCTTTAATGAAAACTTGTAATTCTCGAGGGGCTAGAGCCTTGGAGAAATTTCGGGAGGGACTCCAGAAGAAGCAGAAAATTGTGGAGATCGTACCAGTATCGAAGAACTTGGGGACCAAATTATGGAGTGTAGAAAGAAGCCGACCTTTCCACGGAGTCAACGTCCTCTCCTGACACCAGCCCACAGCGACTACCTGTTCCCCAGGGAAGACGTCGGTGGAGCTGAAGCAGCTCAAAAGGAAGCTGGGGGTCTATAAGAAGCTGCAAAAACCCCAAACTCCTTCTTCTTCGGATGCATCCAACTCAACAACTTCGTCAACGACACGAACAGTCGTCACGGAAACTCCGGGCCCTGGAGAAGAGCCTTTCTCCAAGCAGCCTCGGCCAGCTGCCAGCTCAGGAGTAGGAAGCAACGAATATTGGGATGTACCCTATGACCCAATCAATGAAACTATCTTTGGGTACTCCGAGCAACGTGTGCCCCTTGAGCTCGAGGTCATCTGCAAAGGACGACGCCTCCAAGCACTTGTGGACAGCGGAGCATCACACATTGTATGCGACAAGGCAACCATCGACCGACTTCGAGGAGAGTACAAGCCATCAGCGTTTTGTGCAACGATGGTGGACGGCAGCAAGTTACCAGTGTACGGCCAAGCAGTGCTACACCTACAAATCGGTCCACTGCGCTGGAGACCTGCTCTCCCCATCACCAACATAAAAGGGCTTGACTTGATCTTCGGGCGAGACTTCCTCAAGAAATTCAACCCCGAGATCAACTGGGTATACCGCACCGCAAGCATCTACAATAAAGGAAGGAGAGTCCGGCTACCCAACTGGAACGATACAGGAGATGTCCCAGTGGAGACACTCGCTAGATTCGAGAAGGACGTGAAACGAACCGACACCGGGTTCCTGGCGATAGCAACAGAGGTGAAGAATGACGGAGAGAAAGCCTCGGAACCTCCAGAAAAAAATCAAGGACTTGCTGAAGGAGTTCCAAGACATTCTTCCCGACGACCTCCCGGACGAACTACCGCCATACCGAATGCACCAATACGAGATCGTGGAGGAACCAGGTTCGAAACCGACCTTCCGAGCACCATATCGGCTAAGCCCCACTAAACTAGCCGACATGAAGAAGCAGATCGAGTATCTCCTCGCCAAAGGACTCATCCGACCATCCACTTCGCCATACGGTGCCCCAGTGCTCTTCACACCGAAACCGGACGGAAGCCTGCGCATGTGCATCGACTACCGAGCTCTCAACAAGCAGACCATCAAGAACAAATATCCAATACCACGAATCGATGACCCGCTTGAGCAGCTTTGGGGAGCTACGGTATTTTCAAAACTAGATCTGCAGTCCGGATACTGGCAGATAAGAATGGCGGACGATTCCGTTCACAAGACAGCCTTCCAAACTCAGTACGGATCCTACGAGTATTTGGTCATGCCGTTCGGACTCACCAACGCACCTGCAACATTCCAAGCAGAGATGAATCATATCCTATGCCCACTCTTGGATGAATGCGTGGTGGTGTACCTGGACGACATCCTCATCTACTCGCGCGACATGCAACAACACGTCGAGCACCTACGACGCGCCTTCGAAAATCTTTGACGAGCACGCTTCTACGTCAAACTATCCAAGAGCGACTTTGCCCTCGAGAAGGTCCAATTCCTCCGACATATCGTAAGCACTCAAGGAGTTCACGTCGACCCCAAGAAAATCGAAGCCGTGCGTACGTGGAAGACACCCGAGAACGTTAAGGAGTTACAGCAGTTCCTTGGCTTTGCTAACTACTACAACAGGTTCGTGCCACAATACGGGAAGATCGCCACGCCACTCACGAATCTGCTAAAGAAGAACACACCCTATAAATGGGAGCTACAGCACCAGGAAACTGTGGAGCAGCTGAAACAAGCACTCACGTCCGCACCCGTACTCATCTTGCCAGACCCCGAACGCGACTACGTCATCGAAGCTGATGTTAGGGACCAGGCAGTGGGAGCAGTCTTGATGCAAGACCAGGGGAATGGCCTGCAACCAATTGCCTACCTTAGCAAAAAATTACATGGAGCAGAACTCAAGTACCCGATACACGACAAGGAGGCCCTTGCTATCATTATCGCCTTCAAAACGTGGAGATGTTATCTCGAAGGGCGCAAGACGACAGTCTACACCGACCATTGCAGCCTAAAATATTTCAAGATGCAACCAAGCCTCTCCAGGCGGCAGGTCCGGTGGATTGACTTCCTCAAGACACACTTCCACTACGACATCGTGTACAATCCCGGCCACAAAAACAAAGCAGACGCGCTTAGCCGGCCTGCACACGTTGCCGCTATCCAAGTTGAAGGGATGAATCCACTCCTCAAGGGACTCTTCACACACGGGTATACCATCGACCCCGAAATTCCCTTGGCAGTAAAGCGACATCTGCTACAGTGGGACAACGACATCGCGTACCGGAAAGGATCAATGAAGATCTGGGTACCTAATTACCCTCTATTGTGCCAGTTATTACTCAAAGAATACCACGACGTCCTGTACGCGGGACACTTTGGTAGCAACAAGACGCTCACCGGTATCGCCAAACACTACTACTGGCCCCACATGGTAGATGACGTACAGATTTGTCACCTCGTGCACTACATGTCAGCGGATGAAGAGCAGCAAGCAGAAAAAGGCGGGTCTGCTACAGCCTCTTCCTATCCCAGAACAGCCATGGCAAGTGGTAAGCCTAGACTTCATCACCGGGCTACCAACTACCACGAGCGGACATGACGCGATCCTCGTCGTCATTGACAATTTCTCCAAAATGAGACACTTCATCCCGACACACACTATAGCACGCACCTAGGAGACAGCACAACTCTTTGTTCGCTACATCATCTCACAACATGGCATTCCAACCACACTCATCTCTGACCGAGACCCTAAGTTCACCAGAAAATTCTGGAAAGAACTGATGTCTCTGCTCGGGACCAAACTCGCCATGTCATCCGCCTACCATCCGCAGACAGATGGACAGACCGATCGCCTCAACCAAATTGTGGAGCAACTCCTCCGCGTAGCCTGCAAGGACGACATCTCCAAATGGGACTTGCATCTGCCCATCCTGGAGTTTGCCTACAACAATGCTACTCACGCCGCTACTGGACAAACGCCATTCTTCCTCTATTTCGGACGCCACCCACTCACACCTCAACAGCCAACCATACCAGCCACAGTCCAACCCGCTCATGATTTCATCACGACCATGCACAAACTTTGGGATCGGACCCACAAGCGCCTTCTCGACATTCAACGACAACAGAAGCGCCAAGCCGATTGCCACCGCACAGACCACACCATCACCGTGGGAGACCGAGTACTACTCGACACATGCAATCTTGACATCAGCCATCTCCCATCCAAACAGCGACCTCGCTTCTGCGGGCCTTTTCTCGTTGAAGCACAGGTCACTCCTGTTACCTTCCGCTTACACACCAGCTACCTTTAAGATTCACAACGCCTTCCATGTCCAACTCTTGAAGCCCTACCGAAATCCCAACACGGTCTTCTTTGGCCGCCAACCGTTGCCGCCGCCGCCCGTCCTTGTCCATGATGAACCCGAGTACGAGGTCGAGTCCGTGCTTCCTCACCGCCGTCAACGGAATGGCATCGTGGAGCTTCTTATCCGTTGGAAGGGTTATGATCCTTCAGAGGATAGTTGGGTCTCTGAATCCGAGATGGATCATGCTCGTCGTCCTCTTCGCGAGTACCTTGTCAAGCAGGTTGTTACGTCTACCACCCAGCTTTGAGGGGGGGAAGTGTGAGAGTACGACCTTGTTCCGTTCCTTTCTCCTTTCCATTTCATTCATCTTTCCATCTTGATCCATTTGGTTTTTATCTCATTCCATTTGGATTCCCATTTCTCCTTTGGGTTATCCTGTTATTATCCTTATATCACCGACCAGGCTCGGGATGTACTGGTGCGCTATATCTAGCGTAATCCTGCCGTAATCCCTTAAAGCCAATAGCCTCGCGTGGCTATACGCAGGGTGATGCTATATTCTAAAAGGGTCTATTCCCTTGGGATAAGATAAACCTGGTTACCTGATGTACTTTGGAAGTATAAAAGAACCTTGTATCAATCTAAAGTACAACCTTTCCTCGACACATTCAATCCTGTGACAAGCACGTACAAATATTGTAAGTTGATAAGGTTCCCAATGGACCTTGGGATGGTCTGGGAGAGGAAGTTCGAAAATAGTCTCATGCGGTAATTCAGCAATGCATCAAGAAAGCAAAAGGGCACTTGAAGAAAAAGGATTATCAGGAATTTCTTGTTCCTATTTACGAGTTGGATTTCAACTCAAGCTGACAAAACAATGCACAGAATTCATATATAACAAGTGGACCCAGAAAAAGGTAGTGAGTTGCTTTATGCTTCAGTTAAAGTTCGAACTGTAGACATTAAAACCAAACATGGAAGTTCAGTTAAGTCGCCATGATACTAACAGATGCGTGAGGCCACTCATGCTGCCGATGGTAGATGGAATAGACCCTGTCAATGCATTACGACTCAGGTCCCTTGTGGTGCATGCAAATGATCCATGGGTTTATACATTGAAGCAGGGAAGGGGAAGAGGAGTCATTGAAGAAGAGGGGGGGAGGGATTGGGAGGAGGGATGAAAATGGCATGCCATAGGTGTCTTTCTACAATGAATTTGGCAGACGAATGCATAGAGAACATGCGCTAGCTCTCTTTCCCAGTGATAGACAACAGTTTGCTTCAGTGAAAAGCATGTAGTGTTCAGTTGTATTCCCATGATACTGACAGATTCGTGAGGCTGCTCATGCTGCCCATGGAAGGTGGAATAGACCCAGTCAGGGAATTCCCATCCGGATCCCTGATGGTGCATGGAAAAGGATTGCATGGGTTAATCTATGGAAGTGAAGAATGAGGGACGTGGGAGGTGATGCTGAAAGAAGCGTGAGGCCGGTGATGCTGCCGATGGTAGATGGAATAGGCCCAGTCAAAGCATTACGACTCAGGTCCCTTGTGGTGAATGCAAATGATTCCATGAGTTGATTCATTGAAGCAGGGGCGGGGAAGAGGAGTCATTTAAAGAGGGGGGGGGGAGGGGGGGAATATAATGGCATGCCATGGGTGTCTCTGATTGTGAGGTTGGCAGAGGACCGCATAGAAAACATGCGCTAGCTCTCTTTTCCAGTGAGAGACAACAGTTTGCTTTAATGAAAAGCATGTAGCAGTGCGTGTTCAGTTGTGTTCCCATGATAGTGACAGAAGCGTGAGGCTGGTCATGCTGCCAATAGTAGATGGAATCGACCCAGTCAAGGAATTCCCTCCCAGATACCTGATGGTGCATGGAAAAGGATTGCATGGGATAATCGATGGAAGCGGAGCATGAGGGGCGTGGGAGGAATATAAAAAAATCAGGACATAGTGATGCATTGTAGTGACAAGAGCAACAAATTCCAATAGATGCAAGCTAGTTCAGACAAAGCTACCATATATCGTACAAAGTAGGTTATGTGCTCGAACCTGTTGTAACAGGAAATGGTAACCTGAGAAGGTCACATTTGACAAAACAACTTGTCACAAACAGCGTGGTTAACAATCTAGGAGATTGGCAATGCCCGAGGGCATTGAGCCACTAACACGTCAGAGTCATAATCCTCGGTAATGTTAGGAGACTGACAAGTAGGTGAGCGATACAAGATTGCCGATCGTCGCTGGTATGGAGCCAAGTAGATCATCAGCAATGAACATGCTGGGGAGTTTTAGTGGGAAACAGGAAACATTACAGCCTTATACACATGACAAGGGTGTTAATGCAACACAGTCAAGGATACCCTACCGTGCATGGGACAGCTGGATGCGGAGGACACAATATTGATATAAGGTTTGGGGAAAGTGGATCGGGGATAGGGGATGAGGCATGGGGAATGCTGGTTAGGGCTATCGACTCGGGAATGTGGAATTAAGGATTGAATTTGAGGGATGGGGGAGAGGAGATAGGAAATAGGGAATGGGGGATTGGTGAATGGGAGATAAATGGGTACAGGATAGGGGACACTTATTTGGGGAAAGGGGAATTGGAGATGTAAAAGGGAGATAGGAGATGGTAGGTATGGAGTAGGGATATAGATTGGGGGCTGGCCATAGGGTCTGGGGATGGGGATGAAGAATTGGGGAGTCTGAAGCAACTGGGATAAGATCGCGTTCTGAAGTTTGGCCATCAACGAAGTTAGACCACGCGATTTGAAAAACGGGGGTGACGGTGGTCGAAGTGGGCCCCTCTTTAACTACTGCGACCAAAGTTGGCGGGCGACTGGGTGGGCAAACACTTTACAAAGGCTCGCACATCAACATATTTCGCCTCCAATCTCACACTTCTTGCCACTCCCATTGTGACAGTTGCGATGCGAAACCCAATTGAAAAGGAACCCTAATTACTGTCTTCGTACAGATGAGGGCAGAAGGTGATATCAGTACCGCTGTTGCAGTAATTGTCGCCAAGGCCCCACCCGGAAATTGTCAGCCCCCATTGGGGCAAAATTTAATTTCACGTGGCACGCCTATTGGCAGTCCAGGAGAGCTTGTTCTGGGTTTGGGAGCGGGGAGGAGGGGCAAATGGTGATTTCACTACTGCTGATGCATTTAGTTCCGCTATGGGCCCACGCAATCAACACCCCCACAAGTCCCCATGCCTGCTGGCAGTCAGGAAATCTTGCTTTGGGGTCAGGAGAGGGGAGGGAGGGTAGAAGGAGGGAGAGGGGGCAGAGGGAAGGAGGGAGGTGGAGAAGTTGTAGAAGTACGAGTAGTAGAAGTAGGAGGTGGAGAAGAGAAGCAACATATGAGACGAGCCAATATTCACTTCAGAGGCTTTTCGCACTTTTGAATGCCGATACTGAGGACCTAAGACTCAGGCGGCGAAAGGAACAGAGTTTCGCGTGAGCAGCACGCGAAACGAAAACAGAGGCGACTGATTTCGGTGGCAGAATCAGATCGATGGCGGGTGGTGGTGCTGGTGGTGGTGCATAGCAGTACCAGTGGCCTTTGTGGGCCGTAGGCTCTGTAGGGACAAGTCTCACAGGATGGGCATGTGCTAATTCCTAACGATTCATGAAGTGCAAAGGCAATTTCTAGTGAAAGGAAGTCAGGTGTTTTGAAATTTACTCTGAGAGTGCAGTGTAAGATATTTTTTACCCTGCTATTTCAGACTTGGAAATTTTTGTACCCTAGCATGCAGGGTAAACTTTTCCAAGCACTCTGATTCATAAGAGTGGGCCAAAACCAATTTAGAGGCCTGCAGGTAGATTTTGTGGAATCAGCTATCGAGATTTCCCCCAACAAAACTTTTCTGGTCTTGAGTCAATTGGAGCCAATCAGCACCAATTCCACAGAGCGGGATTGACACTGCTGTCTCGTGAGGTGCTCGGGGGAAAAGGCAGGGCATGCAATGACGAATCAAAGTGCAAGGTGCGTACGTACGATATGTGTCCTGGTGTGCCTTTGAGGTGTATGGTGTTAAAATTATATAAGTTATAATTTATATAGGCTTGGTAGGTTGTTACTGAACCTTTCTGTAGGGGGTACAAACCCCTCCTTGTACTCCCCTCTCTTCTAATCCAACAACTTTTCCTCTCCTCAACTTTCCTAGCACCTAAAACCTCTCGCCATTCTCATGGCTCCTCCTAGCTCCTAGCTAAACCTTGTGCCATTCTATGGCTTCCTAGCTAAGCTAGTTTCTGACATGGTATCAGAGCAGTTCGTTCCGTGTGGGCCTGCTCCTCGCGTTTCCGCTGCGTGCTCGTTTCTCTCTCTATCTCGCGCCGCCATGGCAGCGCGAGATAGAGAGAGAAACGAGCACGCAGCGGAAACGCGAGGAGCAGGCCCACACGGAACGAACTGCTCTAATACCATGTCAGAAACTAGCTAAACCTTGTGCCATTCTATGGCTTCCTAGCTAAGCTAGTTTCTGACATGGTATTAGAGCAGTTCGTTCCGTGTGGGCCTGCTCCTCGCGTTTCCGCTGCGTGCTCGTTTCTCTCTCTATCTCGCGCTGCCATGGCGGCCGCGTCAAGCTGCTGTGGCCGCGTCGTCGTGCCGCGGCGCCGCTGTCGACGTCCATGGCGCCCGCGTCCAGCTGCTGTGGCCGCGCCGTCGTGCCGCAGCTCCGCCGTCGCGTCAAGTTGCTGTCGCGACGTGACGGCGCCGTCACGCTGCCGCGGCGTCTACGCGACAGCGCGCAGTCGGCGTACCAGCGACGTCGTGCTGCCGTCGCAGCGTCGACGCCCCGCTGCGGCATCGACGCCGCTCCATGACGGCGTCGTCGGGCTGCAGCCGGCCGCGTGACGCTTGTGGCGCCGCTAGACCGGCCGCCCGCATGTCAGCCTGTGGCGCCGCCCCCCCCCCCCACCCCCCCTCCTTCCCCTGCGCCCTCTTCCATTCCGCAGACGACGGCTGACTCCCGCCGGCCGTCCCACAGTCGCGGGGCCAGGCCACGTCACCGAGAGGTGCGGGTGCCGCCGCCGCTGCCGCTGTTGTCGAAGCCGCTGCCGCCGCCGCTGTCGCCGCTTGCGTCGGGGCCACGCAGCCGCACGCCGCCGCCGCCGCCGCTGTCGACACTGCCGCCGCTGCCGCCGTCGCCGCCGCAGCCCCTGCGGTCGACGTCGCCGCCTCACGCGCCGTGGGGTCGACCGACCTAGAGTCGCTGTCACTGTGGCTGGAATGGGGGTGCTAGGTTAGGGGGTGTGGGTGTGTGTGGGTGTGTGACTACCAAGCCTAGGGGGTGTGTTAAAATTATATAAGTTATAATTTATATAGGCTTGGTAGGTTGTTACTGAACCTTTCTGTAGGGGGTACAAACCCCTCCTTGTACTCCCCTCTCTTCTAATCCAACAACTTTTCCTCTCCTCAACTTTCCTAGCACCTAAAACCTCTCGCCATTCTCATGGCTCCTCCTAGCTCCTAGCTAAACCTTGTGCCATTCTATGGCTTCCTAGCTAAGCTAGTTTCTGACATATGGAGCTAGTGTCATCGTTACTATAGCACAGAATTCTAGCGGATAGCAAGAAGGGTAGTCACATGTGGAAGGCACAGAACAGCAGTAGAGCATATGGTACCGTAGCATGAGGTGCATCAAATCAGCATCATAAGAGCAAGGTGCATGGTGTTCAACAGCAGAAGAGGAAGCCTTGCTGCTTCGGCTGTTGCGCTGGTAGTGGGTACTGAATTGACCTTCAAGTAGATGGATTGCAGCAGTGGAGTGTGGGGGGGGAGTGAGGTGAAGGGAGGGGAAGGTATAGGGAGAAGGGGGAAGGAAAGGAAACGTACTCATGCTACTGGATCACTAAGCCATCACAACCTCAATACCATAATCTTGGCCCCCCTATATTACCTCTCCCCCCCTGTCCCTACCCCCCTTCCCCCTCCCCCTCCCCCCTCCCCCCCCACCCCTCCCCAGGGCCATCCCCCGTCTCACCACCAAAAGCTCCTCTCACCTGCTTGATTGTGTCGTCCACCTTGGCCCCTGGTGGCTGAAGTAGTAGCTGCAGCAGCGGCATCAGCAGGAGACAGAACACTGGCCACCTCTTGTGCCACAGCAGCAGCTCTGGCCAGCACTTCACCCATGGGCCCATGGGGGGTCAAAGAAAGGGGCAATATTACCAATCTACCTCCACCAAACCGGGTACACCTCCCCCAGCTTGCCCCTGTTCCCTTGCTGCTGCCACTACTGCTCCTACTCGTGCCTCCTCCTCCTCTTCTTCCTCCTACTCCTTCTCTGCCTCCTCCTCCTCCTCCTCCTCCTCCTCCTCCTCCTCCTCCTCCTCCTCCTCCCCCTCCTCCTCCTCCTCCTCCTCCTCCTCCTCCTCCTCCTCCCCGTCATTATCAATGACAATTGCCATCAGATTTGCAGGTGCTGACTGATGGGGAACATAGGAGTGGAGCCTCGGTGACGCAGACGGTTGAGGGGTAGAGTAGATAGGGAAGGGAGAATGAGGAATACAGGAGGGACACTTTATAGATCACCTCATCATCCTCCTCCACTTTACCCCTCTCCTTGTCGCCATCAGTTGCAATGGTAATCAGATCCCCAGCCCAATCCCCTGCAATGCAGAGGATGGAGATCACAGGAAGGTCATAAAAGGTGCCTCATCCCCCCCATCTCATCCCCATCAGTGGCAGCAGACATCCCAACTACAAGTGCTGACCGTGAGAAGAGAATTGGACAACCGACAAAGGTGTGAGGCTGTGGCGACATGACTATCTGACGCCTCGAACTGCCAAAACAGGGCAAATCAAAGCAATTGAATGCTCGCCGCACGCACCAGGGAACATGCTCACGCATGCACGCACCCACAGCCACCCCACTATTGCCCCCATTCCCCCATTTCTACCAATGCTGGGATGGTGGAAGGCCTGGATTTGCCTGTGCAGGTCCACCACCAGCTGCAGGGCAGATGTTGCTGCAGCTGCATGTTCCAACAGAATGTGTGTGGCAGACACGAATCTTTGGATTGGAACAAGTTGTCATTGGAATCGAAATGACCTATGTACTCCATCCCGTTGCCTTATGCTCTCATTGTTTCGCCATTCGTCTAGGAGCGCCCAAAGAACAACATCTCCTCTCCCCTACTCCCTCCCATCGCCTAGACCCTCCCATCACCTAGGGATGGGGAAAAGAGGTAATGTGAAAAAAGGGGGGGCGGAATGGGGGAAAGAGGTAGGCTTAATGGGGGAAAGGGGCAGACGAATGAAGGAGGGTGGGGGGACGGAATGGGGCACCGTGGGGGGCTTGGAGCTAGGGTGGCTGGGAGCTAGAGAAGCTGGGAGAGGACAGAAAAGGGGGCAAGAAGAGGGCAAACAAGGCGGCAGAGTTACCACAAATGAAAGTGACATAATATCCTATATTGTGAGGTAGACTGAGCAATGAAGTTTACAGAAATCTCTGCCACGGATAGCATGTGTTATATGCTGGCACTCGTCCAATAATATACACAACGGGATACAACAATGTGTACAAATCACGTGAGATGTATAAGACACCTTCTTGATTGTTTTCACCATTATTTTTCTCTATTCTATGTTGGTAATCATGCTACTCAATCACCCATAGGCTTCCCGAGCAGTCAGATTTCTTATCAAGGCAAAGCGTAACCTCAAAATCTCCTCCCTAGTGGTTATTGTCACCAGATATACAAACACCCGGTGGAACAGGAGTCATTGGGCATGATGTTACAAAAGAGAGCAGGGCGAGCCAACCGCAACACTAGACCATCCAATGCGTCCAAGGAAGGGACCTTAAATACTGCCAAAACACCATAAAAATTATCATGTGCTCCTATGACATGCTAGTAGCGGAGCCACTTTGCAAGGAAGAAGAAGGTGCCATTCAAATGATGGAATAACATGTGCTAGCTGCAAACACACACAAATTTTCCCTTATGAAGACTCATGCAACATCCCTAAGCTCACCTGTAGACGTATGCTGCTGTAGTGGCCCTGTGGGACTTGTAGTAGGCTGGGTGCACATAGCCCGGTGTTCCCATCACTCGAGTGGCAGCCACAGAAGTGACCGTACCGGTGCCTCCAGTTAGTTTCACAAGACCGAAGTCTGCGATCTTGGCCTGATCAGAGCAAGAAAGCACAAATGTTGCACAAAGGTAGATTCAAGGAAGAAGAATCAAGAAAGCACAAATCGTGTCAACAGGACAGTGCACTTCAGCAATGAGAATTAAAGATTGTTCACTGGGTAGTTAAGGGACAATCAAATGTAGAAATACATGTCTTCACATGCCTACATCTTTGCATCAAGAAGGGTGTTGGCTGGCTTGATGTCGCGATGCACAATGCTTAAGTCGTGAAGATATAACAGCCCTTTTGCCACTCGACTCATAATGTCCAGCCGTTGCAACATCGAAAGTGGATAAGGAGCACCTGGCAATTGACGAAATTGATGATTCTTAGCCAAAAGAACGAGGTTACTTTAAAAATACCAAACCCATATCAACAATGGAGAAGAGTTTGCAGCATGCTTCATGTTGACCAACAGAGAGTGGGGGTGGGGACTTTACATGGCAATTGAATCAAGATTTTGGGTCTGCTGGTATGGTGAGAGGTTCAAGCAAGTCACCTTGTCCGATCCAACTCTCGAGGTCTCGGTTGGCCATGAACTCATACACGAGCACCTGATCCACGCGGCTTGTGATCGGATCCATGTTCACACAAAAGCCCAGCAGGCGCACAAGGTGCGGGTGGTGCTTTGATGCCATAT
Source organism: Closterium sp. NIES-67 (assembly GCA_027943415.1). NCBI lineage: Eukaryota > Viridiplantae > Streptophyta > Zygnematophyceae > Desmidiales > Closteriaceae > Closterium > Closterium sp. NIES-67. The sequence goes on along the minus strand of BQMB01002250.1, from coordinate 9,059 downwards.
CCCTCACCCGAGAGACAAGGGAGAGGGAGAGGGCAAAGGAATGAAGCAAAAGACAGACAACCATGTGGAAGTGAATATGCACGCATGTGTGATTAGAAAAATAAATGGATGAAGGGAAGATTGGTTCGTGATGTATATCCCAAAGCAATAGTACCACGACACGTTATGTCAGAGAGGAAGTCATTGGAAAGGACCCCGGATCGGTTCACAGCCCATATCTCGTTGGGATCATACGGAGACACGCCCTTCTATACATCCCCAAAGCTGCCGCTACCAATACTGTTGCCCTCGGCCCAATCCGCTGTTGCGTTTGTCAGCTCTTCCACAGTGAACTTCCAGCACACTTGCGGTTTCACTGCCTCCATATCCACCACCAAATCCCCTCCATCCTGCCCTCGTGCTGCTGCTGCTGCTGCTGCCACAGCCGCCGCAGCTGCTGCTCCTGATGCTTCTGGTCCCTCTCATCAACGTTACGTGCTTCGTCTGATAAGCCTGGTTCTGGTTATTGAGAGGGAACTGAAAATGGACAGGAGCTGTGCAATACCAGGATGATATGGAAAGAGCAGGGGGGTTGAAGGGCAGAGAAGGGGAAGTATGACAATGAGTGCAATGGTATCCATTGGACAATGCAGATAAAGATTTTCCTTCCTTGGAGCGCACTTCCTAGTGCCAGTTCCTTGCCCTCCTCAGCTGTGCCACCACCGTTTCGTGCTGCAACTCCTTTGGTATGTCATCGCTTGCACAACCTCAGACCCAGAAGCAGCAGTACGAGGATAGCCACTCCGCCAGCAGCAGCAATGCCAGCTATGATGCCGGCTGACAGTCAACCTTCAGATTGGGATGAAGAGGATCCGGAATGAGGCTGGGAGGGAGATTTTGAGAATGGGGAAAGGGGTGTTGGAAAATTTACGGGTTGACAGAAGTGGGTTAGGGTGTGGGGAAACATTGGATAAAGTTGATGATAAAGTACCGCTAAGCTAAATCAAAGTTGTTGCTTTTTAGGGATCCGTGGAATTAAGGGATAGCTGAAGTTTGAGCTTTCACATGCAGAATGTTTACAGGTAAGATGAGGCAAGTGAAAACTGGCTTTCAAAACAAAGCATTGATGAGATAAGAAATGTCATTCTCAATAAACGGAATCGACGAGAACTTCATAAGTGAGATAAGAAATATCATGTTTAGACCACGCAAAGGAGGAGTGGGTGTGAAAAGGACTGTACGTGGTGTAGTCAGCGGGGCTTCAGAGGGTGCTGCTTCAGAGGGAGACCCTTAAGAGGGCGCAGCTGCAGATGGCGGTGCTGCAGAAGGCAGTGCTCGAGATGGCGGTGACGCAGAGGGCGGTGCAGGGGGTGCTGGTTTGTAACATGTGGAGTAAAAACTGGAGCACTCCTAGCAGAAAGCGCTTGACTTAGTATGTGGGACCACACAGCTGCTGTAGTCAGGTGGGCAGGTGATTGCAGTGGCAAATATGTACCTGCACACGTGTATGGGGAGTCGTGAATCCACTTGCAAAACAATCTCTGCATTCAGGGATTGCAATTGGATGGGACTAGTGTGCCAGAGTTGTGGATGATCTTTCTGTGATACTGGATTGGTCAGTACAAGTATGAAACATGGGTGAGGCTTCCCATTGTTGGAGGGAGCTGGCCATTGACACTATTTTGGTCGAATGAAACTGCAACACACACACATGCACGCATGCACACACACACACGCACGCACACATGGACACATACACACATTCACACACACACACACACACATACACACACACACACAAACACACGCACATACACACACACATGCACGCATGCATGCACACACACACACTCACTCGCACATACGCACACACACACACACACACACGCACACATGCACACAAATCCGCATTATCACAGGCACACACGCGAGCACGTGCACATGCACGCACGCACTCATGCAAAGATGGTACTGGAGAGAACTTTGTTAGATTGTTGATGAAGGGTAGAAATTATCCATGCAAAGTACTTAAAATATTATTTATGTCAGTATTCAGCATGACCATTCACCCCCTTCCCTTGCATGTTGTTCTTCCTTGCGTATAAATCTATACATACGCATTGATTCCCCTGAAATTGGCAGATTTCATGACTGCTTTTGTCCAATGAAGTCTGTGAAGAGACAATGACCATGACTCACGCTATAAAAAGGCAGAATTGCACAACGAGCAACATGCAGTTTAAAGATATTAACGAGCTTGCTGATGGATTCTGGAATGCTGTCTCTTAAGCTATTGTTGTAGAGCAATCTGGTGAGGAGAGACACAAATATCAATATTACACAAACAAGGCTTAGTGTGTCGAACAAGCCTCAACAATATAATGGCGATGAATAATATCAATAATCGTATCGCGTATAGTGTAGGATCCCTGAAGACTAGCGTGGTCATGAATACACTCGACTGGTTATCGAGTCTCTCCTCACTGGGTGCCACCTTGTAGAGGCCCTCTTCCTGTGTACCTTCGTGTAAGTTTTGAGCACATACAGCTCCTTCAAGTTGATGAGGTTCCCAGAGGACTTTAAGACGGCTTAAAAAGGGCATGAAGATAAAATCACTGTGTTGGGAATCGGGGTACCCTGGTGTCATCTTTGATATGCCCTCTTTCTTTCCACCATTATGTAACACTTTGAAACAAGACCACGTACAGAAGTTCCAGGTTGCTGAGGTTCCCAATGGACTCTGGGATGGTATGCAAGAGGAAGTTTGAGAATAGATTCCTGCATCCGTTAGTAGCAGCAACACAACACATTTGGAGTATGCGAGAGCCAGGCTTTTCTTGACAAATGAACACGCTGACGGCATATGATATTAGTGGACCCAGAAAGAGGTAAAGAGCCGCCTTATGTTTCAGTTAACGTACGAATTAGTCCCATTAGAGCCAAACATGAAAGTTCAGATAAATTCTGATGGTACTGACAGGGAAATGAGCCTGCACATGCTGCCAATGGTAGATGGAATAGACCCAGTCACTGCATTCCATCCCAGATCCCTGTTGGTGCATGCAAAGGATTTTATGGGTTAAGTGATTGATGAGGAAGAGGGGGAGGTGTTGATTAAGGGGGAGAGATGAAAAGGGCATGACATAGGGACATAGAGAAACGCACAAGAGACATGCCTTTGCCTCTTTTTTTTCTTTCCAGTGAAAAGCACGCAACAATGCATTTCAAGCCAAACATGCAAGTTCAGTTTTGTGTGGTACACACATACGCACACACACACACACACACACGCACACATGGAAAGTGAGTCTCCTCATGCTGCCCATGGTAGAAGGAATGGTCCCAGTCAAAGCATTCCATCCTAGATGCTTGATGGTGCATGCACAAGATTCCATGGGTTTGATCGAGTGGAGAAGGAGTGAGTGAAGTGGGGAAGATGAGAAGGGTATGAAATCGTATAGAAACGCACAGAAAACATGTATAATTAAGGAGAAATTATAATAAAAGGCACTCTGCTGTGCCACTAAAACCAAAAAAGGAATAGACCAAGTCAAGGAATTATAGTGCAGATCCTTGATGGTGCATGCAAAGGATTCCACGGTTTGATTGGTTGAAACGGAGGAAGGGGGGAGTGGATGAAGAGGGGAGATGAAAAGGGCATGACATAGTGATGCACTATGGAGAATAGCCATACATTTCATTGGGTGTAAGCTAGTGCATGCAAAACCATCTTCTATTGTACACATTCAGTTTTTTTCTAGTCAATACTACTTGAAACAGGAAATAGTAACACGAAATGGTAACAATTGGTCACAAGGCACTCACCTCGTTAAAAGTTTATCATTCCACATAGCACACATCAAGGAGATTGCCAATGCCCGAGGGTATCGAGCCACTGAGATTGTTCCGATAGTTATCTCTGAAGATGATCCAATGGGGTAAAAAATAGGAGAGAGTAAAGGTTGAATGGAAGAAATGAAAGATAGGAGAAAAGGGTAGATAGAGTTGCAAAAAAAGATGAGTGGTTCCTTAACGAGCTATTCAAGCCACAGTGCGAAATGCATTTGTGAGATTACAACAAACCCGTAAGCACCTAGTAGGGATAAGAAGACAAGGCAACAAAGTCACAAGGAGGAAAGCAAGACAATAAGGATGTTGAAGATAGGCTGTTGCATCTAATTTTTGTGGACCGGACCGGTGCGCATTTGGACCGGTGCGCTTTTGGACCGGTGCGCTTTTCGACCGGTACGCTTTTCGACCGGGGCGCTTTTCGACAGGTGCGCTTTTCGACCGGTGCGCTTTTGGACCGGTGCGCTTTTCGGCCGGTGCGCTTTTCGGCCGGTGCGCTTTTCGACCGGTGCGCTTTTTGACCGGTGCGCTTTTCGACCGGTGCGTTTTTCAACCGGTGCGCTTTTGGACCGGTGCGCATTTCCATCGGTGCGCTTTCGGACCGGTGTGCTTTTGGACCGGTGCGCTTTTCGACCGGTGCGCTTTTGGACCGGTGCGCATTTCCATCGGTGCGCTTTTGGACCGGTGCGCTTTTCGACCGGTGCGCTTTTGGACCGGTGCACTTTTCGATCAGTGCGCTTTTCGACCGGTGCGCTTTTCGACCGGTGCGCTTTTCGACCGCGCTTTTCGACCGGTGCGCTTTTCGACCGGTGCGCTTTTCGACCGGTGCGCTTTTCGACCGGTGCGCTTTTCGACCGGTGCACTTTTCGACCGGTGCGCTTTTCGACCGGTGCGCTTTTCGGCCGGTGCGCTTTTCGGCCGGTGCGCTTTTTGACCGGTGCGCTTTTCGACCGGTGCGCTTTTCGACCGGTGCGTTTTTCGACCGGTGCGCTTTTGGACCGGTGCGCTTTTGGACCGGTGTGCTTTTCGACCGGTGCGCTTTTGGACCGGTGCGCTTTTCGACCGGTGCGCTTTTGGACCGGTGCGCTTTTGGACCGGTGCGCTTTTCGATCGGTGCGCTTTTGGACCGGTGCGCTTTTCGACCGGTGCGCTTTTCGACGAGTGTGCTTTTCGACCAGTGCGTTTTTCGACCGGTGCGCTTTTCGACCGGTGCGCTTTTCGACCGTTGCGCTTTTCGACCGGTGCGCGTTTCGACCGGTGCGCTTTTCGACCGTTGCGCTTTTCGACCGGTGCGCTTTTCGACCCGTGCGCATTTCGACCGGTGCACTTTTCGACCGGTGCGCTTTTCGACCGGTGCGCTTTTCGACCGGTGCGCTTTTGGACCGGTGCACTTTTCGATCAGTGCGCTTTTCGACCGCGCTTTTCGACCGGTGCGCTTTTCGACCGTTGCGCTTTTCGACCGGTGCGCATTTCGACCGGTGCGCATTTCGACCGGTGCCCTTTTCGACCGGTGCGCTTTTCGACTGGTGCGCTTTTCGACCGGTGCGCTTTTCGACCGGTGCGCTTTTCGACCGGTGCGCTTTTCGACCGCGCTTTTCGACCGGTGCGCTTTTCGACCGGTGCGCTTTTCGACCGGTGCGCTTTTCGACCGGTGCGCTTTTGGACCGGTGCGCTTTTCGACCGGTGCGCTTTTGGACCGGTGCGCTTTTGGACCGGTGCGCTTTTCGATCGGTGCGCTTTTGGACCGGTGCGCTTTTCGACCGGTGCGCTTTTCGACGAGTGTGCTTTTCGACCGGTGCGTTTTTCGACCGGTGCGCTTTTCGACCGGTGCGCTTTTCGACCATTGCGCTTTTCGACGGGTGCGCGTTTGGTCCGGTGCGCTTTTCGACCGTTGCGCTTTTCGACCGGTGCGCTTTTCGACCCGTGCGCATTTCGACCGGTGCACTTTTCGACCGGTGCGCTTTTCGACCGGTGCGCTTTTCGACCGGTGCGCTTTTGGACCGGTGCGCTTCTTCCATCGGTGTGCTTTTCGACCGGTGCGCTTTTCGACCGGTGCGCTTTTTGACCGGTGCGCTTTTCGACCGGTGCGTTTTTCAACCGGTGCGCTTTTGGACCGGTGCGCATTTCCATCGGTGCGCTTTCGGACCGGTGTGCTTTTGGACCGGTGCGCTTTTCGACCGGTGCGCTTTTGGACCGGTGCGCATTTCCATCGGTGCGCTTTTGGACCGGTGCGCTTTTCGACCGGTGCGCTTTTGGACCGGTGCACTTTTCGATCAATGCGCTTTTCGACCGGTGCGCTTTTCGACCGGTGCGCTTTTCGACCGCGCTTTTCGACCGGTGCGCTTTTCGACCGGTGCGCTTTTCGACCGGTGCGCTTTTCGACCGGTGCGCTTTTCGACCGGTGCACTTTTCGACCGGTGCGCTTTTCGACCAGTGCGCTTTTCGGCCGGTGCGCTTTTCGGCCGGTGCGCTTTTTGACCGGTGCGCTTTTCGACCGGTGCGCTTTTCGACCGGTGCGTTTTTCGACCGGTGCGCTTTTGGACCGGTGCGCTTTTGGACCGGTGTGCTTTTCGACCGGTGCGCTTTTCGACCGGTGCGCTTTTCGACCGCGCTTTTCGACCGGTGCGCTTTTCGACCGGTGCGCTTTTTGACCGGTGCGCTTTTCGACCGGTGCACTTTTCGACCGGTGCGCTTTTCGACCAGTGCGCTTTTCGGCCGGTGCGCTTTTCGGCCGGTGCGCTTTTTGACCGGTGCGCTTTTCGACCGGTGCGCTTTTCGACCGGTGCGTTTTTCGACCGGTGCGCTTTTGGACCGGTGCGCTTTTGGACCGGTGTGCTTTTCGACCGGTGCGCTTTTGGACCGGTGCGCTTTTCGACCGGTGCGCTTTTGGACCGGTGCGCTTTTGGACCGGTGCGCTTTTCGATCGGTGCGCTTTTGGACCGGTGCGCTTTTCGACCGGTGCGCTTTTCGACGAGTGTGCTTTTCGACCAGTGCGTTTTTCGACCGGTGCGCTTTTCGACCGGTGCGCTTTTCGACCGTTGCGCTTTTCGACCGGTGCGCGTTTCGACCGGTGCGCTTTTGGACCGGTGCGCTTTTGGACCGGTGTGCTTTTCGACCGGTGCGCTTTTGGACCGGTGCGCTTTTCGACCGGTGCGCTTTTGGACCGGTGCGCTTTTGGACCGGTGCGCTTTTCGATCGGTGCGCTTTTGGACCGGTGCGCTTTTCGACCGGTGCGCTTTTTGACGAGTGTGCTTTTCGACCAGTGCGTTTTTCGACCGGTGCGCTTTTCGACCGGTGCGCTTTTCGACCGTTGCGCTTTTCGACCGGTGCGCGTTTCGACCGTTGCGCTTTTCGACCGGTGCGCTTTTCGACCCGGTGCGCATTTCGACCGGTGCACTTTTCGACCGGTGCGCTTTTCGACCGGTGCGCTTTTCGACCGGTGCGCTTTTGGACCGGTGCGCTTCTTCCATCGGTGTGCTTTTCGACCGGTGCGCTTTTGGACCGGTGCGCTTTTGGACCGGTGCGCTTTTGGACCAGGGCGCGTTTCGACCGGTGCGCTTTTCGACCGGTGCGCTTTTGGACCGGTGCGCTTTTGGACCGGTGCGCTTTTCGATCGGTGCGCTTTTGGACCGGTGCGCTTTTCGACCGGTGCGCTTTTCGACGGGTGTGTTTTTCGACCGATGCGTTTTTCGACCGGTGCGTTTTTCGACCGGTGCGCTTTTCGACCGGTGCGCTTTTCGACCGGTGCGCTTTTGGACCGCGCTTTTCGACCGGTGCGCTTTTCGACCGGTGCGCTTTTGGACCGCGCTTTTCGACCGGTGCGCTTTTCGACCGGTGCGCTTTTCGACCGGTGCGCTTTTCGACCGGTGCGCTTTTGGACCGGTGCGCTTTTCGACCGGTGCGCTTTTGGACCGGTGCGCTTTTGGACCGGTGCGCTTTTCGGCCGGTGCGCTTTTTGACCGGTGCGCTTTTCGACCGGTGCGCTTTTCGACCGGTGCGTTTTTCGACCGGTGCGCTTTTGGACCGGTGCGGTTTTGGACCGGTGTGCTTTTCGACCGGTGCGCTTTTCGACCGGTGCGCTTTTCGACCGCGCTTTTCGACCGGTGCGCTTTTCGACCGGTGCGCTTTTCGACCGGTGCGCTTTTTCGACCGGTGCACTTTTCGACCGGTGCGCTTTTCGACCGGGTTGCCACCTTTCTCCGACCGGTGCGCTTTTCGACCAGGTGCGCTTTTCGGCCGGTGCGCTTTTCGGCCGGTGCGCTTTTTGACCGGTGCGCTTTTCGGACCGGTGCGTGCCGGCTTTGTCGACCGGGTGCGTTTTTTTCGACCAGGTGTGCGCTTTTGGACCGGTGCGCTTTTTGCGACCGGGTGTGCTTTTCGACCGGTGCGCTTTTGGGACCGGTGCCGCCTTTTCGACCGGTGCGCTTTTGGACCGGTGCGCTTCTGGACCGGTGCGCTTTTCGATCGGTGCGCTTTTGGACCGGTGCGCTTTTCGACCGGTGCGCTTTTCGACGAGTGTGCTTTTCGACCAGTGCGTTTTTCGACCGGTGCGCTTTTCGACCGGTGCGCTTTTCGACCGTTGCGCTTTTCGACCGGTGCGCGTTTCGGACCGGTGCGCTTTTGGACCGGTGCGCTTTTGGGACCGCGGTGTCGCTTTTCGACCGGTGCGCTTTTGGACCGGTGCGCTTTTCGACCGGTGCCTTTTGACCGGTGCGCTTTTGGACCGGTGCGCTTTTGGACCGGTGCGTTTTGGACCGGTGCGCTTTTGGACAGGCGCGTTTCGACCGGTGCGCTTTTCGATCGGTGCGCTTTTGGACCGGTGCGCTTTCGACCGGTGCGCTTTTCGACGGGTGTGCTTTTCGACCGGTGCGTTTTTCGACCGGTGCGCTTTTCGACCGGTGCGCTTTTCGACCGTGCTTTTCGACCGGTGCGCTTTTCGACCGGTGCGCTTTTCGACCGGTGCGCTTTTCGACCGGTGCGCTTTTCGACCGGTGCGCTTTTCGACCGGTGCGCTTTTCGACCGGTGCGCTTTTCGACCGGTGCGCTTTTCGACCGGTGCGCTTTTCGACGGTGCGCTTTTCGACCGGTGCGCTTTTCGACCGGTGCGCTTTTCGACCGGTGCGCTTTTCGACCGGTGCGCTTTTCGACCGGTGCGCTTTTCGACCGGTGCGCTTTTCGACCGGTGCGCTTTTCGACCGGTGCGCTTTTCGACCGGGTGTGCTTTTCGACCG
>BQMB01002249.1:275000-280039 GCA_027943415.1 Closterium sp. NIES-67 | reverse complement strand
CTCCCTCTCACACACTCTCTCTCTCTCTTTCTCTCTCTCTCTCTCTCTCGCACTCTCTCTCTCTCTCTCTCTCTCTCTCTCTCTCTCTCTCTCTCTCTTACTCTCTCTCTCTCTCTCTCTCTCTCTCTCTCTCTCTCTCTCTCTCTCTCTCTCTCTCTCTCTCTCTCTCTCTCTCTCTCTCTTTCTCTCTCTTTCTCTGTCATCTCTCTCTTTCTCTCTCTATCACTCTCTCTCTCTCTATCTCTCTTTCTCTATCATTCTCTCTCTCTCTTTCCCCTCTCTCGCTCTTTGATTCGCTCTCTCTTCCTCTCCCTCTCTCTCTCGTTCTCTATCACTCTCTCTCTCTCACTCATTCTCTCTCTCTGTCTCTCTTCCTCTCTCACTCTCTCCCTCCCTCTCTCTCTCTCATTCTCTCTCTCTCTTACTCATTCTCTCTCTCTCTCTCTCTCTCGCTCTCTCTCTCTCTTTATCTTTCATCTCTCTCTTTCTCTCCCTCTCTATTTCTTTCTCTATCACTCGCTCTCTCTCTCTTACTCATTCTCTCTCTCTATCTCTCTCTCTCTCTCATTCTCTTGCTCTGTCTCTTTCACACATTCTCTCTCTCTTTCTTTCTCTCTCTCTCTCTCTCTCTCTCTCTCTCTCTCTCTCTCTCTCTCTCCCCCTCTCTCCCTCTCTCGCTCTCTCTCTCTCTCTCTCTCTCTCTCTCTCTCTCTCTCTCTCTCTCTCTCTCTCTCTTTCTCTCTCTCTCTCCCTCCCTCCCTCTCTCTCTTTCTCTCTGTCACTCTCTCCCTCTCTCTCTCTCTCTCTCTCTCTCTCTCTCATTCGGTCGCTCGCTCTCTCTCTCTCTCTCTCTCTCTCTCTCTCTCTCTCTCTCTCTCTCTCTCTCTCTCTCTCTTTTCATTCTCTCTCTCTCTCCCAGTCTCCCTCTCCGTCGTTCTCTCTCTTTCTCATTCTCTCTCGCTCTCTCTCTCTCTCTCTCTCTCTCTCTCTCTCTCTCTCTCTCTCTCTCTCTCTCTCTCTCTCTCTCTCCTCTCTCTCTCTCTCTCTCTCTCTCTCTCTCTCTCTCTCTCTCTCTCTCTCTCTCTCTCTCTCTCTCTCTCTCTCTCTCTCGAACGGTCCTTCATTGCTGGGAGATCGTGGGTACAGGCGAGGCATATAAGGTGGGTACAAGCATGCATGGTATTCTTGGTCTAGCTCCTAGTCCCTGGCTATTCCCTTGGGTGCTCAATGACCGCAAAGCAGTCCCCAAGGGACATGCCCGCCTCAGGAGCACCTAGGGGCGGCCCCTCAAGTGGCGAAGCCTCATTCACCTTCCCGAGGTAGGTGAGGGCTTGACCCCGCTGGAGGGTGACAGACCAGCGCTGGCGGAACTGGCTGAGCAGTTAAGCCGCCTAGTAGGAGCTGGGGTCGGCATTGAAAAGGCGGCGGGCGGCCGTGTGTGCGAGGAGTTTAAGGAAGGTTGGCACTTCGCCGCATGGGCAGCCATACGTCTCGACTGCGAGAGGGAAGAAACCGACGTATGCTGCCCGGTGGCGGTATTCGTCGATCTTCTTGTCCGCTTGCTCCCGGGCCATGTAACCGCGGCCTTTGCGCGCTAGCGGGTCCCGGGAGCTGACTGGGTCGGTGACGGTGACATCACAGATCCAGACCGCCCCCGAGTCCCGGTCACGTATGGCCAGGTCGGCGGTCTTGCCGTCGACAGGGTTGTAGATCGCCGTTTCTTTCGTGACTATGAGCTGTGTGTCTCGCCCCATGCGCATGCACTCATCTCGGACGGCGTTGTGGGTGTCGGTGCGGCCGTGTCCCGTCCCGCAACGGAGGAGGTGGTTTGGTAGGCGGGGGTCGATGATCGCCACCTGTTGGGCACAGTTGCAGATCCTGGGTGCTGGGAAAGGGAGGCCCATACGGAATGCCAGAGCGATGGCATAGTGAGGCGGCGCCAGCCGAAGAGATGGGAATAGGGGGATGGCGAGGAGCCAGTCGCCGGCGCCGTACCCAGTGAGGGAGAGGAGCCGCTGGGTGTGGCCACTGAGGGGGTTGGGGTCCATCTCCCTTGACGCAGCCAATTGTCGAGCGAAGCGGGCTGCGTGTATCTCCAGGGCCAGCCGGTGCTGGAGAGGATCGTCCGAGGGCTCAGTCCGTTCGGCCTGCAGGAGCGCCAAGGCTGGAGCTGGGAGGGCTGACTCGCATTTCGCCAGCCAGGTATGGAGACGCGAGGGTCCGATGAAGGGAGGGGCCAAGGAGCAGGCCGCTGCAGCGAGTGGGCCTGTCGGGTCCGAAGGAAGGGATATGAGCAGCCGGTGGGCCTGTGTGACGCTGGTGAGGAAGGCGTGCGGGCCCTCTACTGCGGGGTCCGCGAGGCCGAGGCCGCCAAGGGAGGGGGGCAGAGAGGCTTGGTGCCACGTGCGCGACCGCTCCTGTTCGCCCCGTGGGAGCTGAAGTTTGCACGAGAGGAGGAGGGTGTGGAAGAGCTTCTGTCCCCAGTTCGACCATTCCTCGGACGGCAGCGAGTCAAGGGGGGTGGTGCGGGTGAGATAGGATACGCGTCTTGAGACGCAGTGGTGGAGGAGAAGGCCCGCGGCTTGGGGGTCCATGGTTGCCAGGTCGGGGAGCGGTCTGGCCATGTCGGCCAGCTGCTCCCGAAGGAAAGCGGCTGTGGCTTCAGTGGGGCCGAGGTGGCTTCCGAGAATGCGCAGGCCATCAGTGCGGAAGGGGATGCCTGGGGGGAGTATGAGGCTGGGGGGCTGGGAAGCTGACCACGCCGCGCACTTGGGAGGGTTGTGCTCGAGGCCCAAGGGGCGTAGGGCCTCCGTGAGATGGGTGAATGCCGACGCGCATTCCGACGGCTCTCCAAGCAGCGTGATGTCGTCGGCGTAGGCGAGGCAGAGCACGCTAGGAAACGCCGAGGCTGTCGCATGGAGTGCCGGGTGTAAAGCTGCCGCAAAAAGCAGGGGGCCCATGGGGTCCCCGTGACGAACACCCCGGGCGCTAAGGAGGGGTTCGCTGCAGAATCTCGCGTCTAGGTAGAGACGCGACGGTGCTCCGTAGGAGAGTTTGACGAAGGGGAGAAGCGGCCGGAGGGGTGAGTTGAAGAGGCCTGCCACTATCGCGGCCCTGTCAACGCTGTTGAAGGCGTTTGACACGTCGACCTGGAGTACGAGGGCGGACGGGAATTCGGATGTGTATGCGCGGGCTCCGTGGATGATCGCCTCGCCGCCCGCGCGTACTGCCACCCCGAACTGCAGCGGGAGGAAATGAGACTGCGCCTGTGCCGTCATGGTGAGGAGGCCCACCTTCGCCACGAGGCGGTGCAGGCACTCGCCTATGGCGATAGGTCGCGTACCGCCTCCGGGCTTGGGGAATGCGATTAGGCGACTGGCGGTGAGAAGGGCGGCGATTTCAGCTGTGGAATCCCCTTTGAGCAGGCGTAATGCGAGCTCATGCAATTTGACAGCGACTGAGTTGTTGGCGAGGGCGGCTTCGCGAATGTGCTTGAAGCACATTCCTGAAGGCCCTGCGCCCACTCCATTTTCGCAGCGACTCAGCAGGCGAATGAACGCGTCCTGCGAAAACGAGGGGCCCGCCTCTGACTCGTCGAGGATGGGCCAGGCGATTGACTCGGTCAACGGAGCGGGGTGCTTGGACTTCAGTGCCTCGAGGACGTCGGGAGTTGAATCGCTGACCGGGGTCGAGTCCAGTGCCAGCAGGGCACGTCGGAGACTGCCACGGCGGACAAGCCCCTCTGCCCGCTTTTGCCTGCCGATGGAGTCCGGCATGTGGCGAGGTGTGGGGGGGTTATGCACAGCATCGATTGCTGACAGGTACAGCGCCTGCCAATCGCCCGCGAGGAACTGCTGCAGTCGTTTTTCCACCGAGGCCCAGTCTGGGTGCTTGGGCGAGTGCAGGCGAAGGGTTAGGCGAGGGACGAAAAGTAACAGGCGCCAACCTGCGAGGCTGGTTGGGCTGTGTGCGATGTGTAGCAGAGGTGTCAGGAGTGCTAGGGCGAAGAGCTGACGAAGTTTGGGGGGGACTCTGCGGGAAATTGGGGGCTGGCGACTGTCGCAAAGCAGGTCGATATCCCATCCCGCCACCCCGGCGAACAGGGATTCGTTGGACGACAACTCCTGTGGCGAAAACTGCCGTGGGTTCTGGATATCTGGCGTACTACTGGCGCGGGAGGGACGCGTATTTCGCGCACTCCCTCTGGCAGCCTGGGCGGGAGAGCCTGGTGGCTGTGTGTTCACAGGTCTGTGACCGCGGGATCTGAGCGATGGGGACGAATTCCCGCCTCGCCTGCATGACAAAGTTCTCTCCTCCAGAGCAGCGCTGGATTCCTCCGTTGATGAGTCCTGGATCCTCTCCGGTACATAAGATGCGTCTCGTCTTTCTTCCTCGTCAGTTACCTCCCTCTGCCCTCCCTCCCTTAAAGCCCGGTTAGCAGCCTGCTGGAAGTCGTTCAGTGGGCCACCATCGCGAGACAAGACGCCTGTCCGTCCTCGGCCGCGCCCTCGACCTCTTTGGTCCCGGCTTCCACTGCGTGGCGCAGCCACTCCGCCCGACGCTCGCTGACCATTCCGAGGCACGGGCGACGCCGCGGGGGGCGTCCGGGCCGTCAATGGAGCCACCCCGAAATGTGGTGGGAGTCGGGCGTCCCCGTCGCGAACGGTCCCTTGATTTGGAGAGCACGGGGGAGAGCGTCCTCCGCCGAGATCGGGCGAGTTCCTCACCGCCCGCGAACCACGGTTGGGAGCGCGGATTCCCCGTCTCGTCAACGAGCCGCCAGCAGACCCCAGAGCGTCTGTCGGGCAGCCGCCGCTCGTCCCCCGCACGTCGCGAGCAGAAGGCCCTCGAGCGTGAGAACCAAGACCAGCTGGGGGCGGCGCAGCCTCTGCAGCAGCAGCCTCCGCTGGTCCCGCCGCGTCGAGGAACACCCCAGCGGGGGGTTCAAGTGGCTCCCGCCCAGCAGCGCCGGACGCCGCAGGGGCAGCATGGGCAGTCTGGTCCGCACCGCGGGTGGAGGGCCGGAGGGGGCAACGGTC
>BQMB01002249.1:0-272500 GCA_027943415.1 Closterium sp. NIES-67 | reverse complement strand
GCAGAGAACGCATGGCTCTTCATGGAAAAAATATACATGGGGAAGAGTGAGGCAAAGATGGCTGCTACAAGGAAGAAGCTTCTATTGCTACGCAAGGAGCCATCAGAGACCATGGTGGACTATGTGACTCGAGCACGAGGCTACAACGACGATTTGACAGCCATGGGCGTGCCAGAAACAGAGAGGCAAATGATGAGCTACATCATCAGTGGCCTGCCAAGGGACTGGGCATCTGAAAAGGGCACCCTGACCTGCCGTCATCCCACGGACTTGACTGACCTCTTGGATGACTTGCAGCAGTTGGAGCTGATCCGAGCGGACGATGAACGCAAGGATGTCATGGCTGGAAATTCCAGCAGTGACAAACCTGCACTTCTGAATGCAACCGGGACAACAAGGACATTTGGGCCATGTTTCCAGTGTGGAAAGAAGGGCCACAAAGCTGCCGATTGCTACTCCAACCCAAGGAGCAAGAATTTCAAAGGGATGGGAGCAACCGGACAAGGAACCAGCGAAGGAGCAAGTGGAGATGGACAACGGCTGCGAAGCGGGTTTGCTGGAACGTGCAACTATTGCCACAAGTATGGCCACAAGGCAATATACTGCTACTCCAACCCTACACGCAAAAACTACAGGGGTGGGCAGCAGCAGTACAAACCTCATTCACCTGCGAAAGCCAACGTTGCAGAGGCGAACAACGGCAATGAAGACGTGATTCTTGGAGGTGCACACAAGGCCAATGTTGCACGTGCTTCTGGAGCATGCCTGCTAGCAACAGGGCTGAAGGGACAGGAGTGGTACATGGACAGTGGATGTACCCAACACATGACCAATCAAGAAGGTTGGCTGCAAGATTTCAGAGCTTCTACGGTCCCATTTGTGCAGCTGGGAGATGAAGGGCAGCTTCCAGTGAAAGGGGTAGGAGATATGGTGTTACAAGGGGCATATGGAGAGTTAAAGTTGGACAACGTGTTGCTGGTGGACCGATTAACTCTGAATCTACTCAGTCAATCACAGCTGGACAACAGCGGATGCAAAACCTACAGTGACAAGGGGCGCCTATGGGTGTTCGGCCCTGACTGGAAGGTGCTAGCGGAAGGCGCACGCAAGCAAGGGCTGTACGAGATGAAGCTACATGAAAAGCAGAAAGATGGTGCAAGATCTACATACCTTTCTGAACCGGAGGAAGGGAAGACAGCAAGGGACGAGCTTCGTACCATGCTAGAGAAGACGCCCATCAAAGAACTCCAGCAGCAAGCTCCTCCCAAGGCAGCAACGGTGACACCAGTGGACGTCAACCTGCTGCACCGAAGGCTGGGGCATGCTGGACATACGCGCATCAAGGAGTTGATCAAGAAAAACATGGCAGTGGGGGTGAAGGTGATAGAGGATACAGAAAAAGAGCTGAGTTGCACGGAAGGAAAGGCTACCAAGACTTCTCACCCCAAGCATGAGGTTCGGGAGCCATACAACATACTTGACATCGTGGCTGCCGACGTTTGTGGGCCTATGAGGGTGGCTTCCCGACATGGCAGCAAGTACTTTGTTACCTTCACCGACCTTGGCACACGACATACATGGGTGACGGAGATCAAGAACAAATCTGAAGTGTTCGCAAGCTTCCTCGACTGGAAGGCTGAAGCGGAAAGGCAAAGCGGAAGGAAACTAAAAGTACTAAGGACGGACAATGGTGGCGAGTTCATCAATCAAGAGTTCAAGAGCTACTTGAAGTCAAAGGGCATTCGGCGGCAACTAACAGTGCCGCACATTCCTCAACACAACAGCATAGCAGAGCGGGTGAACCGATCTCTACTGGAAAGTGTAAGAAGCATGATGGCGGATAGCGGACTGCCTCTACACTATTGGGGTGACGCACTCGGCATGGCATGTGTTGGTGCAACCCTATGGCTTGCACTCGGCTTGTCGTCCTTGTTTGTGTGTGTGCATGCATGGCATGGAATGAATTGTGAGTCTATGTCATTGCTATCCAGTGCTTGTGTGTGTGTTTGAATGGTGTATCACAATGTGGTTTGTGTCGGTCAAGACATTAGCGAGTTTCTACAACTTGCATGTCAAGTCGTCGTTTGTGTGTCGCATGTGTTTTTTCTATTTTGTCGAGTGTGAAGTGTCCATCATGTCGCAGGTGTGTGCAGCAAGCCCCCATCAACTCAAGAAGAATTTATCTTGCAGATCCAAGAACAAGAGCTCAAGATTTCAAGCCCAAGGGACGCGGATAAATACTAAATAGTGAAAATAGTAACGTTACTTCGTGTAGTGTTACATTTCACTTGGTGTAGCCCCTTGGAGGGTTGGTTTCGAGACTCTTCATGGTTGGGGACTCTGTGGTGGTGTACCACCAACCTGGACCTTGGCTGTTGGGGTATGTAGAGGCTGGGAACCATCTCCCTCTCGAACTCTTCTTGCTAAGTTTGTACTTCTAAGACTATAGTGGCTGCTTTACCTCCTGCCAGTCAAACCGCCATAGCGTCCTCAAAGCTTCATGGAATTCTATGATTCAACTTGCTGCTGATAGACAACAGCAACGCGCTCCAGATACAATTTACAGATCACCGTTTGATTCAGCGACCAGATCGTTATCGATATTTGAAGCCGTCTGACGGAAATCCGACTGTGCTCTCTATCTCTCATTATAGGCACATCTAAGCCTATTGTGATTATAACAAGTGGTATCAGAGCCCCTTGGAGCCGTCTCGACCATGCCTAGGCCTGTGGAAGGGGGTGGCAGAGGTGTTGGAGGCAGAGAAGACGCCCAAGCACAAGGTCAACACCAAGATCCACCCGTTGCTCCGGTGCAACCTAGCCTTGGACCCTCTAGGGATGAGCCTAGAGTGTTTGGCCTTGGCAAGTTCAACGGTGACAACTTTGCTGAGTGGTCCTTCAAGATGGAGAACATCTTTGACCATTATGATCTGCTGGAGGTGATGGAAGGAACGGAGAAGCGCCCCGAGAACGACCCGGAGAAGAGCCCGTGGGTGCGGAAGAGAGCACAAGGCTACCTTCTACTTGGGCAAGCGTTGGGGAGCAGCCAAATCCGTCACACTAAGCCTTTTCAGCGTGAACCAGCAAAGGGACCAAAGGCATGGGCTGCTCTCAATGGTGTACACGCTCCTGCGACAGCGGCGGTGGCTGTGGTTTTGGAGCGGCAAATGGCGGCACTTCGAATTGACGAAGGCGAACCGGTGGAGGAAGGAGTGCAGAAATTCTTCGACTTATTGACACGGCTCGAAGGAGCTGACCTGAACTACAGTGACCTTCAAAAGAAGACCAAGCTGCTAGCCTTACTTCCGGACTCATGGTTCTCGCTCATCATCAACCTTAATCAAGATCTGCCCCGTCTCTCACTCGAAGATGTGAAGCGGGAAATCTTACAAGAATATTTCCGCCGTCGCGAATTGGCGGGTCCCGATGGTGCCGGAGTTGCAAGCATGGGCCGTGGGCACGGCCGTGGAAGGGGCAGAGGGCGAGGAGGAAGATTTGGCAGCAGTAACTTCAGTGGAGGCCGTGGTAATGGAGGATATGGCAGCAACAACAACAATGGCTACGGGCGTGGGCGCGGTCGATTTGATGGCGAATGCCACTTTTGTCACAAGACCGGCCACATGTGGAGAGATTGCTTCAGATTGCCTGATGGATGGACCTCTTCTCAAGGCCAAGAGGGCAGAGGAGCAAGGGGAGGAAGAGGCAGAGGTCGTGGAGGCCGTGGTGGCCGTGGAGGCGAAGCGGCAAGCATGAAAGGTGGAGACTACGACAAGGACTCGAGTGAAGATCGATACCCGGGCCAATTCTTCTTTGTCTCCACGCAAGCGGCAGCTGCAGCAGGAGGTGTGGAAGGCTTTGAGGAGCCAGCTACTGTGGGAAAGGTCACCCTTCACTCTCTGGACTTTTGGGTGATCGATAACGGCGCCACCTACAGCATGACACCTCGTGCGGACTTGCTCACCGAACTCGAACCGTCGCCGGTCAAGCATGTTACATCGGCTTTGGGGCAACGAGCAGAGGTGAAAGGCATGGGCAAGGCCATGTTCAAGGGTGCTGATGGGAAGATGGTGGGCCTCAAGAACGTGCTTTGGGTGCCCAACCTTGCAGCCAACCTGATCTCTGTTCGGCGTTTGCAAAAGGCTGGCATGGACACATCTTCCAAGGGCTCCAAAACATATACCGCGAGGCTTGGTGAGCGGAAGCTTTGGGACCTTCATGAGGACAGGGACATCTACAATGAGATGTGGCAAATCTCAGTGGTCCCCATGCCTAAGGGGAGGCAAGTGGCAGCAAGCGTCAGCACCAAGAGTGAAGCGGTTGGTGGCGGTGATCACGGAAAACAAAGTGACACCAAGAGTGACTCGAAGGAGTGCAACCTTGGAGAGACCAGCAAGGCGTGTGAACCCAAGGAGAGTGGTGCAGCAGCCAAAGGTGGTGGAAATGAGGAGGAGAAGCCTAAGATCAGCAAAGCAGCAGCGGCGAAGGAGAAAGGAGAGAGCTTGTGGGGCACGATTGCGAGTGCCACTTTCTCCAACCCGACTTCCGCTACGGGAGAGTGTGATTGGCTGACCTTGCATCGGCGAATGGGGCATGTGGCATTGCCCATTTTGCAACAGATAGTTAAGCAAGAGATGGTCAGAGGGATACGTGTCAAGGGGGAGCCCAATGAGGTGCTTGGCTGTCCAACATGCATGCAAGCCAAGTTCACCCGCTACCTGTTCCATAGCTCGGAGACAACGGCAAAGGCACCACTTGATGAGGTGGTGATGGATGTGGTGGGCCCCTTGAAGCTTGGAGCTGCTGGAGCTGAGTACTTCCTCACCATTGTGGACGTCTACACTCGCATGGGTGTATGTGCTGCCCAAGAAGAGTGATGTAGCTGAAACGGTGAAGACCGATTGGTTGCCGATGGTGGAGCGGCAACAAGACCGACTTGTGAAGGCGATTCACACTGACCGTGGGGGAGAGTTCCTGAGCAAGGATTTCTCAACTTGGCTGAAGAAGCAGGGCATAAGGCACTCTCTTACCATGCCCTACTCTCCTGCAATGAACGGCATCGCCGAGCGTGCGAATCGGACACTCACGGAGACGGCTCGGGGACTTCTCATTGAAGCCGGTCTTCCCAATTACTTTTGGCCGGATGCGGTGCGGCATGCTTGTGTGGCTAAGAACAGAGCCTTGACTCATGTGGGAGAAGACAAATGGGTGCCCTATGTAGAGTGGATTGGAAGGAAGCCGAAGGTGGATATGCTTCGGGTGTTCGGGTGCATGTGCATGGCACTTGTGCCTAAGAAACTTCGGCACAACAAGCTTGATGCCAAGGCAACATGGGCCGTGCACCTGGGCATGGCTAAAAAGAGCAAGGGATGGCTTCTTTGGGACCCATTTACCAAGAAGTTCTTGGTGAGCAGAGATTGCAAGTTCATGGAGAACTTACCGTACAAGGAGTGGAAGGCGGAGAACCAAGCGAAGATTGGTGTGCGGCTTGGAGAGGTGAAGAGGACCGGCTTGGAGCATGTGGAGCTGCCCTTAGAGTTGAGTAGCAGCAGCACAATCACGAGGCAATCTCCTCAAATGAATGGGGATGAGGAGGAGGAGGAGGTGCAGCAAGGTGATGAGCGTGCACCGTCACTTCCGCCTCGTGCTACAAGTGCTCGTGGGAACCGAGCAGATTTACCGCAACGCCATGAGAGCATTCAAGTCCCTGCAGCAGAGGAGGAAGGAAGGGGGAGAAGGAGGACTCAGACCCCTAATAGGTTGAGCTATGACCGGCTTAGAGGACCAGCCAACTCAACCTTGACCGGTTCGGCTCTCATGCTAGGCGATGATGCGGAAGATGAAAGCCAGGAGTGCGCCTTTGCCTTCTTCTCTCCGGTGGAGATGCCGGGGGAGCCTACAAATCCCAAGGAGACTTGGGAGGGCCCCAATGGGAAGGAGTGGAAGAAGGCCTCAGATGAAGAAATGGGGAGCATCATCGAGAACGACACGTTTGACTTGGTGAACCTACCTCCGTGGCGTAAGGCGATCTCTTCCAAGTGGCTCTTCAAGCGCAAGACCGACGCCGACGGCAACATCGAGCGCTACAAGAGCAGACTTGTAGCCAAGGGGTATCAGCAGCAAGAGAAGAAGGAATACAATGAAGTGTATGCCCCTGTGGTGAAGGGTACAACCCTTCGAACCCTCTTCGCCGCGGCGGCCATCAAAGGATGGGTGGTGAAGCAAATGGATATAGTAACGGCCTTCCTCTACGGCGTTTTGGAGGAAGAAACCTACATGGAGCAGCCAGAGGGGTACAATGATGGGAGTGGCAGAGTGTGGAAGCTGAAGAAAGCACTCTATGGCCTCAAGCAAGCCCCTAGGCAATGGTACATCAAGCTGCGGGAAGTCTTGGAGGCGATCGGCTTCACTCCCTCAACGGCCGATCAATCCTTGTTCATGCTTGGCGAGGGGGAGCAGAGGAGCTTCATGGTGGTTTATGTGGATGACATCCTCATATTCTCACCCTCCTCTGACCTTGTGAAGGAGGTGATGCTGAATCTCCAAGACAATTTCAAGTGCAAGACCCTTGGTGACGTCAACTACTACCTTGGGCTTCACATTGAGCGAGATGTGGAGAAGCGGTGGATGCGAGTGCATCAAAAGAAGTACTTGGAGGCCTTGGTTGCAAACTTTGGGAAGAGTGAAGGTCATGTGGCTACTCCTCTTCCTTCAGGGTTCAAGTGTGTGAAAGAACCAGCGGAGGAAAGTGTTGGTGAAGAGGAGAGGCGCCGTTTTCACTCCTTGGTGGGCAGCCTCATGTATGCGGCCGTTCACACAAGGCCGGATGCAGCCTTTGCTACCGGGCAGCTGGCTAGGGTTGTCCAATGCCCTAATAAAGAGCACGTAGCTGCTGGAGAGAGGGTGGCCAAGTACCTTGGCCAAACAGCAACTGTTGGACTGCAATACTCCGCGGCGGCACAAAGGCGTCAAAAGGGTGCGGATGGAGTCGAACCCGGGAGGCTCTTTCTCACCGCCTTCTCTGATGCATCTTGGGCATCAGAACCAGAGGACATGACAAGTGTGGGAGGCTTCATCTGCTGTGTTGGTGGAGGACCAACAGCTTGGGAGAGCAAGAAACAAGTGGACCAAGCATTGAGCTCGGTGGAGTCCGAGTACATGGCACTCTTCCGTGCCATAAGGGAGGTTGTGTGGCAGCGGCGTTTGCTAGCTGAATTGGGGGAGGAGCAGCAAGGACCTACCCCACTCTACTGTGATAGCCAAGGTGCTATTGCATTGGCTAAGAACCCCGTTCTTCATGGCCTTACCAAGCACATGAAGGTGAAGTGGCATTGGGTGAGGAGCATGGTAACCGCGGGTGAAGTGGAGTTGCACTACGTGAAGACGACGGCGCAGCCAGCTGATATGATGACCAAGAGGCTGGTTGAGCAGCAGCATTGGAAGTGTTGCAAGCTTGCTGGGATGGCTCTGAACTAAGGGGAGCAGATTCTAAGGCCAACAATCCGAGGGGGAGTTTGTTGGTGCAACCATATGGCTTGCACTCGGCTTGTCGTCCTTGTTTGTGTGTGTGCATGCATGGCATGGAATGCATTGTGAGTCTATGTCATTGCTATCTAGTGCTTGTATGTGTGTTTGAATGGTGTATCATAATGTGGTTTGTGTCGGTCAAGACATTAGCGAGTTTCTACAACTCGCATGTCAAGTCGTCGTTTGTGTGTCGCATGTGTTTTTTCTATTTTGTCGAGTGTGAAGTGTCCATCGTGTCGCAGGTGTGTGCAGCAAGCCCCCATCAACTCAAGAAGAATTTATCTTGCAGATCCAAGAACACGAGCTCAAGATTTCAAGCCCAAGGGACGCGGATAAATATTAAATAGTGAAAATAGTAACGTTACTTCGTGTAGTGTTATATTTCACTTGGTGTAGCCCCTTGGAGGGTTGGTTTCGAGACTCTTCATGGTTGGAGACTCTGTGGTGGTGTACCACCAACCTGGACCTTGGCTCTTGGGGTATGTAGAGGCTGGGAACCATCTCCCTCTCGAACTCTTCTTGCTAAGTTTGTACTCCTAAGACTATAGTGGCTGCTTTACCTCCTGCCACTCAAACCGCCATAGCGTCGTCAAATCTTCATGGAATTTCATGATTCAACTTTCTGCTGATAGACGACAGCAACGCGCTCCATAAACTTACAGATCACCGTTTGATTCAGCGACCAGGTCGTTATCGATATTTGAAGCCGTCTGACGGAAATCCGACGGTGCTCTCTATCTCTCATTATAGGCACATCTAAGCCTATTGTGATTATAACAATAGGTGAGTAGCTACAGGAACAAGACCAAGCTGTACACAGTGCCGCTGATGATCTTTAGGCGCAAGCACCTTAGTAAAGATATCAGCTGTGTTGGCACCTGAGGCCAAGTGAACTACGCGGGCCTGGCGGCGCTGCTGTAGCTCGCACAGGAGGAAGTACCGCAGCTGGATATGCTTCGCTCAGCCCTCAAGCCGAGGCTCCTGACACAGGAGTATCATGGCCCTGTTGTCAGCGTACAGGACCGGGGTAGAGCTAGGCCGCTCACCTAAGTCAGTGAGCAAGAAGGTCAACCAGCGGAGCTCCTGTGCCGCCATGGCACCGGCGAAGATCTCAGCCTCACAGCTAGACTGAGCCATAGCTGACGAGCGAGTGGATCTCCAAGAGATAGCACCCGAATCAAGGCTAAAACAGTAGCCCTGCGACGACCTGAGCATCTCAGAGTCATCTGCCCAAGAAGCGTCTGTGTGCCCAGTAAGGACCACTGGCCTGCGTTCTCCTAGCACTAACCCCATGCCTGATGTACTAGCAAGATAACGCAAAACCCTCTTAGCAGTAGACCAGTGCTGAGGTCGGTGTCTGCCTGTAGCCACAAAGCGAGCCAGGATGCTGAGAGGGTATGCGAGATCTGGGCGAGTGCAAGTCATCAGGTACATGAGGCAACCCACCAGCTCTGCGTAGGGGCCACTGGGCTCTACTGGCTCCTCAGGAACGGGAGCAGAGAGCCCATGGTCTACGGGTAGAGGTGTGGGCTGTGCGGAGGAGAACTGAAGACGGAACCTCTGAAGGACTTGACGCACCAAGTGTGACTGTGTCAGAGTGATGGTGCGTGCTGCTCTGTTCCTAGAGATCTGCAGGCGAAGATAGCGACGCAGCTCTCCAAGGTCAGTGCAGGTGTATCTCTTCAGTAGCTCGGCCTTCACAGAGGCCAGTGCGCCCCTGTCAACAGTAGCAAAGACTAGATCGTCTACGTAGACAAGGATGTAGAACGGAGTCTGGCCAGAACGCACAAACAGCGAGGGGTCAGCAGAGGACGGAAAGAACTGCAGGTCTGCTAACGTGGCCCGCAGCGTGTCGTGCCACTCGCGAGGAGCCTGACGCAGGCCGTAGACCGGGCGCCTGAGAAGCCACTGGGTCCCAGGGGGGAAGGTACCAGTGAAGCCCTGTGGTCGGTGCAGATAGACCTGCTCGTGTAGGCTGCCCTGAAGAAAGGCAGTAGAGAAGTCGAGGGAGTGAAGCTCGTAGTCGCGCTGTGCTGCTACGTGTAACAGCGCCCGAAGAGTGGTCATCTTCGGGGTCGGGACGAAGGTCTGGAAGAAGTCAACCCCCTCTCGCTGACTGAAACCTCTGGCCACGTAGCGCACCTTGAAGACAGGCGGCTCTCCAGGGGGGCGCTTCACCTTGAAGAGCCACCGACCATCGACTACATTCACCCCAGGCGGGGGAACTGCGTCGACGTAAGTGCCGGTGGACCTCCAAGATGCCATCTCCTGCTCCATGGCAGCTATCCACTGAGAGGCTCAAGGTCCCGAGGTGGCCTCAGCGTAGGTGCGAGGGGTCGGGATGTCGAAGGCGTCTGGGTCACCCTCAGGGACTAACAGCATGGAGCAGAGATGGGGAGCAGCCTCGGAAAGGAAAGCAAGCTCGTACTGCCTGTCCTCTAGGACGTCACTGCCAAGGGCAAGAGCACCCCCGACGGACGGAGGACGGGCAGGGTCAGAGACCAGAGCGGTAGCGTAGTCAAGGCGGCAGGTAGAGGCGAAGTCAGCGACAGCAGCGACAAGCGCGTCAAGGCGCGAGACAGGAACAGCGGTGTCGGTAACAAGAGAGGCAAGGACCCGAGGGACAAGGGGACGAGCGGCACGGAGGTAGTCAGAGAACGGAGGAGGTGCAACAGCAAGGGACGAGGGAGGAGGGGACGGGAGGAGGGGAGGACGAGATGAGCGGGAACGGAGACACATAGGGTGGGTGGGCAGGATAGGAGAGACGGGACGAGCACGGGAGGGACGGCGAGCCCAAACGTGAGACAGAGGTGTAGGGTCAGGGGACAGCGGAGGGGACACAGGAGGGGAACGAGGAGGAAGACGGGCCAAAGACGAGTCCGGCGGCGGGAACACAGGACCGTAGACAGGAAGGTCAGCAGGCGGTGGGGGAGACACCGGCGCGCGGTCCGGGGAGGGAAGGCCGAGCAGGCGGAGAGCGGAGACCGGCGGCGACGGCTGCTGCGGCTGCTGCGACAGCTGGGCCGGAACCCTCGGACCGGCAGAGGCAGGACGACCGTCGGCGGAACCCTCAACAGCAGCACCCCCAGAACCAACACCCCTAGAGCAAAAACCCCCTCCAACTCCAGCGGCACCCCTGGGAGCCACAGAACGAACACCCTCCTCAACGCCAGTACCCCCAGAGGCCAACGGCGGCAGCGGCGGCGGCGGCGACGCCGGCTACGGCGGTGGCGGTGCGTGCGACTGCGACGGCAGCGGCGGCGGCGATGGCGACTGCGGCAGGGAAGGCGGAGACACTGGGGAAGGGGGACGTGGTAGGGACGGGCCGGGGGGACCACCAGAGTCAGCAGACTCCTCAACGGGGACAACCGACGGGAGGGGAGTAACGTGAGAGACACCAGACGGGGCAGGACGAGGTGGGAGAGGAGCAGGGGCTACCGGGGGAGAGGGAGCCAGGAACAGGGGCGGGGCAACCGGGAGACCTCGGTGAGGGAAGCGGCGGTAGAAGGAGACAGACTCGTCAAAGGTGACGTCACGAGAGTGGAGGAAGCGGTGAGACGGCGGGTGATAGAAAAGCCAGTCAGACGAGTCCAAGGGGAAACCGAGGAAGACACAGGGGACAGTGCGGGCAGTGAGCTTGTCCGTGCCAGAGGCACGAACGTGAGCAAGGCAGCCCCAGACGTGGAACGCAGACGCGTCACCGGGGGACCCGGTCCAAATGAGGGTCGGCGAAACCTGCGGCCGCTGGAAGCGTGGCCACAAGTTAAGCTGGTGAGCAGCGTAGCGAACAGCGAACGGCCACAGAAAATGGGGGGCATCGGCATGAATCATGGAGGTACGGGCGACCTCCATGACCAAGCCGATGCAGCGCTCAGCAACCCCATTCTGCTGTGGGGAGTCCGGCAAGGTGTACGACTGGGTGATGCCCTCCACACGACAAAACTGTCCAAGCCGACCAGAGGCGAACTCGCCGCCACGGTCAGAGTGGAGACACAACACGGGGAGACCGCGGTGGAGATGCGCAGCCACAACCCACAGGAGAAGAACGTCGCGCACGTCGGCCTTCCGCTCCAGGGGAAACACCGTGGTGTAGCGCGTGTAGTCGTCGACGAGCACAAGGAAGTAGCGCTCACCGCGCGGTCTGGGGACGGGGGCAGGGCCCCAAACGTCCAGGTGCAGGGTCTGAAGGGGGGCAGTAGCAGGGCGCAGCGAGGAGGAGTGAGGAGCACGGCGGAGCCGGCCCTCGATGCAAGGCGTGCACGGTGGCGCAGTCGAGGGAGGAAGGGCAGGGAGCGACGCGGGGAGACCTAAGACAAGACCGTGCTGGGACATGTGACGCAGACGCGGGAGAGCAGGGTGACCTAAGTGGTGGTGCCAGAGAAGGGACGGGTGAGTGAGGGACCGACACGAGCAAGCTGCAGCGACCTGGGAGGTCGCACCAACCGGGGGGGAAGCGGTGTCTAGGGTAAACAGACCGGACACCGAGTCCCGGGGGAACGTCGCAAGGGGGGAACCTGAGACAGCCTCAGAACAGACAGCGAACCGCTCGTGCCCGGGGAACGTGGTGGTGACGCCGAGGTCCTGGAGACAGCCGACACCAACCAGGTTCCTCGAGAACGAGAGAACGTGGAGGCCTGTAAGGGAGCCCGAGGGAACTGCTGGACAGGGAAGGGACGTAGAAGTGCGAGCGACGACAGGACCCGCAGAGGGGCCAGCAAGAGAGACAACAGCAGGCGCAGCAAGCGGCGTGAGCGTGGAACGGTCGCGGAAGAAGTAGGCAGAAGCACCGGAGTGGAGAGTGAAGGACAGCGAAGCAGTGGCGAAGGCCGGGGACGGAGCCGGTGCAGCGACTAGACTAGGCAAGCTAGGCAGTCCTATGCCTGACGCAGCAGGGGAGGCTACGCTACACAATGGTGCAACACCTTAACTAGAGTGCACAGGGTAATAAGATCCAGCAACACTAGAAGCGTCAGAATACAAAGCATGCAAAGCAGCACCTATCCGATCCATGTCTAACTCAAAGATCGGCACGCCCTGGCGGAGCAGGCTGTGCCAGTCGGGGAGGTCCGGGGCCGGGCCAAAGCGACGACGAAAGAGATCGTCGAGGCGGCGGAAACAGCGGGCGGTCGGGTGCGGGTGGCGGCACAGAGTGCCGCGAAGAGGCCCGGTCTGAAGCTGGTACTGGCAGGTGACAGCACCGGAGCCGCCGGTAGACGCCAAGCTGCGCGGGCCGCCACCACGGCCACTACCTCCGGAGGTGCTGGGCCAGCCAGGCGGGAGACGGGCCCACGGCTACGGCGACTGCTGCTGGGACGGCGGCTGCTGCTGGGGCGGCGGCTGCGGCTGGGGCTGCTCCTGCTGCGGCTGGGGCTGCTCCTGCTGCGGCTGGGGCTGCTGCTCCTACCCACCAGTGGTAGTCCTCGCAGGCAGACTACCGTCACCACCACCACCTGCGCCACCACCCCTACCTCCCTGGCGACCACGGCCACCGCGGCGCGAGCGCTGCTGCGGGTGGACCGCAGCAGCCGTCTCGGTGAGAGGGGTCACCGTGGCGACCGCAGCCGAAACCGCAGTGAACGTGCAGTGGGAGGGGGCACAGCCGTGAAAGATAGAGACTGCCGGCGCACCGCTCGATTGAGCGATAGTGCGCTGACGAGTCTTGATCTCGGTGAGGGTGTCGACAAAGGCGGTGAGGGTAAGGTCACCCGGGTGCTGGCTAAGGAAGTGATCGCGAGCACTAGCGAGGCGGTCTGGCAGGCGCATGGCGATAAAATAGAGCGTCATGCAGAAAGGGGGGGGGAGCGCAGTGAGCTGGGCAGTGCGATAGCGGGTCTCTAGGGCACGCAGGTGAGTGGCAAAGTCTGCGACGGTAGGGAGGCTGCAAGGTCTAGGAACAGCATCGGGAAGAGCAAGCGGCCAGCACAAGCAGACGCGGGTGTGGAATAGCGAGCAATAACGGCGTCTAAGTAAGCTTTGGCCGTCTCAACAGTAGCAAAACACGAGCGCTCAGACACAGGGAGGGCGTGACTAATAGCAACCTGAGCTACTGCATCGCGGGAGTCCCAGACCGCACAGGCAAGCGCAGCAGTAGAGAAGCCCTCACGGTCATCAGAAGAGGGATCAGCAGGGAGGGGAGCAGGGGCACGGGGGCGGGGGAGCAAGCCATCGACATGGACAACCAAAGAGTGGCCATCCTGGCGCTGACCTGTAAGGTGGCGGCGGAGATCGGAGAGCCAAGCGGCGAAGTCAACCGCATGGCCCTCGGCGTCCAGTCGGAGCACGAAGTCAGCCATCGTGCAGGGTCAGCGGCACAGCTCCACAGGAACACAGCGACGCAGGGACACGGCGGCAGCACTCTCCAGCACGGCGGCCGCAAGGCGCCCCAGCACTGGCAAGCAGAGTAGACGGAGCCCGAGGTGGCACGGCAGGACGAGCAGGCACGAAAATGGGCCGGGCGGGCACTGGGAGAGGCCAGGCAGACGCGGCGGGGTCAGGCAGGCGCGGAGGGGCCAGGCAGGCGTGGCGGGGCCAGGCAGGCGCGGCGGGGCCAGGCAGGCGCGGCGGGGCCAGGCAGGCGCGGCGGGGCCAGGCAGGCGCGGCGGGGCCAGGCAGGCGCGGCGGGGCCAGGCAGGCGCAGTGGGGCCAGACAGGCGCAGCGGGGCCAGGCAGGCGCGGCAGGGCCAGGCAGGCGCGGAGGGGCCAGGCAGGCGCGACGGGGCCAGGCAGGCGCGGCGGGGCCAGGCAGGTGCGACGGGGCTAGGGAGGCGCGGCGGGGCCAGGCAGGCGCGGCGGGGCCAGGCAGGCGCGGCGGGGCCAGGCAGGCGCGGCAGGGCCAGGCAGGCGCGGCAGGGCCAGGCAGGCGCGGAGGGGCCAGGCAGGCGCGACGGGGCCAAGCAGGGCGCGACGGGGCCAGGCAGGGCGCGACGGGGCCTAGCGGGCGCGACGGGGCCAAGCAGGGCGCGACGGGGCCCAGGAGGGGCGCTAGGAGGCGCGACGGGGCCCAGGAGGGGCGCGACGGGGCTAGGAGGCGCGACGAGGCTAGGAGGCACAACGGGGCCCAGGAGGGGCGCGACGGGGCTAGGAGGCGCGACGGGGCCCAGGAGGGGCGCGACGGGGCCCAAGAGGGGCGCGACGGGGCTAGGAGGCGTGACGGGGCCCAGGAGGGGCGCGACGGGGCCCAAGAGGGGTGCGACGTGGCCTAGCTAGGGTACGGGCGGAAGCGGTAGGTGGGGGATTCTAACCTACGCGTGATACCATGTTAAAATAAGAACTGAATGATTGACTAGAAGTGGAAACCTAGAACAAATACTAGTTGGTTGTACTCACTAGAAGCATACCTCAGTCTAGCCTATAACTTCTACATAGCTAATATGTATAAGTTGACACGAATCACTCCCCTCCCCCCCCCCACACCCCCCCCCCGAAAAAGGTTTTCCGCCTACGGAAGCGGGTAGGTGAGGAAAGTAGCTCTGAATACCAGATGTTATGTGTGTTTAATCAGAGTAGAGCGGAATCGAATGTCGAGGTTCAGAATAACAAAATGTGGAACAATAGGTACACCGGAGCAATCTTAGCCGCGTGATCGAACAGGTTCGTAGAAGTCATCCGAGGATGCGGAGCGCTTCGGAGTGACGTGGAAATGGTTCAGTGCCGTGTTTGGGCCGAAGCTATGGCAGAGTCGGTGCCGTGTGGGGTTGGTGTACACGGTAGCGGTGTGGCGCGCTAAGGAATGGAGAATTCCTTAGAGGTATTGTACAGCTATGTTACAGATTCACTGCGTCATTTTAGCTTGAATCGAATCCTGTCCACCCTCACCTTCCTTCTCATTCACATGAAACATGGAGCTGATCCGTCAACAATGAGAGGGAGGGCATGGCGCTCTCTCGTCGCACTGCCCTCTCGGGTCTATGTCTCCTCGTGTGCATCCTCTTCGTCTGTCGAATATACGTATTCGCAACTGCCACCACGTCCGCTGACTCTGGCTTCCAGGGTGATTCAAAATTAGCCAACGCGTTACAGGCTCTGCTAGGCACTACATTCAGCGCGGCGGGTTCAGCGCCTAGCAGCGCATCTTCCCCGTCCGCCGCGCTTTCCTCCTTCGACCCCAACGGCGTCTGCAGTCCGGCCGGTGCTTCCACTGATCCCGTGGCGCAGCGATCGGATCTCGCTGACTTCTCGCACGTGAACGTCAGCGGCGATGGCTGGAATCGGGCCAACGCATTCGAGCAGTCGTGCTTTCAGATCCAAGGTGCCGTGCCGCGTTCAATTCGTTTCTTCGTACCTCGTTGTATAGAACCCCCCAGTGCAGTAATCTGCTCCAAGGTGCGCATCGCGCTTTGTTTTGACGACCTGCGTGTGTGTGACGACGTGCGTGTGTGTGGCGTGCAGCCTTTGATTCCCAAGGCGGGCCATTCGATGTCGGCTGCAGGTATGAAGCTTCTCGTCTCCCGCATAGCCTCCTTGCTTCCCCACTCGTGCTCTCAGCCATGCGCTCATGGCGTCAGCAGTAGTCGTGGCTGGCGGAATCATGAGAGACATGCGCCCTTCCCGTTCAGCAGTCAGAATCTCGAGATGATTCGGAAAGTGCTTCGTCGCGCATGTCTCGACTCCTCTCCGAGTTGCTGCGTTGCGTTCACGGATGCACCTCGCGTAGCGTGTCGTAGAGTGCATCTTCATTCCACATCGTTGCGCCGTTCGTGTCCCGCCACTTGCTATGCTGTGCGCTGTGCGCTGTGCGCTGTGCGAGCAGGCAGCGCGCGTTCTTGGTGGCGACCATGCGCCTCATCGTGACTATGGATGGAGACACGTCTCTTGCCGACGTGCAGGCGCCGCGAGTGCAGTACCTGCCGGAGTCCAGCTCGCACCTGGTGGGGTGCTCTCCCACCCCGTGCTGCTTGCCCCACCCCGTGCTGCTTGCCCCACCCCGTGCTGCCACGCCCTTCATGCTCTGCTCGTGCGCGCATGTGCGCCTTGTCACACTCGCAGCACACTCACACCTTCCCACCCCAACGTGCCTGTCTGTCCACCGAGCATGCAGCCCTGGCGGGGTCACTCTCTGCAGATCTTAGCCCGCCAGGCTCACTGCACTCCTGCCCTCCCGCACACCACTGCCCTTCACAGTACACAGCATCTTGTATTCACTACAGATTCCCACAGGCCTTACTGCTCACATGGATGCGGCTGTGCCTCAAAGTGTGCCTTGCTGCCCATCATGAGTCGCTGCGCCCATCGCCCGCGGCCTGCAGGTGTGCTACACGGTTCACGAGCACGGGCTGTACTCAGTGCGCGTGGCGCTGCTGTGGGGCAACGCCTTCCTCCTCCGCCAGGCCCTCAACCCCGCCCTTGCTGACGGCTTCTTCAGGTGCACCTCCGCCTGTGCTGCCCTGCCGTTGTGACTGGCGCTTTAGGCAGCCCCGCTGCGAGCGTGTGCCCAGTGCCCGCGTGCAAGTGTGCTGACGGCTGCTGTGCCTCGCAGGTCCAAGGTGGTGGCTCAACAAAACATCACCGTTGCTGCCGCCGCCGCATCCGTGGCCATGGAGAATGGAACGGATTCTGCTCCGTTGAGGTGCGCTGTCTGCCTGAAATTCTCCGTGTCGCCTGGCATCATCATTCTTCCCAGATTTCTCTCCTCCCCCTCCCGCTCTCTTTCTCCCTCTCCCCTCACCACCAAGCGTCCTCCCTCCCTTCCGAATCCTAGTGCTGCCTCGCTCCTCATGTGTGCAGAGCCAGCATCTCTTTTTCAATGTGTGCACGCATGCTCCCGCCCTCCCGTGCTGTGCGTGGCAGCGAGCAGAGCCTGCCGCGGTGCACGTTCAGCATCCTGCGTGATTCAAGGAACCCTGGCTTCTGGCGCGGAGACACGTGGCACCCCACGGCCTGCCGTCTGCCTGACCCCATCGCTCCCGCCCGCATCGGCCGCTGCCTGCACGGCAAGAGCGTCCTCATTCTAGGTCTCCGCTCCCCGCCTCAGCCCACGCTGCTGTATCACGCTCTGTATCACGCTGCTGTATCACGCTGCTGTATCACGCTCTGTATCACGCTCTGTATCACGCTCTGTATCACGCTCTGTATCACGCTCTGTATCATGCTCCGTGTCATGCTCCGTGTCATGCTCCGTGTCATGCTCCGTGTCATGCTCCGTGTCATGCTCGGTACCATGCCCCATTCCGTTCATTGCATCCATGACTCAGTGGGAAATTTAGTGGCATGCACCAACTCATGCTTTCTCACTCCTGCATGTGCATGCCCCCCACTGTCTCTGCTGTGGATGTGCTCACGTGCGTGCACCCCCAGCATGCACCCCCAGCATGCACCCCCAGCATGCACCCCATGTGCGCACCTGCCTGCACGAGCTCATGTCGGCGTTGTGGCCAGTCTGCAGTTACACTTCTCTCTTAACAATGAATTCTGGCAGCGATTCTCCCTGTGCGCCCATCCCTGTGCACCCATCCCTGTGCGCCCATCCCTGTGCGCCCAACCCTGTGCGCCCATCCCCATGCCCACTGGTGTGCCCCAGGCGACTCGCAGATGCGCTACCTGTTTGGCAACCTGCAGATTCTCCTCCACTACCGCACACGCTGCCGCTACCTCAGGCGCTACCGCAGGCAGCCCAGGGTGAGGCCGAGAGGTGGTGCAGGCAGCCCAGGGTGAGGATGGTGCAGGCAGCCCAGGGTGAGGATAGTGCAGGCAGCCCAGGGGGAGGATGGTGCAGGCAGCCCAAGCAGTGTAAGAAGTGGATTGTGACATGCGCTCAGCATGTCCAGCCATCTACCTACTTGTCCCGTCCTTCTACCCGCCACCACTTCTTCCGTCCTCCGAGCCTCACTCAAAGCCTGGCCTTTGATGCTCACTGCCCTGTCCGCTTTGCGCCCCCAGGAGGTGCACCGGGTGCGCGTGAAGAACGTGGTGTTCCAGGACGAGCCCCCCATGGACCCCGCCACCGCCACCGCCTACGCCGCCAACTACAGCAGCTACTGTGGCCAGACTACCTACTGGGGTAACTTCTGGAGCGGCTTCGCCCTGCAGCAGTGAGTGCCCCACTGGGTGGTTGCTGCACACACGCCCACTGCGGTTGCCCCTCCAGGGCACTGGCCAGCTCTATTGTGCTCCTAGTACGCACCGAACCATTGCTCTGGTGCTTTTGCATGCGCCTGCCCGTAAGTTGTACGTGAGCTTGAGGGTGCCTCCACTACTTTCTGTGTGCTCTGCCGTGCATCTTCCTTCCACGAGGCTCCGCACATGCTGTTGCCTACCTCTCCCCTGCTCCCCTACCCTGCATCAGGGTGCGCGTGCAGCCTGTGCGGCGCCGCGGCCCCTCGTTCGCCTTCAACCTCACCTATGCCACGCACATGGGCTCGGACTACGCTGTCTTTGACGACTGGAGGTCCTCCAGCAACCTCACAGGCGGCCCCATCGCCACTCACTTTGCCCCATTTGACATTGTGGCGGTGTCCTTCGGCCTGCACGACATCACACGCAAGAAAGATGCCCAAGAGCTGTCTGAGGCATTCAGTAAGCCCCTCTATACTATTCCTTCAGCCTTGTTCTCGTTGTACATGTTCAGGCTCTGATGAAATTACGCAGCTCTTATGTCTGACTTTTCCCTTCCACTGCCGCAGAATCGGTGTTCCTGCCATCACTCCAGTCAGTGGTTCGCGATGCGGCGAATGTCACCTTCTTTGGCATGTGGGCTGCGCAAGAGAAGGCCAAGCCACAGAGATATCTCTATAAGAGCAACAATGTTCGAGGATTCACGTTTGACGACACTATAGCCAGGTAAGGAGGACCTTCCAGCTGAGAAGAGCACAGTTTCAGTGCACTTAAATGTGTTTCTATCTACCCTGGTGTGTTGTTGCTGTGGTATGTGTTCAGGATTTCCGAAGAGAAGAATTTTGGGCATTTTGTGGATCTTCAAGCATTGACCCTCCCTCGAGGTGACAGGTGTACTGATAGCACCCACTACTCATGGCCAATAACTCTTGCAATGCTTGATATTTGGCTTTCTGCAGTTTGTGAGGATGTTGACACATCAGAATCCGAACCTAAGTGTTAAGATCTCTTACAAACGAAAAGAGAAGATGAGGTGAATGGTCTGTGGTTGGCATGTCATCAGACTCCATGAAGAATGATCGAGACAGGCACAGATCCCTCATTTCTGTACGGATAGCATTGGGTTCCTCACTGAAATATGCACGCTCTGGTTCCGATTTCGCCAAAATTGTTCAACTTTGGCACTGCATTCGGACATTTAAAGCCCGCAGCCCAAATTGCAAGGCGCGACCTTCAAACGCACTGCGTTTGAAAGTCACGTTTTCGTGGGTGAAGATGGGGGTAACGTGACTCGCGTCACTCGGGGCTGGCTTTCAAGTTCAGTGCGGAACATATTTTGGGACACCCAGTGCCTCGCGTTTTTTAGCCGTCCAATATTTAGGGATTTCCATCTGACGGCGCGCAAGTCAAGTGCTTCCCCCAGTAAATCGAAATGTAATCTCAGCCGTTGCACTACCTGCTTGCAAGTCGGACGACCTACGACGAATTGCGAATTCGCGAGAGGAAACACCCTCACGATTTAACTCTGTATTTCGTCCAAGCTGAGGCTCACAGTTCATACGCAGTGCGTATGAACAATTTGGGCCGCGGGCTTTAAATCAAGTTTGTCGACGGTTCGGCTTGGACTTTTCCAGCAAGACAGTTTGGCGACTGTTTCCTGGTAACAGGTGCTCACGATGCATCTTGAGCTAAACATACTTGTAACCTGCTGGATGAGCTTCAAAACGTTCCCGACAGTTCTTTCAGTACTGTCTGCTGTCTCACGGCATGTTCTGCTTCCCGAAAGTTGTGCAATGCATAGTATGATAATTATAAGGGCTTTTCAAATTAATGCTGTACATTTCACTTCAACACAGCCGAAGACAGTTTTTACATCTTGTTCAGGCCATCAGCACGGGCCTTGAATCCAATCTGGCCCCACCAGAGGCAGGCGAACAGGCCGAAGTGCCACAGGATCATCCACAGCCTGAGATTGAAAAGTGAACGATTGGTAAGATTCCCGCAGAACATATGATGGATACTACTTGGGAGAACCAGGGTTAAAGCTCACCAGATGGGGGAGTCGATGCTGGGGCCAGTGGGCCAGTGAGCGAGCTCGGGGCCAATGCTCTCAAAGAAGAGGCCGGTGAGAGACTTTCCGTTGATGGCGGGGATGCTGGAAGGCGCGAGCCACCCAACGACGCCGAAGCCAATCACCGACAGGTCAGTGCGGAGCCAGTCACGCACGAAGCTGAGAAAAGCAACAAAGGGTTATGCTCAGGTCAAAATAAGAACGGCGAGATCTGGCAGCGTTGAGGCAGACAGAAGACGGTCGTTCTGCGAAACTCTTTCAAATTCTGTTCACATACCAGGTGACGCGAGCCTCGGCGCGAGGAGCCTGCACCACAGCGCGCTGTCCAACAAATGCTGCAAGACAAGACGTACGGTGAGTCACGGTCTAAAGCTGTCATTCAAAACATTACTACAAAACGCATTGGGAAGGCCTACCTGACTTGAGCTGGACACGGGCAGTCTTGCGGGCGGCCAGGGAGGAGCCCGCGAGGCCAGCAGCCGGGGCAGCAAGGGAGCAGGCAGCGACGCAAGCCATGGCTGTGGATTGTGAGGGAGCAAAGATTCGGTGTGGAGGGCTAAGCATCAAGAATGCGTTTGAGCTAGTCTTAGTTGTCTGGAAGGGAAGCCCCATGTGCCCTGCGACAGCTTCTGGTGGAGCACTGCCACGTGGAAGCGTGAATCGCAATGGATCGAAATTTGCTAATTCTATTGGCTGAGTTTCGGATAAGGGCGATACCAGGCGAAGTCGTCGACTTCATTCGAGTTGTAACAGAACAGTTCAAGAGGAGTGGGGAACAGAAAAGGGAATAAAAGTGTGATTACAGTCGCTATTCTTGTATAAACTTGAGGTATGATCACATTCCAATTTTCATCTAGGAACCGGATAGATCTTCCAATATAAATAGAATGAATAATTACTTCTATGCTAATTATTACTGATATTTCTATTACTTATCTAGGTATTACTTATAGATCTTCTATGTTTGTTTCTTAATACTTATTATTTCCAGATCTTAGTGCTAACATATATTAGTATGTGTTATAGGCTACATAGGTGCATGCTTATAAAGAGTACAACTCCTTAGCACAAAACCACCATGTATCACTCATTCTATTCAATTGTGTTATTCTGAGATGGTATCATGCTAGGTTAGGTCTCCGACCCTGCTTACGCTTCCGCCCCTAATGCTAACCCTAGCCCTAGCCCATGTCCTAGCCGTGCCCTAGCCCTAGCCGCGCCCTAGCTCTATACGCGCCGGCCCCATCACTTCGCGCCGGCCCCATTAGTTCATGCCAGCCCCGCTAGTTCGCGTCGGCCCCATCACTTCGCGCTGGCCCCGTCAGTTCGCGCCGGCCCCGCCGCTTCACGCTCGTCCCGTAAGTTCGTGCCGGCCCTGCTAGTTCACGCCGGCCCCGTCAGTTCGCGCCGGCCCCGTTAGTTTGCACAAGCCCCATCAGTTCGTGCCGGCCCCGCTAGTTCGCGCCGGCCCCGTCCGTTCGCGCCCATCGGAGAACGGAGGGGGGGGGGGGGGGGGGGGGGGTGTTTCAAGTCAGGGGAGTGTGGGGAAAAAGTCGCGCAGTTTGGTTGGGGTTGGCTCGGAATTGGCGAGACGTTTTCAAGAACATCTTCGTCTCTCCCGCTAGTCACCCAACCAAAACCGCGTCGTGCCGAACATTTCGGTTCGAAATTTGGCGCCTTGACAACACGTCAAAGGTGAGTCCCAGCGAGTCTACAATCTCGTTACAAAATATTCAGTATAGTCAAACTTGATTTGACGATATTTTGAATAGTCTGTTAGTACAGTAGAATTACCATTGCGACTATTCTACTCATTATTACATCCAATGTAATCTCTATTATGCTTACACTATTGCCTCCATATAGATTGATTTCGTTGTAATAAATGGTTAGATTATTATTACAACAAACAATCGACAAGAGAAAACATAGAATCCAATGCCAGTATCAAATCCCCCATCCAT
This sequence comes from Closterium sp. NIES-67, assembly GCA_027943415.1. Classification (NCBI taxonomy): domain Eukaryota; kingdom Viridiplantae; phylum Streptophyta; class Zygnematophyceae; order Desmidiales; family Closteriaceae; genus Closterium; species Closterium sp. NIES-67. Next base: position 249,892 of record BQMB01002249.1, on the reverse strand, counting down.
AGCCACTATCCAACAGCATGATGACTGGACAATGCCCACAGTTGCTCCTCCATAGCACTCAGAAAATCACCTCCAAGCCCTCTCCATTGAAGTTTGCATCAGGGACGTCAGTTGCATCCCGATCCCCAAGGACATCAAGAGCAAGGATGTTCGCAGGGACATCCTCCCACTCTATAAGGTGGAGCTTCCCAATGAAGTAGTTGTTTCCGTTGTGCTTGGAAGCCTTGAAGCGGTTCAGCAGACGCTGAAGGACGCGTTCCTGCCTCCCTAGCGCATCCGGATCTCCCGACTGTTCCAACTGAACACGTGCCATGTTGGGATGGCGCAACTTGTGACGAACCTGATGAAATCAGAGCATGCATAAAAGGGGAATGAAGGAAATGTGACAAGGAAAGAGTGTTGACATGGTGTTAAGAGGTGAACTAGAACTCCAGCACCTAAAGCTGGAAGTGGCCCTTGTTCCAACCTGCAGCTTGAAGTCTCAGCACCTAAAGAGGGGATGTAACAGAGAAAAGGCTAGGAAGGGAGGTAGTAAGGGATGGGACGGGAAGGGATGGGAAAGGGACCAGATGGGAAAGGGATGGCCGGCCTGGGAAGGGATGGGAAGAGTTGGGGTTGGGGTTGAAAATGACTCTGAAGCACCCAACAGCCTTGGGATGTACAGGTGCTGCACTGCCAATAATCGTCACCTGTCTGAAAACAAGGGGGCAGCAGGGGAGAACAAAGGCACAGAGGGTTTGTGTCTAGGAGGATCAGATCACACCAACTTATATACCATGGCTAGAGTCTAACCTAACGTTGCCACTCCCAGCAGCCTGAGGATGAACGGGTGCTGTGCTGCCGTCATCACCATCACTTCGGTCAGAAGGAAGTATTGGAGGCAGTTGAGGAGTGGGGTGGAGGGGTGGGAAGAATGCATTCAGGAGCCAAAGGATGTCTGGGTGCTGAAGTGCTGTCATCACCATCATCTGTCTGGAGGATAGGGAGGGGAAGAGCCGGAAGTGTCAGAGAAACACTGCGTTCGGGGTGATTCAAGAGCCACTAGCAGCCTGACGATGTGCGGAGGTAGTAAGGGATGGGACGGGAAGGGATGGGAAGGGATGGGAAGGGATGGGAATTGGGTGGGAAGGGATAAGAAGAGTTAGGAAGGGATGGGAAGAGTTGAGAAGGGATGGGAAGGGATGAGAAAGGAAGGGACAGGATGCGAAGCACCGAACCATAACCTAAGCATACGTGACATGACCGTCCATAAATGAGGAACTCACCACAGCCATGGTGAGTGTGAGCTGGTGGCGATGCAGGGCAATCACAGGACCAGAATTTCCGGTCCACAACTTCCCAATAGCAAGAAGGGCAGGGCTTGAGAAGGGAACCCCTTCCCACTCATGCCACGGGATCCCGGTGTCGTCTGGAAAAAAATACACGGAGAAACGGTTAAGCACACAGATTTGAACATAACAAAGAGCGATGGAGGAATGGTTAAGCACACAAGTCTGAAACGAGACATACAAAATCAAACAGGCAGGGACTTACTGAGGCCATTGTCTTCGACCCACTGATGACACTTCAGAGCAAAATCTGCTTCCATCTTCCGAGTTTTCTTTCCGTCACTGCTGATGTCCGTAGTGACGAACTTCAGTGGGGCGTTTATGAGAGCTGCAAACCTGATTAGGGAAAGTTTCTTCCCGATACGATTGTTGTACATCTTAGCGGTACACTCAAGGACATCGGAATTGGACAGTTCAAGCTTGAGCCTGAACGCCGTCTCAGATTCCGGCTGAACGTTGGCCAGCTCTGTGGAACACCACGAAACAGGGGGAACAGGAACAGCAGGGGGCGTTAAAGTACAACAGAAAGAGAGGGAAAGCATGGCATCTGATGCAATAAATCAGGGAAAGACCTACCAACAAAAACCTTCAACCAATGAGCTTCGTCCGGGGCGTAGTTGATATATGGGGCCTTGCTGATGGTAAGTCCAACAGCCTGCTTCATAATGTCCTGCAAATAAAAAATAATGCAACATTAGTACCAGATCCGGCCAAGACCAACACTCACAAGAAGGAATGCTTACATTCACCCGCTTGGGCGTGAGCACGTGCTGCTGAAGTTGGTTGACCAGGTTCTCTACCACCTTCAGCGACGTTGTTGTAACCAGCGTCTGCCGTTCCAGGTCCGCCTTGGCAGCAAGCGTTTCCTCCATGAGCTGCATGTTCCTCAGGCGAAGGTCATCGTTCATCTTAGGTTCCTTCCTAGCTCTCTTGTTGTAGAGCAGAGCCGTGTCATCAATCGCTTCTGCACCTGATGCTCGCTTCAACAGTCGGTTGCCAACACTGGTGTACGCTGAGGAACAGCAATAGAGAAAGAGTAGAACAACAGAGATCAACATATTTGCGTAGGCATCTATCTGCATGGGCAAAGGGGATGAAGACTACAAGACAAGGAAAAACGCACCCGGTGGCAGAATGATCTCCTCAGCTCCTGCAGGACCATGCTGGTGCTGACCGTTTCCAGGGATTGGGTCAGATGTTGGCGGAGCAAAAAGGGGAGCACCTTCAGCCGTTGAGGGAATGACACCAGGCACAGGAGCAGCTGGAGCCTGGATTGATGGAGCTGAAATATGCTAAACAGTGGGCTGCTCCAGCGAGGTATCAACTGAAGCATCCACTGGACCCTGAGCGTTCTGGCTGGAAAGAATTAAGCCAGGATCAGATCCGCCAACTTCCAACTCTTGGCCGACAGACAGATCTGCCATAATGAAGAAGAACCAGTTGTTAGTCGTGGAAGTTTAAGGAAACTGTTCTGTGACACAGTAAGGAGAGGGGACTCACCAACGGCTGTAGCCTGCTGAAGCGGGGTATCGACATGTGGTGCTTTCTCCAAGATAGCCGAGAGCAGGTGTATGCTATTCCGAGATGCAGCCAAAGTTGATGGCGTCTTGAACGATTGCTGCGGAGCAACACCAGAGCCTTGAGGTGGCTGACCTGGAAGGACGCAGAGAAATTACTTCGTTAACATTGGGAGACGAAACGGATCTACTGCCTTGAGAAGTTTGTATTCGCGAGAACCAAGCAAGGTATACTTTGCTTGTTGTAATGACCACGGAGAGTCAGATGATTGGCCTTCACACCATGGCTGGGTTGCTAACGCTGAACCATTGCCAACACTTCCGCAGGAACCGGGTTGCTCTTGGGCGCCATGGAACACGGGCGTAACAATGTAAGAAAAAGAGTGGTGGATAAGAGGAAGCTGTGGAGGATAACTTAAGAGTGCAGTCTAATCGGAAGAGAGTGGGAAGAATGACTAACAAAGCTGGCTTTATACTGACCTGGAAGGCTGATACTTGGAGGAAAATACGGGCCTTGTTGAGAGCGCAATGGACTCTACCGTAGGTTGATGATAAAAAATCGATCTGCAAAAGAGAGTAGAAGAGGCGGGAAAATCGTAAGGATGGTGGCGCTAAAAAGGGGCAAAGCCAAGTTGTCGGCACTCAAAGCTTGCGGTCTGAAGTTTGAACTTCGAAGTTTGAAGCTAAGGTTTGAAGTTTGAAATTCAAACACATGAATGGAGGGCTTGCCGAGGAACCACCAAACCCTACGTTTGAGGCATGGACCAGTAGAGGGGTGAAAGTGACGGGAGGGAAATTGTGTGGTTGAGGAATCGGTACCGAGGGCGTGTCCGAAGTGCACAAATTTTTAGTTGGGGTTTGAGGTACAGTTCGGTCTGGAAGTAAAATCAGGGCTATGTGCTATACAGTAGGATGTAGTGCGTTACCTTCTTCAAAATTGCAAATCCAGGATACACCCTGAGAACCCAGAGGTTACGTCGTATGTTTTCAAGGACGGGCAGTTGGAAGTAGTGTTCTCTACCGTCCGCCATGCAGTTTTGGCGAGATTAGCGTTGGTATCTTTTCTGTCCATGCCTGCGTTACCGCTGCGATAATCTGAGAAACAAAAAAAATTGCCAATTTTTTAACAGAAGGGCAGCTTCGCTGAGTTTTTAATAGAAGGACCAAGGTCAGAGACTGAATGCCGATATAGCACGCATCATGAACAACCTGGATTGCCTTGGCTTATACATGTAAAGCACCATAAAAGATAAAGACTACTTGTGCCACTTACCACGCGTAGAGCGACCGCCCGCGCTTCAGCATCCTCAGTATCGTCATCGTCCTTGGTAAGTGCTTCCACAAGCTCCCCAACCAGGGCTCGTCATGTTATCTGCTCCTCGTGGTTTTTTTTGTTGCTGCCACGATAGGGTCGCTTCATCATTGAAATATGAAGATGCTTGAACCGGTCCGTACAGTAATGCACGGGCAATCCGCCTTGCCTAATGTCTTCAGGGACATGGATCATGGCATGCACCTTCGGGATGTTAAATTCTGATTTCTGCTTATCACCAAAGTGCTTGATAAGCAAGGGGACCAACCTGTGACATGGGAGGTATAAGGGTAAATGTACTGTGGTTGAGTTGAGCAATGGAAAAGAATCAGGAAAAGTAAACAGGGAATGAGACCTTGGCTCTAGGGGTTGAAAGTGGGTAGGTAACTTCTCTAAAACAGTGGAGACAGGGCATTGAAAGAGAAACGGGTTACCATAGCTAGAGATTGCGTACCTAGAGATTACCATAGCTAGAGATTACCACGCCTCAAAGGCTCTATGCAAGCTGTATTTTTCATGTGGGGTTGAAAGAGGGTTGGAATGGGGCTGGCCTTTAAAGATAGCACGTTTTGGACTTACAAATCGGTGACAAAAACAAGGGAAATGCTTGAGAACGCAGAAATATAAGATAAAGAAACCATGGCTGAAGGCCATCAAGCATGCTGTCTCGTCTTGATGGGGATGAAACGGGCTGATAACTTCTTGAAATTGTGGGGGAGAACGCATTAAAAAACAAGAGGGTGGCTAGCGACACAGCAAGGGGACTTACACACGGGTGACAAATTGGAGATGCTCCAAAGTGGCCTCCTTATGATACGGACGGAGCCATACCTCCGAGTGCCAGTACACGTACATAGCCACTGAAGTTACAAGATCCTTCTCTGCCCCCATCATCTGAAGTAGAAGTGGTAGAACTTGCATCACAGCTTGATGCTCAAAAGCATAGAATGTGCCCACATTCGCAAAATATCGTTTCCCCTTCCCTGGAAGCCGAAAAAACGACTGTCTACTGTAGTCAGTTATCGAAGCTAGTGCATCATCATAGGCTGGCTGCATGTCAACATCCCCTCTTCCCCCCTTGAGCTTAGACCTTAAACAGTCAGCGATGTGTTTGAACACTCCAAGAGCCAACATATGCATAATGTCGCACATAAGGGCGGCGTATGTATTCCCCTACTCTGTGTCTGCATATGGGAATCACCATATGCTCACCTATTTGGGGAGGTATGGTTGTGGGCAGACAAAACAGAAAAGAATGGAATGTGGGAAGAATTAAAGGGGCTGGAAAATTAAGGGAAGGGGATGTGAGACAGGTAGGGCCCGTCTTTTCCTTCCCTCTCTTCCTCCCTGCCTCCCTCCCTCCCTTCCTCCATTCCTCCCTGCCTGCCTGCCTCCCTCCCTCCCTCCCTGCCTCCCTCCCTCCCTTCCTTTCTTCCTCCCATCCCCCCTCCCTCCCTCCCTCCTTCCCTGCCTCACTCCCAGCCTCCCTCCCTCCCTTCCTCTCTTCCTCCCTGCCTCCCTCCCTCCCTGCTCCCCTCCCTCCCTGCCTCCCTCCCTCCCTTCCTCTCTTCCTCCCTGCCTCCCTCCCTCCCTGCTCCCCTCCCTCCCTGCCTCCCTCCCTCCCTCCCTTCCTCCCTTCCTCCCTGCTTCCCTCCCTCCCTTCCTCCCTCCCTCTCTCCCTCCCTGCCTCCCTCCCTCCATGCTTCCCCCCCTCCCTGCCTCCCTCCCCCCATGCTTCCCTCTCTCCCTTCCTCCTCCCTTCCTCCCTTCCTCCCTGCCTCCCTCCCTCCCTGCTCCCCTCCCTCCCTCCCTCCCTCCCTCCCTCCCTTCCTCCCTTCCTCCCTTCCTCCCTGCTTCCCTCCCTCCCTTCCTCCCTCCCTCCCTCCCTCCCTCCCTGCCTCCCTCCCTCCATACTTCCCCCCCTCCCTGCCTCCCTTCCTCCATGCTTCCCTCCCTCCCTTCCTCCCTTCCTCCCTGCCTCCCTCCCTTCCTGCTCCCCTACCTCCCTGCCTCCCTCCCTCCCTGCTCCCCTCCCTCCCTGCCTCCCTCCCTCCCTTCCTCCCTTCCTCCCTGCCTCCCTCCCTCCCTGCTCCCCTACCTCCCTACCTCCCTCCCTCCCTGCTCCCCTCCCTCCCTGACTCCCTCCCTCCCTCCCTCCCTCCCTTCCTCCCTGCCTCTCTCCCTCCCTGCTCCCCTCCCTCCCTCCCTCCCTCCCTCCCTCCCTCCCTCCCTCCCTCCCTCCCTCCCTCCCTCCCTCCCTCCCTCCCTCCCTCCCTCCCTTCCTCCCTTCCTCCCGTCCCCCCTCCCTCCCTCCCTCCTTCCCTGCCTCATTCCCAGCCTCCCTCCCTCCATGCTTCCCCCCCTCCCTGCCTCCCTTCCTCCCTTCCTCCCTCCCTCCCTCCCTCCCTGCCTCCCTCCCTCCATGCTCCCCCCCCTCCCTGCCTCCCTCCCTCCCTGCTCCCCTCCCTCCCTGCCTCCCTCCCTCCCTTCCTCCCTTCCTCCCTGCTGCCCTCCCTCCCTGCTCCCCTTCCTCCCTGCCTCCCTCCCTCCCTGCTCCCCTACCTCCCTGCCTCCCTCCCTCCCTGCCTCCCTCCCTCCCTCCCTTCCTCCGTTCCTCCCTGCCTGACTCCCTCCCTCCCTCCCTCCCTCCCTGCTTCCCTCCCTCCCTCCCTCCCTCCCTGCCCCCCTCACTCTCTGCCTCCCTCCCTCCCTGCCTCCCTCCCTCCATGCTTCCCCCCCTCCCTGCCTCCCTTCCTCCCTTCCTCCCTCCCTCCCTCCCTCCCTCCCTCCCTGCCTCCCTCCCTCCCTGCCTCCATTTTGTTCTCCTCATTCAAGCTATCACCCTTCTCACTTTTATCCCAAACTAAAAAATCTCTATGGTTCATGCCAAATCTTCACCAAGGCCACGACTCTCACCTCCATAAAGTGTTGACTGTTCGCAGTCTCAAGTGTTGCTGGATCGTTTCCTCCATATATGCATCTCATCTCTGCCAGAGTTTGCTGCTGCTTCGCCGACGTTCTCTCCGGCACCTGGGCTTCCATATCGGAGAGCTGCGTTTGATGTACCATGCATCGGGGGCACAGAAATCTGGTTGAATGCCCAGACTTCGTGCCGGCTACTTTACACTGCTCCGGATAATCGCCAACATACGCAAACAGGAGGGGGTATGCCATGCGTCGAATGCCAAACAGATCAAGGAGTGGCTCGCCTTTGCTTGCAGCTGCCTTTGCGTCGTCGAAGATGATGTCTAGAGCCTTTTGAAATATCTCTACTCGTCGTCGCGCGATGTTACTATTCGGGGGAAGCATTTCCTCTGTAACCTTAGGCAACAAAGCAACTAGCCGCCTCCCATGCGATTTCCAACGATTTCCTGAGGAATTTTTGGCTAGCGACACGTACATCGGCCAACCCATCACTGACCCATCTCTCGTAAGGTTGGTCTCATCGGAATACACAATCAGTGCCACTACGGATGCTCCCTTCGGTAGCCTCTTTTGTGCAAACCACCACCATTCCCCACTATCGGGATCTCGGTATACTCTCTTGTCTTTCGGAGGTAACTCGAGAGGGTGTGCCATGAATCCTTCTGCATTCGCTGGATTGCTATAGAGGTTCTTCGCACAGGACCACAAAGAGCGCCACCGCAACATGATAGGCCCTCTATCGTTTGGTGAGGCGAGATTTTCCTATTTGAATTCGTCCATCACTGCCCCTCCGCTTACATTCTCCTCGAACAGATCTACATCTGCTACAGAACTGAAAGTGCATGGATCCAATTGGGTGCAGGCAAGGATGTCGACGAGTTCTGTGATCTCAGGGCGTGACAACCCTATGCCTCCACCTACTTTGTTGCAAAAAATGAACACGCGATTATCTGTGGACATCCGCTTCGGATTTTCTTTCGGAGGTATCTTGTACCCAATGGAATCGTGGCTCGAACCGGCAACTCCAGATTCAAAGGGAAGATCTGGTGTGGACTCAGGGACGCTAGTCTCACCCGCTCTACGCTTGGTGCCTCGAGTTGTTGACTCCCTTTCTATGACTCCTTGCAAAGCTGCCAAATCTGAGAAGCTAGGCAGCTGGTGCGCTGTAGGGTGATGCACTGGAGTATGCACATTACGTCGCCGATGAAGTAATCTATCATTTGGATTGCTGAACCTCTCTGAACATCCAGGTTCGCCACAAGCTATCGGCAGCTTCTTATTTCCATCCATTCCCAGGCCTATGACTACAAAGGAAGAAAAGGTAACGACTACAATGAAAAGAGCAGCAAAAGTGAAAACACCTAAACTCCTTAAACGTCTAGGCTCCATCATTCTCTAACCTGTAAGATCTAAGTTCGCCTTTCCCAATAATCAGATAACGCTTTGCTTCCTCCTATCATCGTTTGTCGTAGGTCCTATTCGATAAATATAATTATAATTCAGGATCTGCCATCTCCTCATCGTGAGTGATCGAAGTAGTCACTGATCTCAGAAGAATTTGACTGTTCTGAACATGTGACTGGAATTTGGTTGCGTGGGAAATCAAGAAGTCCTTGGAAATGAAGGGGAGAATTGGGGCTGAGAGAGTTCTGTTCCCTGGAACGTACTTGGCCTGCTGTTATTGGTTGAGCAGATCAAAGGTTGACAATTAGCAATGTGGTTGTAGGTGCAACTCTTCTGATTGGGCGATCGAATTTGATGAAACTCTACGTGTTCGCGTGGCGAGGGAAATATTCGTCAATGATTGGGTGCATGCAAGGGCTGTCAGAATTCCAAAGTTTCGCGTGGCGCGGAGTCGGGGATTGGCTGTCCCTGTAACACGACCAGACCATTGCGCGCCTATAGGTCTGACTGACCCTCGCTCCCTGTCTCCCCACAGGGGGCTCTTCTTCCGCGCTGCCCACTCGCGCCAATCAGCTGCTGCCAGCTCCTGCCACAATGCAAACGGGTTTCGCAGGGTGATGTTTCGAGCGGAGCGGACCCTCCTTACCCACAAGCACCAGCCGCCGAATCCACGAGAGTAAGCCGGATTGGTTACGGACTTCCCCCGCTGTAATCTTGTTTCATTTTCGGAACACTCCTGCTGAGAAATTTGAAGGTGGAAAGAACTGGAATTTAATGGATTTTGTACTACATAGTGTCAATTGGTAGTAACTTCATACACTGCACTGGCATTTCAAAACAAATACATTGTATTGTAATCAAAATATTTACATCGTTTTTATTTGTTTTAGCGCTAGCGATGGATGTATTAGCATTCTGACAACCTTAAAGCGAGAGGTTATAATGGTGACCCATCTTTCTAGTTGGGCCCAACTTGATTGGGACCCTCGAACAGATATAGGGGGGACAAACGAGCGGGCAGAAGAAAATGTCGTTTCGGGGCGGGCAGTCATTCAGCAGCAAAAGCACCTGTCCGCGCGACAAATTCGGATATGTGGACAGGGTTCTGCTTATACACATAATACTAGCTTACACACCTCGTTGGGGCTCGTTTGTTACCGTATTTTGTCAACCTTGATTGGTTGTGGTTCAGTCAAACTCAAAAGGGTGGACACGCAATGGGAAATGTGTGGTTGGCGGGTGGTCGAAGTAAACACGCCTTGATTTGGTAGCTCTAGGTGGGGAGAAATTTCGACCAATCAGAAAACCAATTGTGTTCTTGCATGAGTAGTGAACCCGGGTCCAACTTGAAAATCAAGTTGGGCCCACTTGGAGAATGACGAGGCAATGGGGTCGCACAAGTACCTGCGACTTGTGACAGCTCGCAAACCCTATCCTACAAATTTCCCAGCCAATTGTGTGCTCGCGCTTGTTCGCTCTGAACAGCGCGTCTGCGTTATGGAACTGCCCTGATTCTACCGAGTAAGGCTAACAACCCCTTAGAAAAAATCGAGGGTCCCTTGGTTTCAAGTTGGACCCCGCCTTCACTATTTTAGCCCCTCGCTTTAATATAAACCCTAATTTCGATATAGACCAAATTGTTTTATGGAAACATTAGGATTTAAAATTGATGCAAAAATAATGGATTCCTTCATAAGATCAAGAAATGAATACATTCTACCATTTGACATATTATGAATTATGTATACATTATAGGACAACATGTATTTCCTACTGATTCAAAAGCGCTAAACTACAGTTTTAGCTAAACTGCGCGCAGGCTCCGCCCCATGGATTGGCTTCTCAAAATCGTCTCGATGAGAAGGAACAGGCATGGAGCGACCAGGGGCAGGTTGGCATTGATGCAAAAACATGTTGAATTCTTCTTGCACGTACGGGCAGCTGCCTGCATCCTGCCCTTGATGTCAACATCCCACCAATGAGGTGTTGCCTCAAAATCGCCCACCACTCGCCAGAAAGTTCCGACCGTGTTACCCCAAAATGGAGTGACCCCTGCAACACTGTTTCAAGTCCGAAAACTCGGACCCCTATTCTCTGATGCCGGCCTGCTAGTTCGCGCCGGCCCCGTCACTTCGTGCTGGCCCCGTCAGTTTGCGCCGGCCCCGCCGCTTTGCACTGGCCCTGTTAGTTCGTGCCGGCCCCGCTAATTCACGCCAGCCCCGTCACTTCGCGCTGGCCCTCGTCAGTTTGCACAGGCCCCGCTAGTTCGAGCCGGCCCCGTCGCTTCGCGCTGGCCCCGTCAGTTCGCGCCGGCCCCGCTAGTTCGCGCCGGCCCCGTCGCTTCGCGCTGGCCCCGTCAATTCGCGCCGGCCCTGCTAGTTCGCGCCGGCCCCGCTAGTTTGTGCTGGCCCCGTCACTTCGCGCCGGCCCCGCTAGTCCGCGCTGACCCCGCTAGTTCGCGTCTGTCGTGCTAGCCCGTGCCGGCCCCGCCACTTCGCGCCGGCCCCGCTAGTTCGCACCGTCCCTGCCGTTTTTTGCCGCACCGCTAGTCCGCACCGGCCTCTGCTCACACCGGCCACCGTTCGAGCCGGCCCCAGTTCGCACCAGCCCCTTCGCGCCGTGCCGCGGTGCCGCCGTGTTGCCGTGCTACCGTGCCGCCGTACCGCTGTATCGCGGTGTCGCTGTGCCGCCGTCTTGTCGAGCCGCCATGTCGCCGTGCCGCCGGGCCGTCGTGCCGCGGTATCGTTGTCATCTTAAAGGTCAGCGCCAGTACGTCTACTCCCTGGCCGTCCATGTCGACGGTAAGCTTCTCTGCCCCGCCGCGCCTGCTGCCCTCCCTGATGCTCCCACGTCTTTTTAGTGTGAGGCCTTTGCCGCTGGTGAGCTTGCCCGCGCTGTCTGGGAGTCGCGCGACGCGATAGCACAGCTTGCTATTAGTCACGCCCTCCCCCTGTCTGAGTGTCCCCACTTTACTGCTGTAGCGAATGCAAATGAATACGTAGATGCAGTCATCTTGCGCTATTACACTCCCTCCTCCGCCTCAGCCGGCCGTCTGATCCGCCCCATGCTGTTCCCGGATCTTGCGTCCTTCCCCACTGTCGCCGACCTTGCCACTCATCTGCGCGCACTTGAGACTAGTTACCGCAGTGCTAGCACTGAGGCCCAACTCACTGCATTCCCTCCTCCTCGCTGCGTTACCCTTTACCTCATTGTCACGCGCCTTCCTGACCGCCTTGCCACTACCCGCGACCACTTCCTTAGTCCGCACATAGGTGACCTCACCCTTTCTGCCTTTGTCATCGCCCTATCCGCGATAGAGACCCGCCATCGCACCATCGCTCAGTCTAGCGGTACTTCGGCTGTCCCTATCTTCCAGGGCTATGCTCCCTCCCGTTGCACATACTCTGACGTCTCTGTCGTTATTGCTGAGACACCCCCTGTTGCTGAGACCGCTTCGGCGGCCTCGGTGCAGGCTCGTCAAGGTAGGGGACGTCGGGCCCCGTGGGGGGCGTGGCAGTGGGAGGGCTGGTGGGGGTGCCGAAGGTGGCGGAGGTGGCAGCGGTGGTGGAGGGGACGGTGGTGCAGACGAGGGGACCGGAGTCGATGCCTCGGTACAGCAGCAGGAGCAGGAGCAGCAGCCCTAACAGTAGCAGCAACCCTAGCAGCAGTAGCAGCAGCCGCCGTGGAGACCCCCGCCGCGTGGTGGCCCGGCGGTGCTGGTGGTGGTCGTTGTGGTAGTGGGCCACACAACTCGGTGTTGGGTGGCGGCTCCAATGTGGTCAGGTGCCAGTACCACCTTCACTACGGCCCCCGCCGCGGCACCGTTTGCGACCGTCCCGGTCACAACGCCGCCCGCTGCTATCGCCGCCTGGACGACCTCTTCCGTCTCCGCTTCGGCCCTGCGTCGGACCCCCCCTCCCCCCCGACTGATACAACCTGGTGCGTCACCGTGTGCCTATCTTTGAGCTGGATATGGACCACTTTAGGCTTGCTATGTATGTCATGTATGCTGATGACTCTACTGTGACTGGACCCTATTACCATGTATTGCCTAGTGTAGGTGTGTCCACCGTGTATAGCCTAGGTTCCCATCCTGCGTCAGGTGTAGGACCACCTGCATTGTTTAGCATCGGCTCCACTCTAGCTCCTCTGCCTTCGGACGCCACCACCGCGCTCTCTTTCACGCTAGACTCGGGTGCGGCTGCATGTTTCTTTTGCGACCATACTGTGCTCACGCCGCTTGCTGCCCCTACCGCTGTAGCGCTTGCTGACCGCTCCCCAGGTCCGGTAGTTGCACGTAGCTCCACTACCCTTCCCTGTCCGACGGTTCCCTCCGGCTCCCTTACAGGCTTGCACATCCCTTGGTCCTCTATGAACCTAGTTGGTGTCCACTGTCTTCAGGATCTCGGCGTCACCACTACGTTTCCTGGACACGAGCGGTACGTAGTCAGCACCGAGGCCACCACTGGTGCCCCTCTCACCACATTCCCCCGGGACCCAGTGTCTGACATGTTCACTCTAGACACCGCATCCCCTCCAGTGGGAGCGTCCCCTCAGGTGGTCGCGCCCTGCCAGGTCGCTTTGGCTTGCTTGTGTCGGATGCTCACCCACCCATCACTGCAATGACACCACCGCTTGGGTCACCCTGCATTCCCACGTCTGTGTCACATGTCCCAGCACGGTCTTGTCTGGGGGTGCTGGTTTTGGGGGTGCTTGTCCTGGGGGTAAAGCCGCGGCTTATCCCGGCGGTCGTGCGGGTGGCACGGGTGCTAGAGAGGTTTCTTGTTCTAGGGGTGTTGGCGTGGAGCATCTTGGAGGTAGCCGTGGTGCAGCTGGAGGTTCTGGTGTCGGCGTGGAGCTGCAGCAGCAGCAGGCGCCGCTGGTGTCCGCCATTCACCTCCTCGGTCTTCCTTTCCCCAACCGCCCACCTGCGCCTCCTTCGCCGCCGCCTCCCTCACCTGTCTACGACCCTGTGTTTCCTCCTCCGAACTCGTCCCCGGCTCATTTCCCCCCTCGTCCTCCTACTGTTTCTCCTCCCTTATCTCCTGACCCAACCCCCCCCTCTCGCTCGTGGTCTAACCGTGCCTCTCGTGCTCGTTTTTTCTCTCCTGTTCAGCGCTCTCACCCTATGTTGCTCCGTTCTCACGCGTCTTGTGCTCTCCTTCTACCGTCGCCTCCTTAGTCATTGCTTGTTGTCTCTCGTCCAGTCTTGACGCACTTGTCGCTGCCGTCGCTGACTTTGCCTCTACCCGTCGCCTTGACTACGCCACTACTTTGGTTTTTGACCCTGCCCGTCCTCCGTCTGTCGGGGGTGCACCTGCCCTTGGCAGTGACGTTCTAGAGGACTGGTAGTACGAGCTCGCTTTCTTGGCCAAGTCCGCTACCCATCTCTGCTCCATGCTGCTAGTCATTGAGGGTGACCCAGACGCCCTTGACATCTCGACCCCTCGCACTTACGCTGAGACGACCTCGGGACCTTGGGCCTCTCAGTGGATAGCTGCCATGGATGCGGAGATGACATCTTGGAGATCCACCGGCACCTACGTCGGCGCAGTTCCCCCACTCGGTAGCTCTTCAAAGTGAAGCGCCTTCCTGGAGAGTTGCCGGTGTTAAAGGCGCGCTACGTTACTAGAGGCTTCAGTCAGCGCAAGTGTGTTCTTCTTTCATACCTTCGCCCCGACCCTGAAGATGAACACTATTCGGGTGCTGCAACACGTAGCTGGATAGCGTGACTACGAGCTGCACTCCCTCGACTTCTCCATAGCGTTTCTCCAGGGCAGCCTGCACGAGCAAGTCTACCTGCACAGTCTGCCCGGCTTCACCGGCACCTTCGCCCCTGGTACCGAGTGGCTCCTCCGGCGCCCATTTTACGGCCTGAGGCAGGCGCCCCGTGAGTGGCACGACATGATCCGTCCTACGTTAGGTGACCTGTAGTTCTTCCCGTCGTCTGCAGACCCCTCTCTCTTCGTTCGTGCTGGCCAGACCCCGTTCTACAGTGACCGAAATTATTCCCCGGATAATTGCCTTAAAAATATTCTCGTACTGTATTGGTGCCTGTTTTGTATAGTTACGATTCATATTTCGGCCTTGGCTGTAAAGTAGTACTGTAGTATATGTAACGGATATGGGTTTCAATTTTGTAGGGGTCGATTTTTTACCGTGGACGAGATTTGGTTGCGTGGGTGCATCTGGACAGTTCATGCCAAGCGGCGTACTATATCTATATCCTACCCTCCCTTATTCTACTTACTTGCCCTCGTGAATTTCGAGTAGTCAGGAGATAGGCCAGGACCGCTGCTACGATTAGGCCGTCATGAAACTGTTAGATGAGGCGCGTCGCGCACGGATCATTACCCTGTTGCAAAGAGGATATAGCACTCGTAGAATCGCAAAACAACTAGGCGTGGGGAAGAGTGCGGTCAATGATTATGGGCTCAAGGCGATTGCTGAGTCTAGCCGCGATGACGTGCGTCCTACGATGCCCTCAGCCGATCGCCCTCACTTAGTGACAGAGAGAGTTCGCAACGGCATAGTTCGGTCGATTACCAGCGGGGAGGCAAAAGCCTCTGCTCACGCGGCGAAGATCGTCAAGATGCATCACAGCATCACGCTGCATCCTAGAACGGTGCGTAACGCCTTGAATGACAGCGGACTTATCGCAATCCAACAGCCCAAGAAGCCGCGACTCTCTCAAAAAAACATACGCGATAGGCTAGAATGGGCCCGTGCCCACGCCGACAGGACGGTTGACGATTGAAAGCAAGTGATCTGGTCGGATAAGACCAAGATCAATAGTTTTGCTTCCGACGGACGCTCCAAAGCCACCAAATCAAGCAGACTGTCAAACACGGGGGGCGGTTGCTTGATGATTTGGGGCTGCATGTCGTATGAGGGAGCGGGTTTCATGTGCAAATAGACGGTAGGATGGACGGACCGCTCTATCGGAGTATACTGCAGGACGAGCTCAATAGTACGATCGAGTTTTACTAGCTTTCACCCTCGGAAGTTATCTTCCAGCACGACAACGACCCCAAGCACAAGTCGCGTATCGTACAAGAGTGGCTTCGAGAGCAGGAGTTTGGGGTGCTAGAGTGGCCGTCATCCTCACCCGACCTCAACCCAGTAGAGCATCTATGGGCTCATCTCAAGAGGGAGTTGGCCAAGCATGAGAGGCCTCCCACTGGTATGCTGGACCTTTGGGGGCGTATCCAAGAGGAATGGGAGAAGATCCCATCGGATGTGTGCACCCACCTGGTGGAAAGCATGCCCATGAGGGTGAGGACGGTGATTAAAGCGAAAGGGCGGTGGACTTGGTACTAGTTTGGGGTTGTTGAAATTTGTTGCTTGCGCCTGGCACAAATTGTCCGGATGTACCATGATTGTTAATTTCTGTTATTTGCTATAAACATCAGTATCTTCGGGAAATGTAAGGGACAGAGCAGCGCGCATCATCACTCTTACACAGTCACACTTTGTGCGCCAGGTCCTTTAGAAGTTCGGTCTTCAGGGTCATGATCCTCCTGTGTTAGGAGCCTCGACTTGAGGGCAGACTGAAGCACATCCATCTGCGGTACTTCCTCCTGCGTGAGCAACAGCAGCTCCGTCAGGCCCGCGTAGTTCACTTGGCCTCCGGTGCCAATACAGCTGATATCTTTACGAAGGCGCTTGCGCTTAAAGATCATTAGCGGCACTGTGTACAGCTTGGTCAAGTTCCTGTAGCTTCTCACTTGCTAGGACCTTGATTGTGTACTATATCTTATATTATCTTGACTGGCCTTGTGGCTCCTGTTCCAGTGGCTGGACTAGTAGTGCCGCCCTAGGTTACTCTTGTTTCCTTTGTACTCTTGCAGACTGGTCTTCAGACCCTTGCCTCAGAGGTTGGATTAGTAGTGCCACCCTGAGCTGCGCTTCTTTTGCTAATCGTTGCCCCTTGTCTAGCCTAGGGGGTGTGTCAACATATATTTGTATATGTTATAGGCTAGATAGGTGCATGCTCATAGAGAGTACAACTCGGGATAAAACCACCCTGTATCACTCATTCTTGTTCAATTGCATTATTCTGAGACTTCCTTCAACATTGTCATGTCATGTTTTGTATCAAATGTGAGATGATGTTACTCCAGGAAAGTACATGTTAAACGAAATAGAAAGGGCTTCTTACAAGCGAATAGAATTGTTATCGAAATAACCATCATCCTTCAAAATTTCCGTTTGCTCATCATCATTATTCTCTCATTATCACAAACACATTGCTTTCTTAATAAAAAAGATCCGCGCGGTGTACTAGCTCGTCCCACTAACGGTATCGCAACTACTGACGTGGTCCTCGACCATGACACGCACACCATAGGTCAGCAAATCCCAGTGCGTCCCTTGACGTGGCGAGGCGGCCCTTGCTGCTTTGCTTCAGCACTGCTGTGGTCCCCCCCACAACCATCCCGCCCTTGCCGCCACGGGCCCAGCGATAAGCGTCTGTGGCAGTCGGCTGCACATGGTTGCGATGATCGTGTTTTCTTAGACTCGTGTCGTTGGGATGCATACAGCACCTCGCGCCGACTCGCTCTCCGCATTGCCGTCATGGGGCCCACCGGCCTTGTCGCCGCGGTCCTTCGTCGGACCTCTCGCGCTCGCCACGCGCATGCGTGCTTCGCGCTCCCCCCGCTAGTATCGCCCCCCAGTGCTGAGGGTGCCGCCAGCTGCGCTCAGACCGCCGCATCTGCCCGTTCGCTTCTCCGCTCGCTCCATTCCGCCGTCCGCTCGAGTCATGCCTCCGTCCCCCTTGCCCTCAACCCTCTTTCTGCTTCCGCCCCCCCACCTCCTTCCGCCGTCTCAGCCCTTTCCGCCGGCCTGTGCACCAGCGCTGCCACCGCCGACCATCTCCCCGTGCAGCACGGCGCGTCGACGATGCGGGCCGCCGTGATGCGCGAGGTGGGCGGGCCGCTGCGCGTGGAGCAGCTGCGCATCCCGCGGCCTCAGGCGGGCGAGGTGCTCATCAAGACGCGCGGTGAGCCCTGCTAGCCATGGCCGGTGGGGGGGGAGGGGGTGGAGGGGGCATGGAATGCGGCAGTGGCAACTAGCGGAGCGATGGCGCCGTTTGAAAGCAAATCCCCCGTTTGAAAGCAAATCCCCCGTTTGAAAGCAAATCCCCCGTTTGAAAGCAAATCCCCCGTTTGAAAGCAAATCCCCCGTTTCGCGCCTTTGAATCTCTCCCTCGATTGTTTCCCGTTGTTTCCTCCCCACCCCCCTCCCTCCTGTTCCCTAATGCCTTCTCTCCTCCCTCCCCTCTGCCCCCCACCCCCCCTCCAGCGTGCGGCGTGTGCCACACGGATCTGCACGTGATGCGCGGCCACGTGGCGTTCCCCTCGCCGTGCGTTCTGGGCCACGAGGTCAGCGGGGAGGTCGTGGATCACGGCGCCGGCACCGACGCCGCCACCATCGCCAGGTGCGCCGCCCCAACTCACCTCCACTGCCTCCTGTGCGTGGCTTTTGCTGCCCGTGGTGCTGTTGCCTTTGAATTCCCTCTCATTCCTGCCCTGTGCCCCGTGCCCCGTGCCCCGTGCCCCGTGCCCCGTGCCCCGTGCCCCGTGCCCCGTGCCCCGTGCCCTGTGCCCCGTACCCCGTGCCTCGTGCCCGCGCCCTCATGGCGGGGCGGCGGGGTGTGCAGGCTGCCAGTGGGGTCGCGTGTGGTGGCGGCGTTCATCATGCCGTGCGGCTCCTGCTTCTTCTGCACGCATGTGAGTCCACATGTGCTTGTGGTTGCCACATGCATGCTTCTCACCCAAGCCATACCTCCTCTCAATCACATGCCGCCCATCTCCATCCCATCCCGCCCCTCCTCACCATCCCCTGCGTCGCCTTATTGAGTCAGAGCCAGGAGGACATCTGCGAGACCTTCTTTGCGTTCAACCGCCTGCACGGCACGCTGTATGACGGCCGCACACGCCTCTTCACGGCGGACCCCTCCGGTGAGACAGCCTCACAGGGGCAGCCCGAGAGGGGGAGACAGCCCGAGAGGGACAGTCCGTTTGACTTGCTGTGATCCAACGACAAGCACGGAAGGAAGCTGAGCGGCCAAGAAGCACGAGGCTGCGAAGAAATTACATGTGTGCCCTTCACTGGGAAGCCGTCTGTCTCCCCACCACCTCATCCTCCATGCTGCAGCATGGCTGCTCACATCCCTTACCCCTCCGCCCCCTGCTATTCTCCCCCCAACCAACCCCCCCCCCAGCGAGCCCCATCGCCATGTACAGCATGGGCGGGCTGGCGGACTTCTGTGTGGCGCCTGCCACAGCCGTGGCGCCGCTGCCCGCTGCGCTGCCGCTGCCCGAGTCAGCAGTGATGGGGTGCGCGCTCTTCACCGCGTTCGGGGCGCTGCGCCACGCAGGGGATGTGCGCGCAGGGGAGACGGTGGCGGTGGTGGGAGCGGGCGGCGTAGGCAGCAGCTGCGTGCAGGTGGCGCGCGCCATGGGGGCGGCCACCATCATTGCCGTGGATGTGGCGGAAGAAAAGCTGAGGCTGTGCCGCGCGCTGGGCGCCACGCACACCGTCAATGGCAGCACTGAGGACGCCGTGGAGGCCGTCAGGGTGGGTCAAGAGGGCTGGGGCCACAAGTGCTGGGTAGGGGTGTGGAAGAGCCAAGGCAGTGGCGTTGAGCCAATGTGTTCCTCTCACTCGTCACCCTCCTGTCCCCCATGCAGGCCATCACGGGCGGCAGGGGCGTGGATGTGGCGGTGGAGGCATTGGGGCGGCGCGAGACGTTCATGCAGGTGGTGCAGGCGGTGAGGGACGGGGGGCGCGCCGTCATGGTGGGCATCGCTGCTGCCGGCACCACGGCTGACGTCGACATCACCCGACTCGTGCGCCGCAATGTGAGTCGCAATGCGCATGCCATGCTTGCACCTGCTGCTCCCCCTGGTCTGGCTGCTGTTCCTCCTCTCGCTTCTGAGGATGATGCCCGCCTGCCTTCTCCTTTCGTCCCGCCCCACCCGCCACCCCGCACCCCCCAGATCAAGATCATCGGCTCATACGGGGCCAAGGCGCAGTCGGACCTGCCAGCGGTGGTGGCGCTGGCAGCGGCAGGGCGGGTGGACGTGGCGTCGTGTGTGAGTGAGCGGTACAGCCTGGAGGACGCAGACACAGCGTACAGCAAGCTGGAGGCGGGCCACGTGCTGGGGCGAGCCATCGTGGACATGACCCTCTGATTCTGAACAGCACTTTGCTCTGGGCTCGCTGGGCCCAACTTAGATTGGAGGGTGCCAATGTTTGAATGTACAATAACTACGTTGGGGTTGTGAGTGCGTTTCTGGTACATGTACATTATGGGTAATGCTTTTCATAACAAGTGGTGCACTACAACTCAGGAAAATTAGCATTACAGCAGCAGGGATGAGACAACTGGCCATCTCTACACATGTGTGGGACATGACACATGCTCACACAAAGACAGCACCACATGCCCTTTGGGCTGTGGCGTCAATGGCACTTTGCCTTCACCACAGCAGCTAGCTGACAGCAAAAATATGCACACCCACACAGAAACACGTGGCTAACTACAATAGCAGCAGAAGCAGAAAACGCGTAAGTGAACCAGCTGCGCACCAGCAAGTGCCTTTCAGCCACTCCCGCCACGCAGCCTTCAACCACTCCAACATCACACGCAGCCTAGTGACAGCTCCCCTGCGCCCTCGGGTCATGACTCGTCCCAGTGCTCGTCTCAGTTCCCTGCCTCGCCCCCCTTGGGGGGCAGCAGCGGGTCAGAGCATCCCGGGCTCCACACGGGCCAGAGGGGTCTTGGGGGGAGGAACAGGCGCATCACAGACAGACTGCTGCTGCCGCTGCTGCTGCTGCTGCTGTCGTCAATGTGTGGGGTTGGGTACTGCATGGGGGCCGGCCCAGGCGCATCCCTGGAACCAGCAGGGCTCAGAGGGAGTGGGGCGTGGCGCCAGCAGAGCTGCTGCCGTACAGCCCTCGCCCACCGAAGCCACCGGAGAGCCGCGGGCTGGTGCTGGTGGCGCTGCTGCGCGCCCAGCTGGGCAGCTGCCACCCCACGTGCAGGCGCTTCAGCGTGTACTCGTCGTCGGGGCAGTGCGGGCGGGACACGCGGATGGACTTGACGGCGGGGCGGCAGCAGCGCGTGAGGCGCACGATGTCGTCGCGCAGCAGCTGCTTGCATGCCGCCGCATTCACCTCCCTCAGCGCGCGGCTCTCCGGCAGCGCCGCTGCCAGGCCGGCGGCAGACAGCTTCAGGCACGCCGGCAGGGCGAGCGAGGAGAGGCGAGGGCAGGCGCGGACGAGGGCGAGGAGCCCGTCGTCAGTGACGCCGCACGAGGGCAGCGCGACGGTCTCGAGGGCCGCGCACGCGAGGCCATGGAAGGCGGTGGCCTTGACGTCGGCGCACGCCTTCACGGAGAGCGAGCGCAGCCCCGCACACCCCGCCAGCAGCCGCTGGATGCCCTCGTCGCTGACGTGGCAGTTGCTGAGGTGGATCTCCGTGAGATTGGGGCAATTGGTGGCCACCGAATGCAGGACGGCGTCCGTGACGAGCTCGCCGTTGAGTCGCAGCAGCGCCAGGTGCGGCAGCCCGCCGCTGAACGTGTGCAAGCCCGCCGCGCCCACCGCCGTGCCCGTCACCACCAGCTCGCGCAGCCCCTTGCAGCCGGCGATGGCGGGGCCCAGCCCGTCGTCGCCCACGGCGTCGCACGCGTGCAGATCCAGCACCTCCAGCGCCGGGCACCCGCGCGCCAGCCCCGCCACGGCGCTGCTGTCCACCTGGCGGCTGCCGCGCAGACTCAGCACGCGCAGCACGCGGCAGCCCGCCGCGAGCGACGAGAAGGCCTCGCGCGAGAGCTGGTGGTTGTCCCCCGCGCCGTAGTCCAGGTACAGCTCCTCCAAGCGCCGGCTGTGGCGCCCCAGCGCCGTGAGCCCGTCGTCGCTGACGTCCACCACGCCCAGGTGCAGCACGCGCAGCTGGGGGCAGCCCGCCGCCACCGACGCCACGCCGGCACCGGTGACCCGCTTGCAGTGCTTCACGTCGAGGTGCTGCAGCGCCTGCAGCCCCCCCCCCACGGCGGCCAGCGCGGCGTCCGTGACGTCCGTGAAGGAGAGGTCGAGCTCCTCCAGGCGCCGGCAGCTCTGCGCAATGTGCGCCACGACGGCGTCCGTGAGGTGCGGCACGGAGCGAAGGCGCAACTTGAGCAGGCGAGGCAGGTGCGAGCCGATGGCCATGAGCGAGTGGTCGGGGCCCTTGAACGCCGGCAGCGACAGAATGGCGAGGTTCGGACACCCGCGAGCGAGAGCGACGAGCCCTGAGCCATCAGCGGCCTTGCAGGTCTCGGGCACGTGCAGCTCGAGCAGACGCGGACACAGGCGGCCGATGCTAGCCAAGGAGTCCTCGGAGCAGTCGAAGAGGAAATTGAGGTTCAGCACGGCCAGGGAGGGGAACCTGGCCAGCAGCTTTGGCAGCTTGGATGCCTGCAGGATTCAGAGAGGCAACAGCGGGAGTAAGCGCACGGACACGCGGAGAGCGACGGGAAGAGGCGGCGACAATGCGGGAGGCGAGGATCACCTTGAGACCACTCAGAGAGAGTGAGGAGCAAGCCACGCCGGACGATTCCAGCCATTGCCGGCTAACGAGCGACGCTGCTCTCAAATGTGCTCTCCTTCCCGTGTCTTGCTTCTCCAAATTCTGTATCGCATACCACACGCGAAACAGGAGTAACGGTAAGAGACCTGAAGCTGAAAATGATGTCAATTTACTAAAAATGTGGAATAAGAAGCGTACCTTCAAAATCTCGAGGAGAAGGTCGCCAGGCAGGTCGTCGATGCGACATGAACTGGACGGAGGGGACGCCACTGACGGCGAGGGAAAGGCGTCGACCTCGAAAATCATGCCGAATAGTGGGAAGTAAGAATTTGGAGAGCAAAGCGCGGATGGAATGGTCGCTGGATTCTAGAACATAAACGGGCCAATCCGTTATTCCTTTACACACTCATCTTGTCATGCTGGCTTAGGAGACAAATAGGAGGCTGTCAGGCGAGGGAATGTGGGAGCAGAATGTGGGAATGTAGAAGCGGAGAGGGAGAGCAGACAGGCCAAATACGTGTGGAGGCATGAATGCTGCACCGTGCTGCGCTGGCCCGCAGGCAGGGGGACAGCGGCACAGCTCACCGAATGGCTTGGGGGGACCAGGCTCAGCCAGGTCCGGGGTCGGTTCGGACAAGGCAAGGAGGAAGACAGGCGAAATCTCAACGATCACGTGCGACGAACTGTTCCCTTTGGGACGCATTCCAACTCACGTGGTAACGGCGCTGCTGGTTGGTTGGAAATATCAACTTTCTCCCGAACCTTCTTGCCACGAGGTAGGGCGAGTCCAGGTACGGAGCTTTTCTCTAAGCGGGCAGACCGTAATGGGACGGAAAACAGCTGCCTTATCTCATTTCCAACCGCGATGGGCAATCCAGCCTGGCAGATGTTATTGACATGTCACGAAGTGCCTTGTCTCGTGTCATCCTGCTCTGTTACTGGCCTTTCATTGGTCAAAATACGCAACACTTTTTCTAGAGCACGCAGATTGAGGACGCATCACCCAATATGACGACTCAGGGTTCATGCACACACATTTTCCTGACCGTACAGCTCCAAGCAGACTAGACTCAAATTGTGCCCCCGTACAGCTGTCATACACCTACCTTATATTTTAGCCTAGCTGCACCTTGTCTCACAACGATAACGCATTTGCGTATAACGCTACTTACCCTGCAACTCACATCCCCAAGCCACCAGCACTTGATCCAGATATCCTAGTCATCCATCCATACCATTACGGATCGTGACGAGGAAAGTTCCCAGTGGCAATGCTCCGATCAGCGGCTGCAACGCACTCTCAGCAGATCAAGCGCGCTGTCGGTCGCCAGTTTGCGTCCGCCGCGGCAGCAGCTGCTGAAAGCGCGCGGAAGAGCAAGCCGAAAGGGAAGTCGGCGGCAGGAAGCAGCGGGGGGAAGAAGAAGGCTCTGGAAGACCAGGGGAAGGCGTCGACCGTTGTAGAGGCGGCGCTTCGCCATGCTCGAGTAGAACCTGTAAGGACTAGCGATGACGTCACCGTGCAGCTGTATGAAGCGGGCTAGGGATCCCTGGACGTCCTGGCATGTGCTGGGCGTTGAAACACTGTCGTCCCTCCAGACTGATGCATTCTTCATCAAATGCGTGGGGAGTTTGTTACTTGTGTGTACATTTCTCTGACTGCTGCTTCGCGGACCGGAGAGGCTCAACCATGCAGCACTTCACCCTTCTACTCCCTCTTCCCCCTCTTCCCCCCTCCCCCTCCCCGTCGTTCCCCCCCCCCTCCCGCCCTCCCCTTCTTGACTTTCATTGCCGCTCTTTTTTCCTCTCGCAATTCTTTGTCCCACGCGTCTGCCCCTCCTCCACTTTCCCTGCCCCTCATGCCTTCCCCTCCCTCCACGTCTGCCGTTTCCCAAAACGCCTTACCCTTT
Organism: Closterium sp. NIES-67; assembly: GCA_027943415.1. Classification (NCBI taxonomy): domain Eukaryota; kingdom Viridiplantae; phylum Streptophyta; class Zygnematophyceae; order Desmidiales; family Closteriaceae; genus Closterium; species Closterium sp. NIES-67. Next base: position 225,917 of record BQMB01002249.1, on the reverse strand, counting down.
TCGGCCCAGCCTAATCTGGATGAGGCAACTCGAGCGGAGGAGACCCGCATGGCGAAGGAGTATTCGAGGCTGATGATGCAGCAGCACCACCAGCAGAGAGGAGCTGAGTCAGCCAGACTCAAGCTCAAGCTGGCAGCCATCCAAGCCCTGCCCGCTGGCAAACTCAGGGATGCTGCCATGCTCCCGGATTTCACTCCCTTCCCATCCAACCGCATCCCACCATCACTCACACCTCCAATAAAGGAGTTGCAGGAGGAAAGAGCAAGGTCTAGTGACCAACAAGTAGTGAGAAAGATTAGGTGATATGGCTATTTGCCTCTAGTGGCCTCTCATCTCAGGTAAAGAAATATTCCATCGTATTGTGCATAAAATTGCCACCCAATGAAGTTTTTATAAACTTATGGGCTGCCTTCGCTTTGCAGTTTGCACTACACTATGAGAGCTAGGATGTACTGTACCATAAAATGAAAGCAAGGCTATACAGCAAGGCACATGACGACAGCACCAGTCCTCAACATGCCATTGCAATTCCAATAACCATAATATAAACCAAGAAAGTTGAGAATGAAAGTTGACATTTACAAGCGTGTTGACAAACAAAAAACCTATATGGAAAGTGTTTGCCTCAGTGTATGTGATGGATTGCGGTGTACTGTTGGACTTGCGCGGTCCGCTGCTTCCCGCCACTCTGCATTTCGTGAGCCATCTGGGCTGGAGTCGCATTCTCACTTCGCGTGGCTTCTGTTCTGACTGACTCTCCTCCTTCCTGCTCTGCCAGGCCCATTCTCTGCGCCACACCGCGCCCTCCCACGCCACGACCCACGCCGGCCCATGCTCTGTTGTGCTCTGCCGTGCTGAGTGAGAGGAGGGACAGGGTGATGGGCAGAGCAGCTTAGCTGTTCTGACGGCCATCACACGCCGCTAGAGCGATGACGGGGTGTTCTCCACTAGTGGCTAACCGGTAGTTGACTGGCTCAACTACTGTTTTAGGTTTTCCTAATCACGACGAATTTTTAGGCGGCTCACGTAGTAACTTCACTGGTTGAGTAACTCTCCTCATAGTAGTATTGGTTCACTCCATGCTAGGACCGCCTAATACAGTCACCTGTTGCCTGCAGCCATGGCAGCGGCATCCATGCCGCCGCGCCTCCATTCCCACGTTGCCCTCCTTGCAGGTGCGATCTCACCACCGCGTCTCACCGCTTCATCGCAGCTCTATTCGACCCGCGCCTGCGTGATCACTGCTCGAATCGCTAGTGTAGCCCACTTTTGGCGAGTCGTTCTGCAGCTCGTCGTCCAGTCTCGCTCCCAAGTGCCCCTTGTCCCTTCCGCTCGCGAGCCACATGATCCCCCCGCCCCTTTGCGCCCTCTCTTTCCTCCATCGGGTGCCGTCCCACCCACGTCCCTCCCTGCTCCCTCCTCGTTTCTAGCCCGTCGACCTCCCCGTCGCTCCTCACCGCACCCACCTCATGCATCGCGATTCGCATAGCTCCTCGCATTCTCTCCCATGATGCTCATTCCACACGCTCTTTTCACGCCGCGCCTTCACTCCCCCCTCCCGCTCTCCCACGCCTCGCAGCGCTCGTCATTTTGACATCAACATGTCGGCCGTGCCGCGGCGATAGATGGGCGTCCAACGGCGCGGCGCCGCACTTAGCGGAACGCGCGTTCACGTGCGTGCACGACTCGCACGTGGCGGCGCGCAGCAGAGAGCACACTCGGCGACAGCTGGCTTCGTACCGCACTGGGTGGGTGGGCTGGGGACTCGTACGGGGGATAAACGAGAGACGACGGAGCCACGGATGCGAGAGCGGGAACGAGTCGATTCAAACGTCGCCTCGAGAGCGGGAACGACGAATGCCGTGGATGCCAGTCTACCTTCACACTCACTCCACGCCACCATCCCACACCCGCACGCCTTTCCCCTGCGCCCTCCCCCCCCATTCAGGTTCGGCGTGGGTGAGTGGGCTCGTCAGCGCCCCTCTCCGCCGTCGCGCCAGCTGCTGGCTTCCGCCTCTCCCGCCGGGACCGTCGCCGCCGCTTCCGCCTCTCCCCCGCGCCCCCTCCGCTTCCACGCGGTGCGCCCTCTGCCCCCCCATCACCGCATTCCGCCCTGCCTTCCTCCACACCGTCTCATCTGCCACCCGCTGTCCCCGATAGGCAGCATGGATATTGCGCCATTTCGCACGCCTCTGTGCCACTGACCCGCCTCTCCCCTCCCCCCAACCCCTCCCCCCACCCCCCCCCCCCACACCACTGTTGACCTGGTTGACCAGGTGTCATCGGTGGAGCAGGACCTACCCGACGACCCGCAGCGCGCCAAGTACATCCAAGGCACGCTCGTGCCGGACGTGCTCAGGTATGGCCACCGTGAAGGCCCTCTCACGCGCCCTGGTCGAAGTTGCGTCGTGCCCCCCCGTTCACCCCCCCGTTCACCCCCCCGTTCACCCCCCGGTTTGCCCCCCCTGGCACCTCCACCATCCCATCCCTCCCTCGCCCCTCGCCCCTCGCCCCTCGCCCCTCGCCCCTCGCCCCTCGCCCCTCGCCCCTCGCCCCTCACCCCCCACTCCCCCACGCCCCCTCCTCCTCTCCCCCCCAGCTACCTGGGGCGGCTGCTGTCGGTGCGCGTGCTGCCGCCCGACCCGCTGCTGCTGCCCGTGACGTGCGCTTCGTTCACCGCGCTCTCCAACGGCTCCTCCGCGTGCACGCAGCTCGCGCCCATGTGCCACGTGAGTGCGGGCCGGGGCGCCGGGGGGGAAGGTTGAGGAGAGGGGCGGTCGGGCGAGGAGAGAGGTGGAGTGCACTGCGAGGCTGTGAGCGCGCCATGCGGGGTGGTTGGGGTGGTCGGAGTGGTCGGAGTGGTCGGAGTGGTCGGAGTGGGGTCACGAGGAACGGAAGGTGAGGGGCGAACGAGGAAGCAGAGGAACCGGGGGGGTGGGGGGGAAGAGTGAAGAGGGGGGGAAGAGTGAAGAAGGGGGGGGATAGGAAAAGCGATCGGGCACGGCAAGGCAAGGGAACTCTTCCTTGCCGCGTCTGCTCCGCCCTTTTGGCCAATGCCACCCTTACTTATCCCATGTGCTTACGTGGCGCGCAGGCAGAGGTGGGCATCAACGTGGATCCTTCCCTGTTGGCCGCCCACTCGCTCTGCCAATCAGAGGACCCCGCCACTTGTGGAGAGGTGGCAGCCGGGGCAGGCATACCTGGTGCTGACGTCATCCTCTTCCTCTCAGCCAAGGTGAGTCAGCCCCGTCCACCAATGAGAACTCCCCTCCTACAGCCTCCCCACCACCGTTTCCGCGTCCCTTCCTCTTGCACCTTGCTCATCCCTCCCCCCTTCGCTCCCGTCCCCCCAGCAAACGGCGACGTGCGCCAGCACATCAGCGGCGTCGCACGCGTCGCACTGCGCGGTGGACCCGGCGTCCAACCGCCCGCTCGCCGCCTACCTCAACCTCTGCCCGCTGGCTTGGCGCGCAGTGGGGCAGCACTCGCCCTCCTACGACTCGCAGGTACAGTGGGAGGGGAGACTTTGGAGCCTTTAGACCCCCCGTCCGCTCGTCCGCTGGTTTCCCTATCAGCACCGCTCACTGCTCTTCTCCGCCCTTTGCCCCCCCATCAAATCTTCCTCCTTTCCCCTCCCCTCCCCCCCCCCCCCACACTCCCCCCCCCCGCTCCCATGAATCATATTTTGAGTCGACTCAAATTGCACCTCCTCCCCCTCCCCTCTCCCCCCGCGCCCCGCAGTACCACGTGGTGCTGCACGAGTTGACCCACGCGCTCGCCTTCAGCTCCGCGCTCTTCCCGCTCTTCAAGGACGCGCAAGGTCAGCCCTGCGCTGACCGCCCCTGCCGCGCCCTGCCTTGCCTCCTCGGAGCTGCCTCCCCAAACACTCTCACCCTCGCCTGTCGCCACTCCTTGCCTGTCGCCACTCCTCGCCTGTCGCCCTGCTTCCCCCTTGTCCCTCCCCCTCTTCCCCTCACCTCCCCTTGCACTCCACTCCCCCCTGCTGCCCTGCTGCCACCCTTCTCCCTCCACGCCCCCCCCTCTCCCCCCCACCAGGCCAGCCGTACGCGCAGGTGGTGGCGACCACCCAGCAGCCCGACGGCAGCAGCGTGTCCAAGATCGTGACGCCCGCCGTGGTGGCGGCAGCCCAGCAGCACTTCGACTGCCCCTCGCTCGACGGCGCCCAACTGCACTCGCTGCCCCTCCAGCCCGCCTCCTCGCCCTCCTCGCCCTCCTCCCCTGCCTCCTCGCCCCCGCCCCCCGCGTCAGCGAACAGCAGCGAGTGGGCGTCGCTGGTGGCGGCAGCGCAGCCTCAGGGGGCAGCCACGGGGGGAGTGGCGCTGGAGGAGGGGGAGATAGTGAGCAGCCATTGGAGCGTGCTGCGCTTCGACCACGAGTACATGGTGGGGGGGGGAGGAAGGGGGGGGTGAAAGGGTACAACGGGCCCACAGCATTTCTTCGCTCTGCTTATATGCTCTGGCCCCTCCACTCGCGCTTACTCGTCTTCCCTCCTCCCTCGCCCTGCGCCCTCCCCCCAGACCCCGCTGCTGGACGGAGTGCCGGTGGTGTCAGCGCTGACCCTGGCGCTCTTCCAGGACAGCGGGTGGTACGCCGTCACGCCGGGCATGGCGGGCATGCTCAAGGCCGGCTACCATAAAGGCTGCAAGGCCGCCACTGCACCGCTCTCCTGCCCACCCTCCTCCGCCTCCGCCTCTGCTCCTCTCTCCTCCCCCTCTGCCTCCACCCCCCCCGGCTTCTGCTCTGCGGCGGACCTCAACCGCTCAGCGTCCTTCTCCGCTGGGGGGAGCGTCAGATGGGCGCCCATGGTGGGTGGGGGGTACAGTGGGCGCCCATGGTGGGTGGGGGGTACAGTGGGCGCCCATGGTGGGTGGGGGGTACAGTGGGCGCAGATCCATCTCTTTTTGCCACAATGTCTCTCTCAGCCGCCTACTTTTGGGTGGGGGAGCGTCAGATGGGCGCCCATGGTGGGTGGGGGGGGGACAGTAGCAGCATTGGAGAAGCACATATATCTCTTTAGCCAAAATGTCTTTCTCAGCCGCCTGGTTTTAATGCCGTGCCTTACCACGCCATTACCCTCCCTCGATTTCCCCCCATCCTCCCCTCTTCCCCCCCCAGCCCCTGACGTGCTCGTCTGACTTCCTCTCCGTCGCCACGTGTGACTCTGGCTGCCCTCCCTCCTCCTCCTCTGCCTCGGACTCCGCCTCGTGCCTCTTTGGCACGTGCAAGCACAAGACCAGGTGCAGCACTGCCCAATCCCACTCACTGCCTTGTGCTGCCTGCCGTGATCCGCACACCCTTGCTCTCATCGTCTCATTTTCTCATGAGCCTCCTCTCCTCCTGCGTTCTCCACACACCTACCGATTCACCATCCACCCCCCTCCTCCCCCCCTCCCCCCCATCAGTGTGGAGTCACAGCGCTGCCAGGCGCCCAGGGCGCCAGCGGAGAGCCGGTCGGCGGCGGTGCAGCAGTACGGCATGGGGTACGGGCCCGCCTCGCGCTGCTTCCCCCACGGCCCGCACTTCTTCGACTACGCCTTTGGCTCTGGCGCCGTACCGCCCCCCGGCGCCGGCTGCTACCCCATGCGCTGCGTCGACTCTGCCGCCTCTAACTCCCCCTCCGCCACCTCCTCGGGGGACACCCCCGGCAGCAACAGCACCACCCTCGCCCCCAAGGCGCACGCGCCCTCCTCCTCCGCCAAGCGCCAGCTGCGGGGGAAGGGCAGGGGCAGGGGGCGGGGGAGAGTGGTGGTGGAGGTGAGGGTGGGCGGGCGGTGGTACGCGTGCCCCACGGGGCAGATGGTGGCGCTGGACCAGGGCGGCGACTTCCAGTCGGGCAGCATCGGGCCGTGCCCCGACAACAAGCGCCTGTGCATGGGCGCCATGTGCGCCAACGACTGCTCGGGGAAAGGTGGGGGGGTGGATGGGGGAGCAGAGGGGGGATGTGCGGAGTGCTGGGGGCATGGGCGCATTGCTGTGCTTTCTGCTTTCTCTGTGTTGTGCTCATTCTCGCATCTGCCCGTGCATCCGCGACCCCCACCCCTCCTGTGCCGTGCATGCGAGCAGGCATATGCCACAACAGCACGTGCTACTGCCTGCCCGGCTATGCTGGCACTGACTGCAGCCAGGTACGCGCCAGGTGTGTCATCAGGTGGGTCTCCATGTTCTTCCATGTGTAGCCATGAGTCCGTTCCTCTTCCTTCACACATGCCCTCCACCCCCCTGATACCCAGAGCCCCTCTCCTGCCCTCACCTCCCTCCTCTCTCCCTCCCTTCCCCCAATCCCCTTCCCCCACCAGGTGGCCTGCTCGCCCCTCTCCCTCACGCCCTCCTCCTCCTGCCGCCCCCCTGCCTCCTGCGACCACCCCTCGGGTCTCTGCCTCCTCCCCTCCGGCCGCCCCTCCCCCCTCCCCCTCGCTGCAGCTCCCCCCTACACCCCCCCTCCGCCCCCCTCCCCTCCCGCCCCGCCTGTCTTCCCCCCTCCCCTCGCCCCTGGAAGCAACACCAACACCAGCACCGCCAACAGCAACAGCACCAACAGCACAAGTGGCAGTGCGGGGTTGGAGGCCCCCCAGCATGGGGTGCTGGTGAGCAGCGTGGTGGTGCTGGGCGGCGCCAACATCAGCGCCATCAGCGACGCGGCACGGCTGCAGGAGTTCCAGGCGCAGTTCAAACAGCAGATGAGCGCCGCTGCGCGCGCCACGGGGTACACGGGGCAGGTGGAGGTGGCCATCGACGCCATCTACGCCGGCAGCATCCTGGTGCAGTCCACCGTCAACTTCTACCAGGCCAGCAGCTATGGCATGCCACAGCTGCTGCTCGACAACCTCATGTGAGAGCACAGGGGCATAGCTCATCCATCCATGCCTCGCCCGCGCCTTCTGCTGCTGCCACTCTCCACCACCGCTACCCATTCTCACCCCCAACCTCCCTAAGTCTCCTCAACTCCTACCCCACTCTCCTCCCACTGTCCCCCCTCCCCCCCTCCCCCCCCAGCACGTCCCCCGCACTCATCTTTGCGTCGTCGTCCTACTTCCTGGCGCTGCCATCGGGGCGCATCTGGTCGCTCAACTGCTCCATGGCGGCGGCGCCCGCCTCCAACAGCGCGCCGGGGGGCGCGCAGGGGCCGCCGCTGGGCATCTCGTACGTGGCGTGGGCCGTGATGGCAGCGTGCATCCTCATTGCGGGGGTCGCCATCTGCACCGTCATCAGCCGCCGAGGTGGGGGGGTGGGGGATGAGAAGGAAGGGAAGTGTGTTGCTCTCTGTCTTGCTCATATATGTAGTCTGGTGCTGACCTGTGTGTGTGTGACTCTGTGCGTGTGTGTGTGTGTGGGGGGGGGGGGGGGGGCATTGCAGCATCAAGGCGAAGGCGTGAGGCCCTGCTATACGCACAGTAAGCCTCGCCTCTCATCCCTAACCCCCTCTAGCTTCACCTCTCACTGCCTTCCTCACACGAGCCACCCTCTCCCACCCACCCTCCTTCTCCTCCCTTCCCTGCCTCCTCTCCCCTGCCCAAGCCACGCGCTCATGCTTGCCTCCCCACTCTTCCCCCCCCTCCCCCTCTTGCAGCGGGTACGACCCGGCGGGCGTGCCGTGGTACCCCGACGAGTACGACGACGACATGGAAGCGGACCTCGACCTCGACCCGCTCGAGGCCTACGCACAGGTGCGGCCCTGGGATGCCCCCTCCTGCTGCTGCTGCTTCGATGCTTTGCTGCTGTGCTGCTCTCCCCTCCACTTGGTCACCATGACGCTCCTCTAGTATCCGCTGCTGCTGCCCGCCAAGTCCCATGCTCCATGCTGCTGCTGCTCCATGCTGCTGCTGCTCCATGCTGCTGCTGCTCCATGCTGCTGCTGCTCCATGCTGCTGCTGCGCTCCCCCCTATGGCCCTTCACTGAGCCCCTCCTCCCCTCCCCCTCCCTGTCTCCGCACTAACAGCTGGTGGCGGAGGCACAGCAGCATCAAGGGGGTGGCATGGGCGGCATGCCAGGAATGGGTGGCATGGGCGGCATGGGCGGCATGGGCGAGGAGGGCATGCAGTTCGCCATGCACCCCACCAACCTTCCCTCCGCCATGCACGCCACCAGCCTTCCCTCCTCCATGCACGCCGCTGCCTTCATGGCAGCTGCAGCAGGCGGCGGGGCAGCGGCAGGACCAGGTTGCGCGCCACCTCTGGTGGCGGCCAGTGAGCGCCTGCCGTCCCCGGCCAGGCCGTCTCTCTTCAACCTCCCGTCCTTCTCTCGCCGCCACCCCGCCGCGCCCAAGCTATCCCGCGCCATCTCGGGCCCCATTCTCTTCAATGCTGCTGCCAGCAGCGGTGGCAGCGGCCCCCTCATGCCGCGCCCGCCGTCCGGCCCGCTGCTGCCGCCCTCCGCTGCTGCCAGAGAGGCTGCCAGGCTGGGCTCAGGCGCTGCGGAGGGAGGTGCGGAGGGGACAGGGGCGGGGTGCGAGAGCAAGGGCGGGGAGGAGAGGATGGAGGGGGACGAGGCGCCGCAGTCCATGCTGGGGCGCATGTTCCGGTCGGTGTCCGGGCCGCTCTCCGTCATCTGGGCCACTGACCCCCGCCCGCCCGCACATGCCACGCCGCACAACCCCTACCCCCACCACCCCCACCGCCTCTCCGGGCGGCTGCGCATGGGCAGCGCGTCCGGGCGGCTGTCTGGGCGGCTGGCGTCAGGTAGACTGTCAGGCGCGCTGAGGCGATCAGGAGAATTGGCAGATGGGGCAGCAGGCCGGGGGGGAGGCAGGCGGTTCCCGTCAGGCGAGCTGGGGGCGGGGATGGGGCCGGGGGGGAGGCAGAGAGGGGCGTCAGGACCTATTGATGCCATGGGGAGGCCAGCAGGGGCAGATGCGATGGGCATAGGCATGGGGAGGCATGGAGGGGGGCTAGGCGGGGGCACACTGCCCCTGTCCCTGGCTGCAGGCAGCTACGCTGGCAGCTACGGGGGAGGCAGCTATGGCGGCAGTTATGGAGGCAGCCATGGGGGCAGCAACCCGGGCAGCCAGGCGGGCAGTCAGCCGGGCACTCAGCCCCAGTCACCATCCGGCAGAGGGGGTGGGAGTGGGGGAGGGGTGCGGCGCACGCTGACAGAGCAGGAGGTGGAGGCAACGACGGCAGCCGCCATGGCAGCAGGGGTGGACCCGTCACTGCTGCACCAGATGCACCTGCACGGCATGCACCTCCCCCACCACCTGCCATTCCACGCTGCTGCCACTGGGTCCGTCTCTCAGTCCTCCACTCAAGCCCAGTCGCAAGGGCAAGGCCCGGGCCAGCCCCAGGCGCAGGGGCAGGGGCAGGGGCAGGGGCAGGGGCAGGGGCAGGGGCAGGGGCAGGGGCAGGGGCAGGGCGCGCCGATGCGCATGTTCAGAGTGAGCTCCACCGACTCCAATGACTCGGTGCACGCTCCCCACTCCGCCGCCGCCGCCGCCGCCGCCGCCGCCGCCGCCGCCGCCGCTGCTGCTGCTGCTGCCCAGGGGGGCGGTGGTGCGTTCGGGCTGCCCCGAGCAAGCAGCTGCGGTCTGCCAAGTGCAGGCACAGCAGGGGTGCCCGGCACCGGGGGGTCAACTCCTACGTTCAGGCGAGGGCTGTCCACCTCGCCCTCGCACCGTGCCGCCCTCGTTGCTGCGCTCTCTGCTGCTGCAGGTGAGGCCGCCTGCCATGCCACCTCCTGGTGGCCGCTCGTGCCCATGCTTTCGCCCCCCACTGCAACTCAACTGCGCATCCTTTTCTCTCCTCCTTGCACCATCGCACAAAGCCACCTTCCAAAACCCCACACTCTCCCCGCCCCTGACTTGTCCCCTCGTGTCACCCTCCCCCCCACGCCCCTCAGACCCGCTCTACCCCGTGGAGGACAGCGGTGCGGACTATGCGCCGACGCCCTCCATGCTCAGATCCAGGGTACCGCCCCCCCTTGCTTCCACTGCAGCACCACTTGCTTGTTGCCCCCTGCACCTACTGCTCTACTGCTCCGCACGTCCTTCTCCCCCCCCGCTCCCCCGATCGCCCCTCCCCCTCACCACTTGCACCCATCTCCCCGCACCCCCTGCTCCCCTCAGAGCTTCCGCATGGGTCGCTCCGGCCAGCTCACAGCGTCCGGCCAGCTCAACCCCTCCGGGCAGCTCAGAGTTTCCGGGCAGCTGCGTGCATCGGGGCAGCTGCGGCGGCTGGCATCCGGGCAGCTGCAGGTGCCGGACCACCTAAACATGAATGTGACTGGCGCACCCTCCTTCTCCTACTCCTACTCCGCCACTGGGCCCCCTCCCCACACTGCTGCTGCTGCTCCCTCTGGCTCCACCGACACCACTGCAGCAGTGGGGGCAGCAGGGGGGGCAGCAGGGGCAGATCATGTGAGGATGTCAGGGCAGCTGGTGGCAGGGGGGCAGGTGCCTGCTTCTGGAGCCATTGGTGCTTCAGGTACCATCCCAGGGTCAGGCGCCATTCCAGGTTCCGGCATGTTAGCAGCGTCTGGGTCGGGGTGGGGTCAGATGCCGCACTTCGCCCAGCTGAACCGGTCGGGGCAGCTCAGAATACTCAAGCAGCTCGGCACGCATGGCGCAGGGGCAGGCGCAGGGGCAGGCATACCCATGGCCATGCATGGGCAAGGGCAGGGGCAGGGGCATGGTCAGCCGCGGCAGGCATCCCCGCGTGGCGCGTCGCCAGGCAGAGGCATGGCGTCCAGCGGCACGGCATCAGCGGCTGTGCGCTTCTCCAACCCCCTCGCGCCCCCCCACCTCTCCGCCTCCTCCGGGCACCTCAACCAGCCCGAACGAGGCCCCAATAAATGGCTGCGACGCGTTCGCTCCAACGTTGGCGTGTCTGGGCAGGTTGAAATGCCCAGAAGAGTGGCGCAATCAGGGCAGATGGTGAGAGTGCCCAGTGGTGGGGAGTATTCAGCTGCCCAGGTAACCCCGTCCGGGCAGCTGAGACGAGGCTTTTCCTCCTTTGCAACTTCCGGGCAGCTTCGCAATCCCTCGGGTCCGTTCTCCCAGTGGGGGCGGCAGGGGTCGGGGCGGCGAGAGGACTTGGTAGAGGCGGTGGAGCAGGCAGAGGTGGCGGCGGAGCAGGCGGAGATGGCTGACTTCTACAGCAGAATGCGCAGCAAGGCCACGTCCGGCCCCATCTACTTCGGGTGAAAGCGGCTCACTGTTCATTTTTGAGGCGCCTCAAAAATAGTACATCTCCTTAGGCCTGGTGTGCTGTATGCTCTCCTATAGCTCGCAGACCAGCGCATGCTGCTGCAGGGATAATGATGACCTCCGTCCATCCAAAGAGGTGGAATTAGTGGAATAATTTATCATAGAGTTAGTGTAGAATTTGTGGGATAGTCCTGTATTGATTTGTTATACATGTGGAGGGACCAACTGAATGCCATGAAACTGTAACATACATGAAACACCAAGCGGACTTGTTGCTCTACTACAGCCAGTCTAGCAACGTATAAAAATCCGCATTGGCATCAGCCTTCTTATTACAGTATGTACTCCACCCAAAACCAAAGCAGCCATGTGGGGCTGCTTGTGTGTTCACTCTCCGCCGGCAGCAGCGAGGGCGGTGAGGCGCTGAGAGAAGTGCGAGGCGAAGCGAGTGGCGGCAGTGGTGATGGCGTGGGCGGGGCCGTGCAGAGCCAGGGCGTTGGACGCGATGAGGGCGGCGTCGTGGTGGATGGCGGGCAGCGAGCGGTACCACCCCGATGCCAGGCGCGCCTCCATCGTCGCCACACCCATGGGCACAGGCAGGCTGGGGGGGAGGGGAGGGGGTGGGAGAGTGGGGAGGGGGGCAATGGGAGTGTGGGGAGGGGGGAGAGGTGAGCAAAATACGCGAGGCGGGGGAAGGGCAGGGCGGGTGGAGGGGATGGACCAGCGCAGGCAGGGCGAGGCATGGCGCACAGCCCACGAGGGCAGTGATTCACAAGGTATGGGGGGGGGGAGAGGGGTGGGGGGGCCAGGGAGGCAGCACGGACCAGGCGAGTGCGGCAGCGCTGGAGTCGGGCGAGTACACGAGGCTGAGGCTCTCCTCCATGCCCGCATCCCGCCGCATCTCCCTCACCGCCTCCCTCGCAGCGCCCACCAGCCTTGCATCCAGGGCGGGGCGCGCGGGCCACAGCGCGGGGTCGGGGTCCAGCAGCTCCCACGCGCTGTGCCGCTCGTGGCTGCGGTCGTGCCAGTAGTACACCCGCAGCCTGGGGGGAGAAGAGGGGGAGAGGGGAGGAGGAGTAAGGGGTAGTGAGAAGAGGAGTAGAGAGAAGAGGAGAGGAGTGGAGAGGAGAGGAGAGGAGAGGAGAGGGGAGGGGAGGAGAGGAGAGGAGAGGGGAGGGGAGGAGGAATGGAGGAGTGAGCGGGAATGGGGTGAACGGAAAGAGCAGCAGGTGAAGAGTGCGTGCTGCAAGCATCCAGCATGCCGCCCAGTGTCAAAAGCTCAAACACCCATCACCCCGCCCATGCCTGCCTCCGTGCCTCTAGAGTTCGAAGGACCCATCACCAGAGGGGGGAGTGGGGTCACCGGGGGCTGGGCTGACCTGCGCCAGGGGCTGAGCGGCAGGGCGGGATCGATGGGGGTGTCGGCCTCGATGCGCCCGCGGAAGATCACCGCACTTGGGTGCACCGGCACGGGCGACGCCGATGGCGACACCGGCATGGGGGGCGGCTTGTGGTCCGGGGGCAGGGAGTCCCGGCTCCAATACGCCTGCCAAGGGGAGGGGAGAGTGGTGGGGTGGGGGAGGACGAGGAGGCTGATGAGTGCGTGATGCGTGGTGCTGAGGGGGGAGAAGGGAGCCAATCGAGGGCCATGAGGGGCATCAACTTTGCCCATGCTTCTTGAACCGCCTCCCCAGCACCCTTTATCGGCACTCATGAGCAAAATCTTACCAGGCAGTGCTGCTCGACCTGCCAGCCCTTACCAGGCAGTGCTGCTCGACCTGCCAACCCTTATCAGGCACTGCTGCTTGACCTGCCAGCCCTTACCAGGCACTGCTGCTTGACCTGCCAGCCCTTGGCCATGGCAGCGTCGTATCGCCAGCGCTCCACCACGTACTCCTCGCCGTCCTCCTCCACCTCCACACTCACCCTCTCCCCACATGCTGCACTCTCCCTCTCGACCACCCGCAGCACCCCTCTGCACCCCACTTGCCGCACCTCCCCTGCCCCCCTGCCTCCCCCTCTCCGTCCCTCACCCGCCCCCCTGCCCCTCCCTTCCACGAAATAGTATTCCACCTCCTCCACCACGCACGCCTCTGCTGGCCGAAGCTTCCTGCGCAGCTTCTCATCCAGCCCGCGGCTGCGGCTGCGGCTGTGGCCGGAGGTTTCCAGGAAGCTGAGGTGGCCCTGGAAGCAGTAGATGACGTCATCGCCCACCTGAGGCAGGTAGGGGTCGCCCTCCCGCCACTCTGTGGCCCCCACCCACCCGACACCCGCGCGCACCCGCCCCACCGCCCGCTCGCCCTTCTCCCCCTCCCTCCTTCCAGCCAGCTCTGCCCCCTGTGTCCTGGGGGAGGAGCCCGCGCCTGTGAGTCGGGGGGACGCCCTGGCAGCCGGGGCTGTGACCCGGGGGGAGCTTCTGGCGCCCAGAGCCAGGGGGGAGCTGCGGGCGCCAGTCACCCTGGGAGCGGGGACAGGAGTGGCGGGGTGCCTTTCTCGCAGCCGGGGGCTGACTGCATGCTGCAGGCGGGGGCTCACAGGGGTGCGCTGTGAGGCTGCGCTGGGCGGCTGTGCCTCCTGCTGCCGCTTCGCTGCCTGCCTGCGAGGCGTGCGCTTGTGCTTGTGGTGCTGTCGGCCTGAGCTTCTAGCCTGTCTGCCAGTTGCCCTCTTCCTCTTCCTCTGACCCCCCATGTCCTCACTCCCAACACTCCTATCACTCCCATCACTCTCATCGCTCTCATCGCTCCCATCACTCGCACTCGACTCATCATACGACCCACTCTCCTCCTCCTCTTCCTCCTCTGCCTCCTCTTCCTCCTCCTCCTCTGCCTCTTCCCCCTCCTCTCTATTCTTTGCTCCCTCCTGCTCCTCCTCTTTTGCCTGTTGCTCGCGGTTGGTCGCTTGCGCCTCTTCTTTCTCTTCCTCACTTCTACTCCCCTTATCCATCTCCTTGCCTTCGCTCTCGTCCATCCTCTCTCCTTCACACGCCTCATCCCCACTCTCCCCCGCCTCCCTCTTCGCATGCTGCAGTCGCCTCCTCACATTCCTCCTACCGCCCAGCCTCTCTGCCTGCTCTATTCTCAACTCATCATTCTCCTCACTCTCCTCCTTCGCCCCACCTCCCTTTTCCCCTCCACCCCTCCCGCTCCCTCCTCTCGCCTGGCACCCCACACTGTCTCCTCCCCCAGGCCCCTCTACCCCCATCGCCCCACCATCCGTCCCTCCCTCACACCCTCCACTCGCTCCCCCATCCGTGCCTGCTCCTTGCCTTCCCTCCCCCTCCCCCCTCCCGTCTCCTTTGGCTTCGTCCTTTGCCGCCCCGCCACTCCCACCTGACCCCTCCCCATTAGCTACTCCACCCACTCCTCTCCTGATGCCACTGTCTGCAGCAACGCCATCCCCTGCACCATGCTCTTCCCCATTCCTCGCCTGCCTGCCACCCTTTCCACTCTCCCCCTGCGCGCCACTTTCACCTCCCACTGCTCCCTCCTCCCCCTTCACTGCTCCCATCGCGTCTCTCTGCTCACCCAAACCTCCGCCTTGGCCCTTCCGTCCCTCCCCCTCCCCCTGTCCTACCCCACACCCTTCCTCCTCCCCTGCCCTCCCAGCCTCCCCTCGAGCCTCCTCACCAGCGTGCACAGCGTCGGCTCCCCTCACTGCTTCACCCTCCACTGCACTCGTGACAGCACCAGCCACCACACCAGCCACACCAGCCTCAGCGCCAGCAGCAGTCTTGCCACACGCGTCCATTCCCCCATCCCGCCCCGCATGCCCCCCATCGCTGCCGCCACATGCACCACTATCCCCATCCCCGCCAGCGCCACCACCATTGTCCCCATCCCCTGAAACGTCCCCTTGTGTGGTCGGATGCTGTTCGCCACCATCCCTCACCCTAACGCCCTCCCCCTCTCCACCCTCCTCGCCTCCACCCTTGCCACCACCATTCTGCCTACCGCCCTCCTCCCTGCCGCCCTCCCCGCTGCCCATCGGGCTGAGCAGGTCGTCCCCAGGCAGCCCTGCCCCCTCATCTCCCCCCTCACCCGCGCCCTCCTCCCCGCCCTCGTCCCCAAACAGCTCTGCAAACAGCTCCTCCTTCCGCGCACTCATCTCCCCGCCCCCCCCCTCCCAATCCCCTGCCCCATCTCTGTCCTCACTGCACCCTGTACTCTCCGCCCCCACTCTGGCCTGCTCTGACCGCTCGCCCTCTTGTGCTGCGCAGCCATCACATGCTGCTGCCTTGCTGCCCATGGCGCCACCTTCCTGCCGCACCTCATCACTGCCACCCGCACCCGCATCAGTCGCAGCACCAGCCGCACCAGCACCACCACCACCACCACCACAAGAACCATCGGCACCAGCAGCACCAGTAGCAGCAGCCGCCAAATCACAGGCAGTGGCAAGTGGCATCCGCTGCTCAGCGTCACTTTCCCCTTGGCCCGCCCTCTTGAGGCCATCCATCCCCTCCCCCCTTCCGCCTCTCCTCGCTTCCACCAAACCACCCCCCTCCTCCTCCCCCGCACCCCCTTCAGCCGCCACAGTAGTGTCTGCTGCCCCTCTCACGGCCTCCACCGCGCCTCCGCCCTCCCCTCCCTCCGCTCCCTCCCCTCCCCTCCCCTCTCCAGCTTGTATCTCACACTCAGCACCAGCTGCCCCGTCACCTGCCCCTTCACCTGCCCCTTCACCTGCCCCTTCACCTGCCCCTTCAACTGCTCCCACAGCAGCCTCGTCACCACCACCCTGCTGTCCCGCCGCCTGCTCTCCGTCCCGTAACTCGCTCCCTGCAGCCCCCATGCCCGCACCATCTGTCTGCCGTGCTGCTGAGGCGACTTCCTCCAAGGCCTGCTGTGGCTGGCAGGAGGGGTGAGCTGCGGGATGCGAGGCAGCACCACACGCACCACCAGATGACCCTCCGGCCACTGGCTTGCCCGGAAGAAGCAACGACAGCGCACACACTGCTGCACTGCCACTGCCACCAGCAGCAGCAGCAGCGCTGCCATCCACCCTGCGGTGCGCCATCCCTTCCCGCCCTCTCCCTGCATTCACTCCATGCTGCACTCCTGACCCGCGCGCGTTCCTCTTCCTCCTCGTGCCAGCTGGCACCGCTGGCAGCCCCTCGTGAGCTGCTGCGAGTGCAGCAGCGCCAGCACATGTGTCAGCAGCGGGCACGGCATTAGAAGTGTCAGCAGCGGTTGCATCAGCAGCGGGCGCGCTTGGGTGGGCGCCAGAAGTCGAGGTCATCTGCACACGCCACACAGCCCCCACCCCACCCACCGCTGCACGTTGGTCAGTATGGCGCGAGTTAGTCAGCATCAGCGAATCAGAAATGCTCCCTCGCTCACCCTCTACATCTTGCTGCTCCTCATCGCTCTCCCTCTCCGCCCCGTTCTCTCCCCCCACTCCCCTGCCTCTCAGCTTCCTTCCCCTCAAATGATGGCCCCCCTTCACCACATCATCACACTCGTCCCTCTCCTCCTCACTCCCCTTCACATTTTCATCCTCCTCTCCCTCACTCTCATCCTCACCATCACTCTCCTCATATTCTTCCGCTTCCTCCCCCTCATCCTCATCCTCCCCCCCACGCTCTTCCTCCCCATTCACTCCACTCAACTCTGGTTTTCCCCTCCCCCGCACACCTCTCCCCGTTCTCCTCCCCCCCACCCGCCCCCCGCCCCCATCCCCACCTGATCCGCCAGCTCGCGCCTTGCCGCCTCTTCCTCTGCCGCCCCCGCCCCTCCCTTGCCCCCCTCTTCCAGACACTCCCCCTCCGCCCCTCCCCCTGCCCCTACCTCTTCCCCTTCCCCTTCCCCTACCCCTGCCCCTGCCCCTCCCCCTGCCTGCCACCACGCGGACTGACTGCCTCGTCCCCACGCCTCCCCCCCGCACCTCTCCCCTTCCCGCGAGCTGCGCCCCCGCCCCCCCTGTGCGCCTGCGCGTGGTCCTCTTCCCCCAGTTCGGCTCCTCCTTCCAGTCGCCACCCTCGTCCTCCTCGTCTTCGTCTTCCTCCTCCTCCTCTTCCTCCTCGCCTTCGTCTTCCTCCTCCTCCTCCTCCTCGTCCTCCTCGTCCTCCTCCTCCTCATCATACTCTTCTTCTTCTTCCTCCTCCACTCCGTTCTCCTCCTCTTCATCCTCATCCTCCTCCCAAATCTCCTGGACATCACCTCCCTGGGCTGCGCACTCAAAGGGGTCATCAGCTCTTGCTGCAGCCACGCCCACCCCAACAGGTCTCAGCTGGGCAGGTCTTAACTGAGCAGGTCTTAACTGCGCAGGTCTTATCTGAGCAGGTCTAATCTGAGCAGCAGGTCTTATCTGAGCAGGTGCCAGCTGAGCAGCCTGACTCGCAGCAGCGTGGCGGCCAGTACTCCTCGTCCTCCTCCCCCCTGTGCGCTCCTCAATCACTTCCACCACCTTTTCTTCTTCGTCGTCCTCCTCCTCTTCATCCTCCTTCTCCCCCTCATCCTCCTCCTCCTCCTCATCGTCATCCTCCACCACCTGCTCTTCGTTCTCCTCCTCTTGCTCCATCGCCTCCACCCCCTCCTCCTCTTCATCCTCCTCCTCTTCATCCTCCTCCTGCTTCGCTGCAAGGGCGTGCTGCTGTCGGCTCCTTGCTGCTTGGGTCCTTTGGGCCACCATGCGCTGTCACTCCCACGCGCTCACACACACACACACGCACACACGCACACGCGCACACGCGCGCACGCACACACACACGTGCATGCGCACACGCACACGCACACACGCACGCGCACACACGCACACGCACACGCACACGTGCACACGCGCACACGCGCATGCGCACGCGCACACGCACACGCACGCACACGCACACACACACACACACACACACACACACACACACACACACACACACACACACACACACACACACACACACACACACACACACACACACACACACACACACAGAGGCACGGGAACATTCACACACGGGGGCATGTCTGAGGTACACTGCTTCCCAGTGGAGCCAACCATGAGGCATGGCACCACATACTCCAGCATATAGGTATCATGGATTTGTAAAAAGCAATCATCCCACATGCTCTTTCACCTCAACGTGTCACAATCCCCCCGGCCCCCTTGCACCACAGAAGAGCCACACGCTCCATGCCCCTCTGCGCACCTCCTTGAGCTGCGACTTGGTCACTCCCCGCGGCGCATCACTGGAGCTGCCAGCACTGCCGCCACCGCCACCACGCACAGCAGCAGCACTACCAGCACCAGAAGAGGAAGCGACAGCAGCGGCAGCAGGGCTTCTGAGGTTGATTTTGAGCTTCAAGCCGCCCACAGCAGTGATGCTCCCCTGCTCACCCCTCACACTCTTCATGCCCCGCTGCCCCCACCCACTGCCGCCCACAGCATGCGCCGCCACGCCTTGCGCTGCCATCCCACTGCCATGGCCGCACACACCGTTAGTGGCATGAGAATTGCGCTGGGCATATGGAACGGCCAGGCTTCTAGATGCGTGGCCCACCCGCTTCAAGTGCTCCAAGTCCTCCGCCCCTCCCTGCTCCTCCTCTTCATAATCCTCATCCTCTTCCTCATCCTCCTCTGCCTCCTCGTCCTCCTCCCCATCCTCCTCCTCGTCCCACTCATCCTCCCCTTCCTCCTCCTCCTCTGCCTCCACCCATCGTCCGCTCTCATTCTCCCAGTCTTCCACCCCATCTTCCTCCTCCTCCTCTTCCTCCTCCCTCGCCTTCCCTCCACGCGCCACTCGCCCTCGTCCTCTTCCTCCTCCTCCACCACCTCCCCTAGCCACCTTGGGTGGCCTACCCACCCTCCCCCTCCCCTTCCCTCTCCCTCGCCCCATTCGTCCCCCCTTCCCTCTTCCCCTCCCCTTCTCGCGGCCTCCCCTCGTCTGCATCCTCCTCTCCCGCCTCGCTCTCAGCACATGCTCCTGCACCAATTCAACCCCCTCCTCCTCCCCCTCTCCCTCCTCGCCTACATCCCTCCCCCATCGCTTCCTCTTCTTCCCCAGCAGCCTCCTCGATCGTCTCGTGCCCTTCCCATCCTCCTCCTCTTCCGCCTCGCCCTGCCCCTCCTCCTCCTCCTCCCCCGTATCCCCCTCCTGCTCGTCCGCGCTTGCTCCCCTGCACCGCTCCTCCTCCTCCCCTCCGCTCACCTCGTACTCCGAGTCCCCATCGCCGCGCTCCTCCTCGCCCTCTACCATGTCCACCTCAAACCCCTCGTACCGCCGCACAGGCAGCCTCTCCCTCAGCTCCCACCGCTGGCTCTCCCGCCTCCTCCCATCCCTCCCCTCTCCCCTCTCCCTCACTCTATCATCACCACCCTCCGGACCGCCCCCCTCGCCCCCTCTCACCCTCCCCTCCCCGTCACCATCCCCATCCTCCCCCCCACTCACCACCTGCACCTCCCCCTCCTCTTCTCTCCTCCCCCTTGCCCCGCCATCCCCCCGCCTCACCCCCTGCCTCCCACCCACCGGCGCCTGCGTGTCAGGCAGCGGAGGCAGGGGCAGGGGGGCGGAGCCGGGGGCGCCGAGGGGCTGGTTGGGAACGGGCTGGAAGGCCAGGTCAGCAGCGTCGATTCGGCCGACCGCCAGGTGCATGGTGGGCGCGTGGTAGGGGCGGTTGAGCAGCGCAAAGCGGCGCGCCTGGAAGAGCGACTGGTAGGGGTCGGGGTAGGGCTGCATGCCCGAGTCGCATATGGGGTCCATCCACGTGCGCTCCTCTGTTAACACGTTCGCCTCCTGGTGGCGCACGCGGAGGGGGGAATGATGGAAAAGGCACACATGCGAGGGAGCATGTGCCTCTGTGCATGACAGCAGAGCATGCACAGGCGGTCATGGGCACTGGGCACTGGGCACTGGGCACTGGGCACTGGGCACTGGGCACTGGGCACTGGGCGCGTAGCAATCATTGAACAATGACAGCTCCCAGGGGAAGGTGGACAGTCGACGAGGGCAAGCGGAGCCGTGAAAGAGTGGAAGAGAGCACAAGAGAGAGAGGTGAGATGAGGAGAGGGTGTGAAGATGAGAGGGCACGGGGAGATGAGAGGGCACGGGGAGATGAGAGGGCACGGGGAGATGAGAGGGCACGGGAAGATGAGAGCGCACGGGGAGATGAGAGCGCACGGGAAGATGAGAGGGCACGGGGAGAGCGCGCGTGGGGTGGTACCTCATCCAGGGCATTGTGGAAGGCGTCCAGGCGGAAGCGGCGGTAGTCGCCCAGGAAGAACTGCAGCAGTGCGGGCGCATGAGAGGCGCATGAGGGGCACATGAGAGGCGCATGAGGGGCACATGAGAGGCGCATGAGGGGCACATGAGAGGCGCATGAGGGGCACATGAGAGGCGCACGGGGGGCGCATGAGGGGCGCAGGAGGGGCGCAGGAGGGGCGCATGAGGGGCACCGGGGAGCACGGCAAATGAGAGGTGTAGTGCAGCGGAGTACGGCAAGCCATGGAGGAGCGCAGGAGAAGGACACTCCACATGCACAACAACACATCAGATGCATGCCATGTCAACATGGGTACGATGACAGCATGGTGCATGGTGCATGGTGCATGGTGCATGGTGCATGGTGCATGGTGCATGGTGCATGGTGCATAGTGCATGGTGCATGGTGCATGGTGCATGGTGCATGGTGCATGGTGCAGGGTGCATGGCACAGTCCCTGACAGCACGGCACCTGGTCCATGTGGATGTTCTCCCACTGACTCATGCCCCCAGTGGCGAACACATACAGCTGCCCCACCTCGTCCGACACCACCAGCCCTGTGCCATCCCTGCATGCAGGCACACATGGGAGGGAGAGAGGGGCGTGGCAGCACAGGTGAGCACAAGAGACATGCGCAGTGCAACACAAGGGATGATCGAGGCTGAATGACGACCGCGGACGGCAGCTGAGCAGCAGCCACGCAGGGCAGGGCAGGCACACGGGCTTACGGCGAGAAGTGCCCGTCGACGAGCTGGAAGGTGGTGACGTGGCGGATGGCGATTGGCTGCCCCTTCCAGATGTCCCACACTATGACTCGCCCGTCGTACCCCGCACTCATGGCGATGCGCGGGTCTGTGGGATGCACGTCCAGCACAAACGCCTGCCAGGGGAGGGGAGGGGGGACATGGGGAAAACGGGAAGGCCGGGGCCGGGGAGTGGATGGGAGAAGGCCGGGAAGGTTGGTAAAGAGAGGGCGGGCCGCGGCCTGTTCACTAAATCCACCTGGACCTGCTACGAGTACTGCAGTGCTGCAAGCACCTGCATCTGCGGGCCTCACCTGCTCCTGGTGCGCAGTGAGGCAGTGTGTGAGCTCGCCTGTGGCCGCCTGCCACACACAGATGCGCGCATCTGCCAGAGGGGGGGAAGGGCGGGGGCAGACGATGCAGAGAGAGACGTGAAGAGAGCAGTGAGTGAGCAGCGAGGTGAGGCAGCTGTGCCAAGACGAGCCGCACGCACACCAGTGCTGCAGCGCACCTGTGAGGGCAGCGCACCTGTGAGGGCAGCGCACCTGTGAGGGCAGCGCACCTGTGAGGGCAGCGCACCTGTGAGGGCAGCCAGCACGAACTGCGAGTCCAGCGACCAGATGATCATATTCACTGCCGCCCCTCCTGCCGCCCCTCCTGCCGCCCTTCCTGCTGCCCCTGCCATCCCGGCCGTCCCCGCCACCATGCTCGCCTCCCTCCCTGCCGTCGCCCCCACCACACCCCCTGCCCGCGCCCGTGCCCCTCCCCTCCCCCCTCCCCCCGCGGCAACCGCAAGGGGGCGAGGCGGGGCCTTTAGCTGCAGCGCCTTCAGCCAATACGGGTGCTTGCCCTGGGGGGGGGAAGCGGATAGCGGGGGGAGCAGGAGGAAAAAGTGTGAGAAACTATGGGATGGGATGGGATGGGATGGGATGGGATGAAGGAGGTGGGAGGAAAAGGGGCTGATGCACTGGAGGGCAGGCGAGCGTGCATCCATGAGAGGAGAACGCAAAGCACCTCACGCATGCACGCAGCAAGCCATGACCCCCCTCACACAGTCAGCAGGCCATGACCCCTCTCACACAGTCAGCAGGCCATCACCCCTCTCACACAGTCAGCAAGCCATGACCCCTCTCACACAGTCAGCAAGCCATGACCCCTCTCACACAGTCAGCAAGCCATGACCCCCTCACATGCACGCGGCGGGGCCGGGGGCGCCAGATGATGGCGGAGCCGTCCCGCGCACACGACACTATCAGGTCCGCGCCCGCGCGGTTGGCCGTGCTGGACGAGGGGGGGAGACGGAGCAGAGAGGCAGAGGGCGGTTGACGGGGGCAATACAGGGACGGGGCGAGGGGCATGAGAGATGGGAAGCGACAGTGGGAGTGGAGGGAGTGGATCACGCAAGTGGAGGGCGTAACGGGTGGTGGTGGTGGTGCAGGACGCACTGCAGTTGGAAGGGATTGCCATCGCAACTCACTTGAGCAAAGTCAGCGGGCGCTCCTTCTCTTTGTCCTTCTTCCTTCCGCCCTCTCCACCTCCCTTCCCCTTCCCCCCCACACCCCTCCCCTCCTCCTCCCCGGCAGCCCCGGACTCCACCTCGTGCTGCAGCCCCGCACACCCACTGCAACGCGCAGGGGTAGGGGCAGGGGGCAATGGGCGGAGGGACACGCGGCAGCGGGCAGAGGGAGAAGCAGTGAGAGCGCTGTCTGGCATCTTCCGCAGCAAGACATGGAGGCGCGCGGGGGGAAGGCAGCAGCAGGAGGGGCGGGGTGGGGGGGCGGGGGTGCGCACCTGAAGTGCACGAAGTTGACATGCCCGTGGTGCCCCATCAGCTCCTGCATCTCGTGCTGCACCACCACGCTGCACCGCCCCTGCCCCTCCACCCCTGCCGCCCCACCCTCCTGCTGCTGCTGCTGCTGGGGCTGCTGCTGTTGTTGTTGCTGTTGCTCCTGCTGCTGCTGCTGCTCTTGGATGGGCTCCTTCTTTGTGATTGCAGGCAGTCTGGCATCCCACACCTGCGCACATGGCATGCATTGGCGCCGTGGCATCACATATGAAGGCATGAGGCGGCATGGCACCGACAGCAGGAAGGGAACGATAGCACCAAATGCCCCTCTCGTCGCCCCTGCCTCACCCTGGTGCGCCCGTCTGTCTCACCGTGGTGCGCCCGTCTGTCTCACCCTGGTGCGCCCGTCTTCGCTGCCCGTGACGAACAGAGTGCCATCCGCGTTGAACGCCGCGCACAGCACACGAGGGGCCAGGTTGGCGGCCCGCCGCTCCTCCTCCTCCTGCTCACTCAGCGCCACCGGCTGCTGTGGCGGTGGCATGAGGTTGACTGACGTCCCAGGAGGGGGGGGGATCTTCGTGGCTGCAAGGGGAAGGCAGAGAGTGGAGGAGAAAGAGAGAGAGATGTTTGATTGATGGGACTGGGTGCATCGATGGATCAGGGCAGGGTGTGCGATGGCCGGGCAGCCGGGCACAGGCGAGGGAGGGAGTGGTGCAGCACACGAGACAGCCACATGTGGATCCTGCTATGGCGAGACAGAAACAGCCTGCTGCAGGAGGAGAGGGCAGCAGAATGGATGGCACAACGCCATGGGTGGCAGGGAGGAAGGGGCGTACCGTGGGCAGCAGGGAGGAAGGGGCGTACCGTGGGCAGCAGGGAGGAAGGGGCGTACCGTGGGCAGCAGGGAGGAAGAGGCGTACCGTGGGCAGCAGGGAGGAAGAGGCGTACCGTGGGCAGCAGGGAGGAAGAGGCGTACCGTGGGCAGCAGGGAGGAAGAGGCGTACCGTGGGCAGCAGGGAGGAAGAGGCGTACCGTGGGCAGCAGGGAGGAAGAGGCGTACCGTGGGCAGCAGGGAGGAAGAGGCGTACCGTGGGCAGCAGGGAGGAAGAGGCGTACCGTGGGCAGCAGGGAGGAAGAGGCGTACCGTGGGCAGCAGGGAGGAAGAGGCGTACCGTGGGCAGCAGGGAGGAAGAGGCGTACCGTGGGCAGCAGGGAGGAAGAGGCGTACCGTGGGCAGCAGGGAGGAAGAGGCGTACCGTGGGCAGCAGGGAGGAAGAGGCGTACCGTGGGCAGCAGGGAGGAAGAGGCGTACCGTGGGCAGCAGGGAGGAAGAGGCGTACCGTGGGCAGCAGGGAGGAAGAGGCGTACCGTGGGCAGCAGGGAGGAAGAGGCGTACCGTGGGCAGCAGGGAGGAAGAGGCGTACCGTGGGCAGCAGGGAGGAAGAGGCGTACCGTGGGCAGCAGGGAGGAAGGGGCGTACCGTGGGCAGCAGGGAGGAAGAGGCGTACCGTGGGCAGCAGGGAGGAAGAGGCGTACCGTGGGCAGCAGGGAGGAAGGGGCGTACCGTGGGCAGCAGGGAGGAAGGGCGTACCGTGGGCAGCAGGGAGGAAGAGGCGTACCGTGGGCAGCAGGGAGGAAGAGGCGTACCGTGGGCAGCAGGGAGGAAGAGGCGTACCGTGGGCAGCAGGGAGGAAGGGGCGTACCGTGGGCAGCAGGGAGGAAGAGGCGTACCGTGGGCAGCAGGGAGGAAGAGGCGTACCGTGGGCAGCAGGGAGGAAGAGGCGTACCGTGGGCAGCAGGGAGGAAGAGGCGTACCGTGGGCAGCAGGGAGGAAGAGGCGTACCGTGGGCAGCAGGGAGGAAGAGGCGTACCGTGGGCAGCAGGGAGGAAGAGGCGTACCGTGGGCAGCAGGGAGGAAGAGGCGTACCGTGGGCAGCAGGGAGGAAGGGGCGTACCGTGGGCAGCAGGGAGGAAGAGGCGTACCGTGGGCAGCAGGGAGGAAGAGGCGTACCGTGGGCAGCAGGGAGGAAGAGGCGTACCGTGGGCAGCAGGGAGGAAGAGGCGTACCGTGGGCAGCAGGGAGGAAGAGGCGTACCGTGGGCAGCAGGGAGGAAGAGGCGTACCGTGGGCAGCAGGGAGGAAGAGGCGTACCGTGGGCAGCAGGGAGGAAGAGGCGTACCGTGGGCAGCAGGGAGGAAGAGGCGTACCGTGGGCAGCAGGGAGGAAGAGGCGTACCGTGGGCAGCAGGGAGGAAGAGGCGTACCGTGGGCAGCAGGGAGGAAGGGCGTACCGTGGGCAGCAGGGAGGAAGAGGCGTACCGTGGGCAGCAGGGAGGAAGAGGCGTACCGTGGGCAGCAGGGAGGAAGGGGCGTACCGTGGGCAGCAGGGAGGAAGAGGCGTACCGTGGGCAGCAGGGAGGAAGAGGCGTACCGTGGGCAGCAGGGAGGAAGAGGCGTACCGTGGGCAGCAGGGAGGAAGGGGCGTACCGTGGGCAGCAGGGAGGAAGAGGCGTACCGTGGGCAGCAGGGAGGAAGAGGCGTACCGTGGGCAGCAGGGAGGAAGAGGCGTACCGTGGGCAGCAGGGAGGAAGAGGCGTACCGTGGGCAGCAGGGAGGAAGAGGCGTACCGTGGGCAGCAGGGAGGAAGAGGCGTACCGTGGGCAGCAGGGAGGAAGAGGCGTACCGTGGGCAGCAGGGAGGAAGAGGCGTACCGTGGGCAGCAGGGAGGAAGAGGCGTACCGTGGGCAGCAGGGAGGAAGAGGCGTACCGTGGGCAGCAGGGAGGAAGAGGCGTACCGTGGGCAGCAGGGAGGAAGAGGCGTACCGTGGGCAGCAGGGAGGAAGAGGCGTACCGTGGGGCAGGAGAAGGCGAGGGGCAGCAGGGAGGAAGAGGCGTACCGTGGGCAGCAGGGAGGAAGAGGCGTACCGTGGGCAGCAGGGAGGAAGGGGCGTACCGTGGGCAGCAGGGAGGAAGAGGCGTACCGTGGGCAGCAGGGAGGAAGAGGCGTACCGTGGGCAGCAGGGAGGAAGGGCGTACCGTGGGCAGCAGGGAGGAAGGGGCGTACCGTGGGCAGCAGGGAGGAAGAGGCGTACCGTGGGCAGCAGGGAGGAAGAGGCGTACCGTGGGCAGCAGGGAGGAAGAGGCGTACCGTGGGCAGCAGGGAGGAAGGGGCGTACCGTGGGCAGCAGGGAGGAAGAGGCGTACCGTGGGCAGCAGGGAGGAAGAGGCGTACCGTGGGCAGCAGGGAGGAAGAGGCGTACCGTGGGCAGCAGGGAGGAAGAGGCGTACCGTGGGCAGCAGGGAGGAAGAGGCGTACCGTGGGCAGCAGGGAGGAAGAGGCGTACCGTGGGCAGCAGGGAGGAAGAGGCGTACCGTGGGCAGCAGGGAGGAAGAGGCGTACCGTGGGCAGCAGGGAGGAAGGGGCGTACCGTGGGCAGCAGGGAGGAAGAGGCGTACCGTGGGCAGCAGGGAGGAAGAGGCGTACCGTGGGCAGCAGGGAGGAAGAGGCGTACCGTGGGCAGCAGGGAGGAAGAGGCGTACCGTGGGCAGCAGGGAGGAAGAGGCGTACCGTGGGCAGCAGGGAGGAAGAGGCGTACCGTGGGCAGCAGGGAGGAAGAGGCGTACCGTGGGCAGCAGGGAGGAAGAGGCGTACCGTGGGCAGCAGGGAGGAAGAGGCGTACCGTGGGCAGCAGGGAGGAAGAGGCGTACCGTGGGCAGCAGGGAGGAAGAGGCGTACCGTGGGCAGCAGGGAGGAAGAGGCGTACCGTGGGCAGCAGGGAGGAAGAGGCGTACCGTGGGCAGCAGGGAGGAAGGGGCGTACCGTGGGCAGCAGGGAGGAAGAGGCGTACCGTGGGCAGCAGGGAGGAAGAGGCGTACCGTGGGCAGCAGGGAGGAAGAGGCGTACCGTGGGCAGCAGGGAGGAAGGGGCGTACCGTGGGCAGCAGGGAGGAAGAGGCGTACCGTGGGCAGCAGGGAGGAAGAGGCGTACCGTGGGCAGCAGGGAGGAAGAGGCGTACCGTGGGCAGCAGGGAGGAAGAGGCGTACCGTGGGCAGCAGGGAGGAAGAGGCGTACCGTGGGCAGCAGGGAGGAAGAGGCGTACCGTGGGCAGCAGGGAGGAAGAGGCGTACCGTGGGCAGCAGGGAGGAAGAGGCGTACCGTGGGCAGCAGGGAGGAAGAGGCGTACCGTGGGCAGCAGGGAGGAAGAGGCGTACCGTGGGCAGCAGGGAGGAAGAGGCGTACCGTGGGCAGCAGGGAGGAAGAGGCGTACCGTGGGCAGCAGGGAGGAAGAGGCGTACCGTGGGCAGCAGGGAGGAAGAGGCGTACCGTGGGCAGCAGGGAGGAAGAGGCGTACCGTGGGCAGCAGGGAGGAAGAGGCGTACCGTGGGCAGCAGGGAGGAAGAGGCGTACCGTGGGCAGCAGGAGGAAGAGGCGTACCGTGGGCAGCAGGGAGGAAGAGGCGTACCGTGGGCAGCAGGGAGGAAGAGGCGTACCGTGGGCAGCAGGGAGGAAGAGGCGTACCGTGGGCAGCAGGGAGGAAGGGGCGTACCGTGGGCAGCAGGGAGGAAGAGGCGTACCGTGGGCAGCAGGGAGGAAGAGGCGTACCGTGGGCAGCAGGGAGGAAGAGGCGTACCGTGGGCAGCAGGGAGGAAGAGGCGTACCGTGGGCAGCAGGGAGGAAGAGGCGTACCGTGGGCAGCAGGGAGGAAGAGGCGTACCGTGGGCAGCAGGGAGGAAGAGGCGTACCGTGGGCAGCAGGGAGGAAGAGGCGTACCGTGGGCAGCAGGGAGGAAGAGGCGTACCGTGGGCAGCAGGGAGGAAGAGGCGTACCGTGGGGCAGCAGGGAGGAAGAGGCGTACCGTGGGCAGCAGGGAGGAAGAGGCGTACCGTGGGGGGGGGGGGGGGCAGGGGAGGAAGAGGCGTACCGTGGGCAGCAGGGAGGAAGAGGCGTACCGTGGGCAGCAGGGAGGAAGAGGCGTACCGTGGGCAGCAGGGAGGAAGAGGCGTACCGTGGGCAGCAGGGAGGAAGAGGCGTACCGTGGGCAGCAGGGAGGAAGAGGCGTACCGTGGGCAGGGGGGGGGGGGGCAGCAGGGAGGAAGAGGCGTACCGTGGGGCAGCAGGGAGGAAGAGGCGTACCGTGGGCAGCAGGGAGGAAGAGGCGTACCGTGGGCAGCAGGGAGGAGAGGGGGTGGGCAGCAGGGAGGAAGAGGCGTACCGTGGGCAGCAGGGAGGAAGAGGCGTACCGTGGGCAGCAGGGAGGAAGAGGCGTACCGTGGGCAGCAGGGAGGAAGAGGCGTACCGTGGGCAGCAGGGAGGAAGAGGCGTACCGTGGGCAGCAGGGAGGAAGGGGCGTACCGTGGGCAGCAGGGAGGAAGAGGCGTACCGTGGGCAGCAGGGAGGAAGAGGCGTACCGTGGGCAGCAGGGAGGAAGAGGCGTACCGTGGGCAGCAGGGAGGAAGGGGCGTACCGTGGGCAGCAGGGAGGAAGAGGCGTACCGTGGGCAGCAGGGAGGAAGAGGCGTACCGTGGGCAGCAGGGAGGAAGAGGCGTACCGTGGGCAGCAGGGAGGAAGAGGCGTACCGTGGGCAGCAGGGAGGAAGAGGCGTACCGTGGGCAGCAGGGAGGAAGAGGCGTACCGGGGCAGCAGGGAGGAAGAGGCGTACCGTGGGCAGCAGGGAGGAAGAGGCGTACCGTGGGCAGCAGGGAGGAAGAGGCGTACCGTGGGCAGCAGGGAGGAAGAGGCGTACCGTGGGCAGCAGGGGGGGGGGGGGGGGGGGGGGGGGGGCAGGGAGGAAGAGGCGTACCGTGGGCAGCAGGGAGGAAGAGGCGTACCGTGGGCAGCAGGGAGGAAGAGGCGTACCGTGGGCAGCAGGGAGGAAGAGGCGTACCGTGGGCAGCAGGGAGGAAGGGCGTACCGTGGGCAGCAGGGAGGAAGAGGCGTACCGTGGGCAGCAGGGAGGAAGAGGCGTACCGTGGGCAGCAGGGAGGAAGAGGCGTACCGTGGGCAGCAGGGAGGAAGAGGCGTACCGTGGGCAGCAGGGAGGAAGAGGCGTACCGTGGGCAGCAGGGAGGAAGAGGCGTACCGTGGGCAGCAGGGAGGAAGGGCGTACCGTGGGCAGCAGGGAGGAAGAGGCGTACCGTGGGCAGCAGGGAGGAAGGGGCGTACCGTGGGCAGCAGGGAGGAAGAGGCGTACCGTGGGCAGCAGGGAGGAAGAGGCGTACCGTGGGCAGCAGGGAGGAAGAGGCGTACCGTGGGCAGCAGGGAGGAAGAGGCGTACCGTGGGCAGCAGGGAGGAAGGGGCGTACCGTGGGCAGCAGGGAGGAAGGGGCGTACCGTGGGCAGCAGGGAGGAAGGGGCGTACCGTGGGCAGCAGGGAGGAAGAGGCGTACCGTGGGCAGCAGGGAGGAAGAGGCGTACCGTGGGCAGCAGGGAGGAAGAGGCGTACCGTGGGCAGCAGGGAGGAAGAGGCGTACCGTGGGCAGCAGGGAGGAAGAGGCGTACCGTGGGCAGCAGGGAGGAAGAGGCGTACCGTGGGCAGCAGGGAGGAAGAGGCGTACCGTGGGCAGCAGGGAGGAAGGGGCGTACCGTGGGCAGCAGGGAGGGGGGGGCAGCAGGGAGGAAGAGGCGTACCGTGGGCAGCAGGGAGGAAGAGGCGTACCGTGGGCAGCAGGGAGGAAGAGGCGTACCGTGGGCAGCAGGGAGGAAGGGCGTACCGTGGGCAGCAGGGAGGAAGAGGCGTACCGTGGGCAGCAGGGAGGAAGAGGCGTACCGTGGGCAGCAGGGAGGAAGAGGCGTACCGTGGGCAGCAGGGAGGAAGAGGCGTACCGTGGGCAGCAGGGAGGAAGAGGCGTACCGTGGGCAGCAGGGAGGAAGAGGCGTACCGTGGGCAGCAGGGAGGAAGGGGCGTACCGTGGGCAGCAGGGAGGAAGAGGCGTACCGTGGGCAGCAGGGAGGAAGGGGCGTACCGTGGGCAGCAGGGAGGAAGAGGCGTACCGTGGGCAGCAGGGAGGAAGAGGCGTACCGTGGGCAGCAGGGAGGAAGAGGCGTACCGTGGGCAGCAGGGAGGAAGAGGCGTACCGTGGGCAGCAGGGAGGAAGAGGCGTACCGTGGGCAGCAGGGAGGAAGGGGCGTACCGTGGGCAGCAGGGAGGAAGAGGCGTACCGTGGGCAGCAGGGAGGAAGAGGCGTACCGTGGGCAGCAGGGAGGAAGAGGCGTACCGTGGGCAGCAGGGAGGAAGAGGCGTACCGTGGGCAGCAGGGAGGAAGGGGCGTACCGTGGGCAGCAGGGAGGAAGAGGCGTACCGTGGGCAGCAGGGAGGAAGAGGCGTACCGTGGGCAGCAGGGAGGAAGAGGCGTACCGTGGGCAGCAGGGAGGAAGAGGCGTACGTGGGCAGCAGGGAGGAAGGGCGTACCGTGGGCAGCAGGGAGGAAGAGGCGTACCGTGGGCAGCAGGGAGGAAGAGGCGTACCGTGGGCAGCAGGGAGGAAGAGGCGTACCGTGGGCAGCAGGGAGGAAGAGGCGTACCGTGGGCAGCAGGGAGGAAGAGGCGTACCGTGGGCAGCAGGGAGGAAGAGGCGTACCGTGGGCAGCAGGGAGGAAGAGGCGTACCGTGGGCAGCAGGGAGGAAGAGGCGTACCGTGGGCAGCAGGGAGGAAGAGGCGTACCGTGGGCAGCAGGGAGGAAGGGGCGTACCATGGGCAGCAGGGAGGAAGAGGCGTACCGTGGGCAGCAGGGAGGAAGAGGCGGAGGCAGGTAGCATTGGGGGCGGCAGTGACGTCCCACAGGCGACATGTGCCGTCCTCAGAGGCTCTGATGGGCATGGGGGGGCGTGGGGGGGCGTGGGGGGCGTGGGGGGCGTGGGGGGGGCGGTGGGGGGCGGTGGGGGGGGAAGAGCATCAGAGGCATGCCAGGGGCGATGATGGAAGGCCAGGCAAGCCAGGGGCGAATGACAGGGAGAGCATGCGAGAGGGAGAGCGTGCAGAGGAAGCAGAAGGATGTGCGGGTGAGGGTGTTCGTGAGCGTGAGGGAGGGTGGGGGCGAGCATGCGAGAGAGCGTGAGAGGGCGGGAGGGCGTACGAGAGCAGCATGTGCTGCGTGGTGGGGCTGAAGGCGACGGCTGTGACCGCCTCCGAGTGCCCCACCAGCGTCACCTCCAGATGCCCGCTTGGCAGCTCCCACTGGGGGAGGGGAGGGGGGGGGAGGGGCGGACAGAGTGGGTAGGAAGGTGAGGAAGAGAGAGAAGACAGTAGGAGAACTTGAGCACTTGATAGGTGGGAGATGGGAGCGACAAGGAGCGATGGTAAGAGCGGGCGGGCAGCAGCACTCACGACGCGGATGTGGCAGTCATTGGAGGCGGAGGCCACCCATCTGTCGCCCAGACTCACAGACAGGTCCGTGATGTCGCCCTGCACGCACGCACGCAGACGGGTGCCGAGGGGAAGAAGTGAGACCCATGCGTTGCATTGCGTGCACGCACACAGCCAAGGGAACGCAAGCAGAAACGGTGAGCGTGCTTGGTGGGTGGGTGCAGTATTGGATGGTGCGTGAAGTGGGAGAGCGACTGACAGTGTGCGCGCGGCAGGTGGCGAGGCAGATGCCCCAGTGCATGCTCCATATCTTCACCAGCCGGTCGTCCGATCCCGTCACCAGGTACCGCCCCGCGTGGTCGTACACCGCTGCACACGGGGGGAGAGGGGGGCAGAGAGGGGGGGAAGCAGAAACGGATGCAAGCAGCGCATGAGATGTGAGGGCCCGAGATTTGAGGGCACAGGATATGAGGGCATGGGATATGAGGGCATGGGATATGAGGGCATGGGATATGAGGGCATGGGATATGAGGGCATGGGATATGAGGGCATGTGATATGAGGGCATGGGGTATGAGGGCATGTGATATGAGGGCATGGGGTATGAGGGCATGTGATATGAGGGCATGGGGTATGAGGGCATGGGATATGAGGGCATGGGATATGAGGGCATGGGATATGAGGGCACGGGATATGAGGGCATGGGATATGAGGGCATGTGATATGAGGGCATGGGGTATGAGGGCATGTGATATGAGGGCATGGGGTATGAGGGCATGTGATATGAGGGCATGGGATATGAGGGCATGGGATATGAGGGCATGGGGTATGAGGGCATGTGATATGAGGGCATGGGGTATGAGGGCATGTGATATGAGGGCATGGGATATGAGGGCATGGGATATGAGGGCATGGGATATGAGGGCATGGGATATGAGGGCATGGGATATGAGGGCATGGGGTATGAGGGCATGTGATATGAGGGCATGTGATATGAGGGCATGGGTATGAGGGAATGTGATATGAGGGCATGGGGTATGAGGGCATGGGATATGAGGGCATGGGATATGAGGGCATGGGATATGAGGGCATGGGATATGAGGGCATGGGATATGAGGGCACGGGATATGAGGGCATGGGATATGAGGGCATGTGATATGAGGGCATGGGGTATGAGGGCATGTGATATGAGGGCATGGGGTATGAGGGCATGTGATATGAGGGCATGGGATATGAGGGCATGGGATATGAGGGCATGGGGTATGAGGGCATGTGATATGAGGGCATGGGGTATGAGGGCATGTGATATGAGGGCATGGGATATGAGGGCATGGGATATGAGGGCATGGGATATGAGGGCATGGGATATGAGGGCATGGGATATGAGGGCATGGGGTATGAGGGCATGTGATATGAGGGCATGTGATATGAGGGCATGGGTATGAGGGAATGTGATATGAGGGCATGGGGTATGAGGGCATGTGATATGAGGGCATGTGATATGAGGGCATGGGGTATGAGGGAATGTGATATGAGGGCATGAGCACAACAAGGGCGGGGCACTGACCGCAGTAGACGGCGTTGCGGTGGCCGCGCAGCACCTTGACCTGGTCAATGCGCGAGAAGAGCAGCGCGGGGGAAGCGACGGCCAGAGAGGCCGACCTGAGGCGCACAGAGGGGGGTTGGGGGGAGGGGAGGGGCGGAGGGGAAGTGAGATAACAGAGAAATACACGGTGGATGGTATTGCGAAGGGATGTGGCGATGACTTGGGAGGTGAAGAGGCGTGGGAGGGGCACAGGGGCACAGCAGCACGCACCGAGCACTGGCAGCCCTGGCAGCACGCGAGCAGACCCCTCCGCCCGTCTCCCTCAAAGCAAGGGCGTGCAGGAGCGGCGCGGACAGGTGCGGATGGGCCGCATGCGGCAGCGAGGTCTGGGGAGCGGACAGGAGCGCAGGCAGCCACTCCGCTGTTGGTGGGGAGGCGAAACAGGGGTGGGCGGGAAGAGATAGAGAGAGCAGGGTTTGAGTGGGGTGGGGCGAGGGGGAGACAATGGAGAAGGGCGGCAGTGAGGATGCTGAGAGGGGGAGGTAGAGATGCATGGCGCATGCCATAAAGGCGAGCTCTCTCACCGCGTCTCAGGCTTATCCCCCCCTGTCCCAGCAGCGTTGGCACGTCAGCGGCACACAGCCACCACCTGTTACGCCGCGCTGTCGTGCCTGCTGTGCCTGCTGTGCCTGCTGTGCCTGCTGTGCCTGCTGTGCCTGCCATGCTTGCCATGCGTGCCATGCCTGCCACGGCACTCACAGACACACCCGCTCCGCCTGCACCCCTATCACCCGCTGCTGCTGCTGCCGCCACTGCAGGAGAGGCCACCACAAGCGCTCGGCTACTTGCTGCCACTGCTGCTGCCACCGCCTCTGCTGCTTCCGCACCTGCTGCTGATGCCACCACACCTGTTGCCACAGCACCTGCTGCTGGTAGCTGCCCCAACGCTGCTGTAGCCTCCGCCCCACTTCCCTGCGCCTGTGCCACAACAGCACCCACCACTCCCTCCGCTGCTCCCTCTGCGCCCACTGCCTGCTGCCTTGGCCCCAAGCCACTGCCACCCTCCTCCAGCGCACTGGGAGGGGCAGAGACGGTGGGAGGCGCAGCAACGGTAGGAGGGGCAGGGATGGTGGGTGCGGCAGCCGCTGCAGCGGGTGGGGCGGGAGGGAGGGTAGGCGCTGCTGGCAGAGGCGGGTGGGGCAGCGAGGAAGAGATGGGCAGGGAGGGGAGGGGGGCGGAGGAGGAGGAGGAGACGGCGAGACGGGAGGAGTGCAGCAGCTCGTGCAGCAGCAGCACGAGGTGGTTGTGCGGGATGTGGGCGTACCTGGGAGGAGCGAGGCGCATATGGGGCATGCACGGACACCAGGTGAGGGAAAGGGCCGCGTGGAAAAAACCACCTGCCTCGTAATCAGCAAGACAGACGTTTAGCAAAGTTAACCATTATCCCACGCTCTCTCTCACCACCGTTATAGTCACTCACCTCCTAGTCAACTCCTCATAGCTCATGGGCACGGACGGCACTGATCCACCCTCCACAACTGTCGCCTGCCCCCCTCTGGAGAACACGGCATGGCACCGCTGCGGCAGCAGATTCTGCTCCTGCAGCTCCTCTTGCAAAACTTTCGCTGCCCGACTGCACGGGCTGCCCGACAAGAAGTGCAGAATGAGGAAGTACACTTCACCCATGTCCGCTGCGGCCTCCCCTCCCGCTGCCGCCGTCAGCGCCATCATAGGGCCATGTGACGGTAAAATAGCTGCTTTCTGATTGGCCGACGTGCCTGACGCGTCAGTGGAAGGCGCCTGAGCGCGTTTGCGCCCGCCAGCGGCGGGAGGGCGGCGGGCGGCGGCGGCAGGGCGCGGGTTTGCACTGGGGGGGCGCGCGTTGGCGGACGCGTTGGCAGCGCGCGAGGTGCCGCGCGCGGCAGGCGGGGCGGGAGGAGCCAGGGGGAGAGGAGCTGCGGCGGTATGGGGACCTTCCGGAGTAGACTCGCCTGTAGGGTGAGCAGGAGCGGCGGGGATAGGCGCGGGGGGGGGTGAATGGGCTGGGGGAGCTGCGGAGGCTGCATGAGGGGCGGGGCCTGGAGTAGGAGCGGGCGCTGGGGGAGGAGCGGGCGCGGGGGGGGGAGTGGGTGCGGGGGGAAGAATGGTGGCAGAAACGGGGCCGGGAAGGGATGGCGAGACAGCAGGCGCAGAGGCGGCGGCGGCGGGGACATTAGGGAGAGGAGAGTCCGCGAACAGTGGCACGCCTGCTTCGAACAGGGATAGGCGGGCGCTCGGCGGGCCTGCTGCACTCGACGTTGTGGGCGCAACGGACAGATGGGCAATCGGGTTAACCGAAGGCGCAAGGTTGGCGGGAAGTGGTTGGGAGAAGGAGGCAGGGCCACGGACGGAAGGCGGATGGAGGAGGGAGGCAGGAGGGAGGGCGGAAGTAGGAGCAGCGGGGAGGGACGCAGCGGGGGCGAGTAGAGAGGCAGCAGCTGGGCCCGACGATGTGGCGGCGACAAAGCCATCACATGCGGCAGCTGTAGCAGCTGTAGCCGCAGCCGCGGACATCCCGCCACTCCACGTGCCATCGAGCCCGGCACCCGCACCGCGCCCCGCTGCCGCCTCCCGCACTACCATCGTAATCACCTCCGCCTGAAAGTCCAACTCGCTGGACCCAGGAGCAACAGCAGCAGGAGGAGCAGGAGTGGAACCAGAAGCAAAAGCCGTTGCGCCACGCGGCGGCTCCCCGAGCACGCGTGGTCGCACGCCGCTCATCGGTGCCGCCATCGGCATCGGCATCGGCATCTGCGGTGGAGCGGCGCCTGACGCAGCTGCAGCACCGGAGTGAACGGCGGGTGCGGGGGAAACGGCGGAGAGACTGCCCGTCGTGTAAGGCATCGCGGGCGAGGGGAGGAATTGCGGTCTCGAGGAAGGCGCGGAGGACGCGGAAGGGAAGGAAGGGAAGGAACGCGCGGAAGGGGCGGAAGGCGCGGAAGAGGCGGAGGGAGCGGAAGGAGCGGAAGGAGCGGAAAGAGCGGCAGGACGGCAGGCGGCGGCGGAGGTTTGGAAACCCTGTCCGAGTGTATCTGAGTGGTTCACGCCCGCCTGGTTCTGGGGCGGACGAACCAGATGGTTTCTCGGTGGACCTGGCCATCCGACGGTCTGACGGCCGGAAGCAGGACTCGGCGCGCTGCAACCCACTTGACCGTTAAAAACAGCCTGCCCGGCTGAAGCGCCGGATTGCACGCCGTGAGCAGAGCGGTTCCCGTTGCCGGCTCTAGCGGCGGCGTTTCGAGGGCCAGAGCACACGGGATTTCCTGCTGACGCGTGCAGAGGCAACGGGGAGGGGCTCCTAAGCGGCGCGACAGCTGGCTGGGCGGGCGAGGGCGGGAAGGACGGGTGCTGGGAAAACGGCGGCTGCGGCGGATAGTATGGTCCGTTAGGAAACGGCGAGGTAGAGGACGTGGAGAGAAGTGCGGACGAGGCGTGCGATGATGACCCCACGAGGGGATGGAAGTAACGCATGTCAGGCGCGGGCTGCGAGGCATACTGGAATGAACCAGACGTGGGTCCGTAATTATAAGCGGATGCTAGTGAGCTGGGCGCTGCTAGGTGGGAAACTTGAGAAGACGAATAAGGCCCGTTACTATAATACCCCGCTGATAGCGGCGATGCGTGGGAGTTGAAGTGAGCGGCCTGTGGGTGTGCCATTGCGGCGGGAGGAGCGGCACGAACAGCGGACGAGGAGGCGAGAGGGAACGAACCAGAACTAGAGCTAAGCGGAGGACGAGCAGTCGTGTCAGGAGGAAAGCTACTCGTAGGCGCTAAGTAATTAGCTGGTGGATTGAAATCCGAAGGCGAATTGTAGTCCTCTTTCATGTCCCTGAATCCTGAAGAGTCCATCCTATCGAAACTACTGCCTAAAAAACAATCCCCGATCACCAGAGCTCGACAGACACTCGCTCGTTTCACCGCGTGGAAGCAACGAACGACAACCGAGGCAACAGCCGATGCTGCTGCTCCTGATCACGGCGGGAATTGAGCAGGACGAACAGAGTGGGTGGAGCACGGACATCCGTAGCCATGGCCATGGATGGTGGTTTGATTTGAAAACTTGAATTTCAAACAAAGCCCGACGGACTGAAAAAGCCGAGCACATTGCTGCTTGCTGCTGCCGTTGGCGACTGGGCGAAGCCCGGACCTACCTGGTAATTTTGGCGAGAGCGGTGTTCGCGAGAAACTCGAGGAAGAACTTGAGCACAAGAGACCCCCAATGGGTCGCACGTGGGTTTCGACAATTCGCGAACGAAAAATCTTTTCGCAAGCCACTCTGAACGAGCTGGCGTGCGGCAGAGAATCTGCCTGCCACAGCACGAGTGACCGTCATGCTGTCCCCGAGGAAATTTACGCCACCACCACCACGGGAACCCTAATTTCTCTTCGGCGAACACTACCTGCTAGCTAGGAAACGTAGGCCGAGCAGGCGAGCCATGGCAGAACCGTTCACTCGCTCCGTGGCGCAGCTCGTCTGCGCTCAGATCTGCGAGTCGTTCGGCTTCCAGTCGATCCAACGGTCAGCGCTCGAGACCCTGTCGGACATTCTGACTCGCTTCATCACCAGCGTCGGCGACGCAGCACACGCGCACGCGGAGCTCGCAGGGCGAACCGACGCTAACGCCAACGACGTCGCTCTCGCTCTCTCCGATGTCGGCACGTCGCTCGGCGATCTCGCTCGTTTCGTCGAATTCGCCGACGACGTCTCGTCGCCGTCGTTAGCGCAAGCCGTCCCGTCCTTCCCCGTGCCCCGACACCCGCGCTTCGTCTCCGCCAGTTTCCTCCAGAGCGGGGAGGAGCCCCCTCCGCGCGGCGACATTCCGGAGTGGCTGCCGGCGCTGCCGGACCCCCATACCTACATCGCCACGCCTGTGTGGGAGGCTCGGGGGCAGGACAAGCGGCAGGATCGGGTGGAGGAGGGGCGGGAGCGGCGGCGCGCGGAGCAGTCGCTTGTGTCGCTGCACCAGCGCATGGGGATGGTCACGGCGGGCGGCGCGCAGGCGCGCGGTGGTGCTGGCGGCGGCCGGTTGCTGTGGGGGGGATGGTCTCACGCTGGGGGGGGGGACGACCTCCCCGCAAGGCTAGAAGCGGGGATTTACCCCCGCGTGGCGACTGGTGCGCCGCCCGCCGTGCGCAACGAGCAGGGCGCGGAGCGGAGCGAGGGGCGGAAGAAGCGGAGAAGGGAGTCCGGATCAGGCAGCGGGTCGGTGGCAGGCCAGGTTCCTTCTGCGCTGGACGCGTTTCAGGGGCTGATGAAGGCCGTGGGGAGGGAGCAGGGCAGGGGAGGCGCGGGTGAGGGGTTCGAGGAGAGTGAGGAGGAAGGGGGTGAGTTAGGGGAGGGAATGGAAGGGCGGAATGGGGACGCCATGGCCGTGGATGGCGATCTTGAGCTGGTGGAAGGTGGCGAGGAGAGGAAGAGCGGCGGCAGTGGGGCCCAGGGAGGTCAGGTAGCGGGGGATTCAAGCGAGAGGGTGAAGGACGTTGGGTGGTCGGCAGTGGAGAGGGTTTCAGGGGCGGGTGCCTCGGGAGTGTCGTTTCATCTGGGCAGCAAGATCAAAGCGAAACTTGGAGCTGCGAGGATGCAGTTGCCTGTTGTGCTGAGGCAGCCAAGAGCTAGGGGTGGGCCCGGTGGGAGTGATGGCACTGGGAAGGGCGAAGAGGACAAGGAGAGGAAGGGTAAGGACAAGAGAGAGAGGGGCAAGGATGATGAGAGGGATGAGAAAAGGAAGAGAGCGGAGCAGATATTGGAGCAAGCAGGGAGGGGGGCAGCTGAGGCAGCCATTGGCGATGGTAGATAGGAATCAAGGGCTCATATCTTGTCTGCATTATGACACTAGCTCAGGTTAGACTTGAGCTTTACCCGCATACCTACAGATGAGGCGTACCTTCACGTTAATTCTTCCATGCTTTTGGATTTATCTATATTTTGCACACTTGAGAGAGTTTGTTTGTATGGATGTATACGTGCAGATCTGTGCCATTATCGGAAATTTGGTGCTGTGTTGATCTGCGGCTTGCAGCATGCGTCAACCTCATCCCCCCAGCCCTCATCGCTTCTCGCCATTCAGCTTCTCGTCTCGTCTCCAGATCGTCACGGTATTGTGGGTTCGTGTCAGCAAAAGCCTTGATGTTACGGAATTCGCACCGCCAAAGGCCTGACCCCAAGCTGGAAACTCTCACCGCTGAACAATCCCTACTCGAGCTTTGCTGACGTTGGCGAAGGAAATCCTCCATTTCGAGGAAAGCTTCACATCCCGGTGAGTGCTTTCGATGAGCATTGTTTCAGCCACTAGCGACAGAGTTGCTGACGCCAATTCCCTTATGTTACGTCCCATGGCCCTCTCGCTCCCTCAGCGGGTGTGACTTGCACGTCATGCCATGCGATTGGTGCGCGGTTATCACTTGCGCACCAGTGCAAGCAACTTCCAGGCCCTTCGCTTCGCGTACGCAACCTGCTCCGTCCGTTCGTTTTCAACCCAAAACCAGAATCATCAGCGAAAAATGCTCTTTCGCCTAGCAATATTCCTGTCATCCTCAACCGACGAACTTCTTTGCCGAGATCATGCGACTCCCTTCACCTATTTCGCGAACTGCTGACGCAAACATGACCTCCTCTCAACCAATCATCGTTTAGGATGACACTGTCGGCGCTGCTTCCCCCTTCGGCCCGCCTCAGCCATCCACTTCGCGCCCCGCCCACGTGGTAGCGCGGACGGGAGGGGTCACGCATGGACTCACGGGGCTGATCGGTGGGTGTCCGTTTGACACCGCAAGCGAGTGGCGCTCAAAAGGGAAGATGCGCGCCACATTACTGTCACTCAATCAATAGTCCAGTTCACTCCCAGTCCTCAAGCCCGAGCACAACCATCACATTTGCCAACATATAGCTCCCGCCGGAATCGCATTAGGTCTCATCCTGATCGCGTGATCCTTTTTAGAGTCAATTTATAGCATTCAACGACAGCACTCCGTCGACCGTCATCTAGCTCGCTATTTCACTAGAAGCCAGCTTGTTATACGATTACCTGATTTGTCCGAACATGGGCGCCTGCGCTTCTACGGGTGGTCGCAGCCGCACGGCGTCAGAAAGCCTAGCTTCGACTTGCCCTACCAACAGCAGCAAGAAACATCGCAAGGCCGATCGCGCACGAGGCAGGGCGAGCAACACGAAACCGAATCCGACTAATCGCCAATCCGTGTTAGCCCTGCCATCGTCGTCCAGACGGCTCGAGAGCAACTATTTGATAGGTAAGCTTCTCACTCCGCGCCATTCCCCGCAGCCTTGGATTAATCGTTCAGTGCGTCAATGTGCCTTGAACGATGCACCCGACGCATCGCCACTAACCTGTTCTTGCCCTAATCGCATTTGCGCAATACGCATAATTCCAGGTCGCGAGATTGGCCGCGGGTTGTACGGCGTGGTTCGCGTGGTGATGCACCGCGAGACGCATCAGCGGTTCGCGTGCAAGACGATCGACAAGCGCCGCATGTCGCAGGAGCAGCTCGCGCGCCTTCGCACAGAGTACGACATCCTCAAGCGACTCTCGTCGCACCAATCAGTAGCGGCGCTGGTAGACCAATACGAGGACGCCACGTGTGTGCATTTGATTCTCGAGCTCTGCACGGGAGGGACGCTATACGATGTTCTCACGACGGCCTCTATCGCGGACAATGCGTCCGCCGTAGATCGCTCCGATAGCAGCGCCAGTCCCGCTGCCACAAGCAGCACGCGCACCAGCAGCGGAAGCACCAGCAGCCGCAGCAGCAGCAGCATGAGCGGGAGCGCGGCGTCGAAGCGGATGAGCGAGGCGCAGGCGAAGCGGGTGATGCGGCAATTAGCAGAGGCGGTGGCAAGCCTGCACGCGGAGGGCATCGTGCACCGCGACCTGAAGCTGGAGAACGTCGCGTTCATGGAGCCCAGGGATGCCGAGGGCAGCTCGCCCCCCGAGGGCAGCTCGCACCATGGCAACACCAGCAGCCGCAGCACGAGCACAAGCAGCCGCCATTTTCCCAGCATCAGCAGCGCCAGCAGCTTAGCTTCTGAGTTGAGCGCCAGTGATGCGGACAGTGACTACACTGCTTCCTTGGCATCTGCGCCCTGCTCCCCCGCCTTCTCCACATCGTGCCCTCCCCTCAAGCTCCTAGACTTTGGCCTGTCCACGTGGCACAAACCAGCAGACGGGCAGAAGCTGACGGAAATTGCGGGCACGGCGTACTACGTGGCGCCAGAGGTGCTGCGGAAGCAGTACGGCAGCGAGTGCGACGTGTGGAGCATGGGGGTCATCCTCTACATGATGCTCACCGGATCACCGCCCTTCTGGGATGGTGCGTACTCATCAGCCTTGAACCACCTCCCTTGTGCTCTCATGGACTCAGCTTTCTTATGCTCGTTCCATTCTATTTCTCTGGAGTTGCATTCTAAACTTGTGCTTCCTTCCCCTCTTTCCCCATGCGCGCTGCAGTCTCTGAAGAGGCCATCTGCTCAGCTGTCCTGGCGGGCCACTACGACATGGTCAGTGCGCCATGGCCGTCCATCTCACCTGCTGCCAAGGACCTCGTCAGGCGCATGCTGCAGACGGACCCAGCCAAGCGAATCACCGCACCCGAAATTCTTGGTAAGGACTCTCCTTCCTGCAATGCTATTTGCTAACAAGTGTACTGGTTCCCACTCCATGCATTTTGGTGGCAATTTTCCTAATGGCAACTTTGCTTTCTTCCCTGCAGGACATGAATGGATCTGCTTCTAGAAGCCTCTGCATTCTGCGGTCCATCCTGGTGAAGTCATGCAGTGTGTGGAACAGACCTTGCGTAGAAGACCCCTTTCTGAATCCTTAGGCGCCTGGTTGGGATTTTCTCACTGTTGTACAGGCACCACACATTTGCAGGTGCTATATCTTGAGCATGTGTTGATAGAAGCCACGTTGTACAAATGGCATTGAATAAAAGTCGGCTCTGTACATTGTCAGCTGATTTTGAGTAGTTACAGGGGAAATTCTGCACCAGGTCTTGAGAGCAACTACCTCACATAATACTGCAAGATCGAGGCCTAGACCTC
The DNA here is from genome assembly GCA_027943415.1 of Closterium sp. NIES-67. Taxonomy (NCBI): domain Eukaryota; kingdom Viridiplantae; phylum Streptophyta; class Zygnematophyceae; order Desmidiales; family Closteriaceae; genus Closterium; species Closterium sp. NIES-67. The sequence goes on along the minus strand of BQMB01002249.1, from coordinate 184,106 downwards.
TCAATTTTAATGATCACACATCCTGCGTTTCTCGGATCTTCCACACATTCCAGCTTTTCTCTCTCCGCCCACTCCATCACCTGTGGCTTTATCCTGGCCGCTCCTCCTCTGGAGTGTAATCCACGCCCAGTTATCACCGTTAATCTCTCTCCGTCCCTTTCCTTCACTTCGCCAACGCGCCGAGCGACCTGCTCCAACGCCTCCTCGACCAGCAAGCCGTGCACGTCTACCGTGTCATGGCCTCGACCCTCGTTATTGCCTTCGAAAATCAGCTTGCTCGCTTCCCGATGTTGTTTGTCGGCGAGCCCTTTATACCGCTTCCGTTCGTCGCTCAGCTGCTTGGCGCGTGCACCATCCCGTCGCCGGTAAGCGGCCTGCGAATCCGCGGCTAGGTCCCTTGCGCGCTGAGCGTGGGCCCATGCCTCTTCTCTTAGGCGGTTCCCGCGGTCTAATGCCGACTCAGGAGGCTCTATAGAAAATAGGTTACCCATTCACACAGGGAAGTCTGCCGCGCAATTGCTTAGTCGTGAAGCTCCAGTGTCTACTGAACCGAAGTAGGCAATCATAAAGTTGATCAATTCCACCAAGCAGCAGCGAAACGATGAGAATGCTCGCGGTTGAGACACGCGCCGCCGCCACTGGGAAAATAAAATTGTTGGCGTTGTTAGAGGAGGCATGAAGCTATCCCGTGCGTAAGTATGGGAACACCAGCTGGGAGCACGTTTTCCAGCTTAAAGCCCGAGTCCAGAATGGTTTGCTATCAAGTTCAGGAATCCTGAAATTGTTTTCGTCCAATAGTTGGGTAACGTAGTAAATGCCATAATATCGTCGCAACTCTCTGGGAACAGGGGGCACCTTGCGAATGCCGCTGAAAAGGACAAACCCGCAAGAACTGCTCAACTCAGTATTCTTGATTTTCGCCTGCGACCATTCCGAACACATTTTTGTGGGGGTCTCACGTCACTGTTTGTTCCCCCCCTTCCCCCGCCCCCCACAGACTGTTCATGCACTGTTGAACTCGGTTCTTGCCGATGAAATTCCGTGCTGCGATCACGGTTCTGTTATTTCGCCAAATTCTGTATTCGTCGGGGGAACTTTGCCGAAATAACTTTCGCCCAGTTTTTTTGGCACTGTTTTCACGCCCCGTATTCATAATGTTTTACTATTCTAGACTCGGGCTTCAAAGCAAAAGAACCTCTCCTCACCGCCCCACACAAAGAATGTGGAGCAAGCCCCAGCTTTGATCGCCTTCGGAAGTTTGGAGGACAACCTAAAAGTTTGGACAAGAAGGCTGGTTTCTCAATCTGTACACCTATTTACCCAAAAAACAACAGACCCCAGGTTTTCCCCAATTTACCTTGCCCCCCCCCCCCCCCCCACTCCCCCCCCGAAGCCCAGGTCTCCACCTAAACGTGCACTGCAACAGTGTGTTTCAGCGAGAAATTGACGGAGTAGTCGAGCCTCTATAAATTGCTTCGGATTAGGGAATGAACAAGGATTTGATCTTTAATAACACGAGTATACCCGTGAATTAGACTGTCATCCTGTGAAAAACGAAAAGTTTCTCTCTTGTCCAAACTTCGGTTGTCGTCCAAACTTCCGAAGGCGATCTGATCCGGCATCAATGGGTCCGCTGGAGGGCACAGAGGGGAGGCGAAGGGAATAGCGCAGCGAACCTTGCGCGATTGGTAACGAGGGCAACGATAAAACCTTTCTGTGATTTTCGCGTTTCGCGGCTTTCGCGTGTGTTTTTTCCTTGACGAACATCGTCGCGTGAAACGGCGGGAACGGCGGGTAGCCCTTTCAGAATCGAGGCAGAACACCCTGATTTTGAAAACCCTTGAAAACAATGCATTCTATCGCGCTCGTTCTGGTCCCTTAGGGCCTTCATTTGAGCGACAGCATCAAAAGCGGACAAAACCTGGCCGCGTTGTTGTCCCATCAACCTGAACTTTTTGCAGCCTTGACAAGTCAAACCCCCTGAGCACAGCGAACCGGTGCTTGACACCAAGCCTTCCCACAAAGCCCGAGACCCGATTCGTTAACCTTTCCCAGTGTCACATTATGGTTCGGCACCAAGGCGGTGGGTCTACTCCGGGAACACCGCCAGACCGAACGTAGAGCCAGTCATCTCGAAGTTGCCAAGATGCCTTCTCCAATCCCTGGGCTGCCAAGCCAAACCCTCAGCCATGTTATGCAGTAAAGGCCATGGCACGGGGAAGTGGGGAGCGCAAGAGGCCTTGAATGTGGGTTTTCTTGGGGTCGTCGCTTGGCACGACAAGGCTCCCTGCGGCGCGGTGACCTGCGGCTCGTCGTGGTCGCCAAATTGCCTTGAAAGCTGACGCTCCTCCACCGCGTCCATCCCACCCTTCCCCGCGCTTTCCTCTCCCTGCAACGCCCAACCATCATCCCAGCCCAGCCACCACCTGCACCGAGCAATTTCTCTGGTCAGTCCTGTCTGTCTCACCAGAGACTGCTTCCACCGCCATGGACCGCAAACCACGGGTGTCGGGACATGAATCACCTTCAGCATTTTTACTCATTTTACCTTGAGTCTGCTGAATTTGATTGATTTCTTTACCACCCACTGCAAGTTGACTTCGCGAATGGTGTAGCGCACCAGACCACAGCTCATGTCACAGGCCTCCAGTCACTGTCTTACTACCAACCCATGGGTTACTTGGGCTCCATATTCAGCGCTGACACAGACACAGACATGGAAACTGCTGATATCGGTAGTGGAAGAGCAAGCTGGTCGCGAGGGCCGTTGCTCGGGAGAGGCTCGTTCGGCCGAGTGAACATCGGATTCGACAGCGCTAGTGGGGAGCTCATAGCAGTCAAATCTGTTCGCGTCACGGAGAATACCTCTCATGAGCTCCACGCGTTGGAGAACGAGTACGAGATTCTTCAGCAGCTGGATTCCCCGAACGTCATCAAGTGCTTCGGAGCTGATTGGTCCATGGAAGACGGTGTTCCCACGAGAAACCTCCTGCTAGCGCTAGCTTCTGGGGGGAATCTCGCAGAGCTGGCTTCCTCTGCGGGCTGCGAAAGTGGCTTATGCGAAGCTGACGTCGCTCGCCACGTCAGAGGAGTCGTCGAGGGTTTGAGCTACATCCACGAGCAAGGCGTGGTGCACTGCGATCTTAAAGCCCGCAACATCGTCCTGGGTGACTCCTGCGTGGTCCTGGTCGACTTCGGTCTCTCTTTAAGAAGACGAGAGGCAGCTGGTAGTCAGGAGGTCATTAGCGATCATGACTTGAATCGGAAAGAGAAGCTTCGAGGAACGCCGTGCTGGATGGCGCCTGAAGTCGTAGCGGGAGGGGACATTGGCGCGGCGTGCGATGTCTGGTCGCTCGGATGCACGGTGATAGAGCTGCTTACTGGGAAGCCGCCATGGTCATCTCAATGTGCCGACCCAATGTCCGTGCTGTACAAACTCGGATGCACCAGCGAGCTCCCCCGAATTCCGCAGAATGTGTCTCCATCGTGTAACAACTTCATCCATAAATGCCTTCACCGGGACCCGCAGCAGAGACCGACAGCAGCTGAGCTTCTTACACATCCGTTTCTTCGTGTACAGGAGGCAATCCCGAAAGCATACAGCACCCCATCTCATCCCGCATCATCTCCACCACTCACGGAAGTCACCAGCAAAGGCCGACTACACGTGGACATGCCATCGTCACCCATGGCTCTTGATTCTGACGAAGACCTGAATCTGAACCTCACGTGCTGCAAGATGGTGGACGAGCTGTGCGCTCTCTTCCCGCCAACGCCCTCTCCCCGCCTGGTCTCCCCTCTCCATATGGTTGCACAGGATTGGGGTTCTCTCACCCGGCCGTCACATCACCCGAATCCTACAACGGGTACACCCTCCAACTCCAAGTTTCAATGGGAGGAGGGAATTCGGAGCAAATCTCGCCCACCCAGAAGGCCATCCATCAGCGTTCCTGCACAGGACGGCTCTTCACTGGACAGACAAACCAGCTCGGGTGGAGCAAGGGACAATGCATGGGGTGCTCCCTCGCCTGCTTCAAACCATGGCTGTTTGGAGCCAGAATCGTCCCCGCCAGAGTTGGATCCGATCTCACCTGATGTACAGGAAGCAGATGCGTGGCAAGCTTGGGGTGGGGAGAGGTAGCAGAAGTTTCTTCACTGCTGATGACATGATTCCAGCGTCCGTCATTGTCTATTCATAATGGGCGCCATTATACTGATCGTGCTTATCCGCCATACAATTTTCAGGTGTACATGGATTGTTTGAATATTGCATCGACATATTATTACAGCATCACACAAATGACGGGGTAAAAGGCAGGCTCATGCTAGTGGCCAAATCATGCCTCTTTGGATGGCAGACATCAACTTTGATCAAAGGTGGCATCACCCCTCAGGGAAGAACCTTGGGATGTTTAACAGAGAAAGCTTCATTATTCATATATATACCGTACCTGCAAAATCCTACATAAATATTGGATGGATGCGGCCATGCCATTTATTCTGCTTGCTCTGCCATGGGCAAGCATGCAGAATAAATGGCGTTGCCCCACCAACCACTATCTACAAAAACCTTATTGCGTTGAAATTCTAAACTCATCCTTCTGTGATGAAAGTAGCTCAGCTTTCAGGTGGATTGTAGTCTCCTGTGCAAGCTGGGCATTGACACGACGCGGGCCGATCTTGACCGTTGAAACTCAGGCGGGAACGCGGAGATCATAGCACGGGGGGGACGCGAGTCAACGCGAGCGGAGTTCCCGCAGCAGACCGCGCCTGGAGTTTCCCGCAGCACGCGGCTGACGGCGCGGAGCGAACGACTCACACTTCCGCCGCCGCTACCGCCGCCGCTTGTCCTCTTGCCCAGCCTCCGAGAGCTGCCGCCGTGCGATCGATCCTCCGACCCGTCGCTGAAGCTGCTGCGATTGCTGGAGTTGCCTACGCGTCGCCTGCGTCGCACACTGCTGACTTGGTCCGACGAGTCGTCGCAAGCAATATCTCTTCTGCGACAGCTCTCCGAGTCCTGCGACGAACGGCTGTGCTTGCTGCAATGGTCGCCGGGACCGCTGTCGCTCCGAGTACTAGACCACCGCGCGAGCTCGTTCCGCTCCGCCGCCTCCCAAATATTGTCCCCAGCCCTCCCGATACTATCTGGAGTCGGTACTACTGGGTCGGAACCCGAGGAGGATCTGGCTCGAACGAAGGGACTCAATGCACGTTTTTTTACGAATCGGTGGATCTTTGACGCAGCGGCAGTGAGCCATCCGCAAGCAATGCAGCGAGAGTTGGCGTGCGGGGAAACCGGAGGCAGGAGCGCGTCTGTGGAGTCTGCTAATGAGGAGTCACGAGGGACCCCCTCGGCTGCGGAAGGAAGCGATGTTTCTATGCTACGGCGAGGTCTCATTCTGTGAAATCAAGGAAAGCGGGCGCTTCTGGGTGAGACAGCTAGCTAATGGTGATAAGTAATGTGTTGTGTCAGCTGGTTTCGAAATAGGAGGATGGATGGTGCAAGAACAAAAAGCAAGATGGCGACTGGTATGAGGCGTTTTTATGATGCGTTTTTTAGTTCAAATGGCGCATGGCGAGGCAAACCCTCCTCCCTGCATTTCCTCGCGCAAGCCCCCGAGCGAAGCCCCCCAAACTGCACTGTACTGTCAGCAGCACCCACTCGCCGCGTTACTCTGCTGTGTCTTGACTCGCGGAGAGAAGCGAAGTGAGCTGGGTGAAACAGGGGGCACGAGTGACGTGAGCGCGGGGAGTGAAGGTGGGCGGTGGTGTGGGCACAGGGGGGACCCGTGGAGCTGGATTTATCCGCGTTGAAGCGAAACGCGCACCCGTGGAGTCGCGTCGCCCACTCACGAACACTGGTGAAGCTTCAAGGACCCGCCAGTCGGTGCGAATTTGTCATGCATAAACAGCATACGAGCTCCCCGATCATTGCCAATAGTTTTTTTCATAGCGGGGAGAAATATCCATTCTACACGGCATCTCAATGAAGTTTCACATACACGTTTATTTGCTCTCTCAAATGCTCACTTCGCCCAATTCAATTCAAATGCACGAGCCCCAATGCTGTTGACAACGCCCTACTGACGCATTGCACACAACAATCAACCACGTAGCAACATTCAATTACATAGAACTTGACTCCAAGCTTATCCTAACATTGTTTTTTGTTCTGATGGCCTTGCTTGTCACCCATCCTTTTGCAGCAGCCACGAATCTCACAATTGAGCCAGGCTGTCTACCGCACCTCACAGCCACATTGTGAGCCACCTCCACACAGTCCCTCACATCTTGTCCCCCTGCCGCCATCCCTACACGCGCACTCAGCTCTTCAGCAGCCTGCTGTGCCTCCACGACAGCCAGGGCCGCCCCACCTATTCTTGCTCGTGCGTCGTCAATCCAATTAGGGTCGCATGCCAGCTCAGCATCCAGCAATGAGCACCCCACGCATAACGCAGCAGCAGTGGCATCACTCCTGCTCGGAGATGGAGTATGGAAGCACCTCGTGCATCTCAGCCGTTGCTCCTCCTCAAAGTCAGTCAAGGAATCAAAAGCGCAGGGGGAGCAGTGGAGGTTGGAGGCGGAGCGGCGGCGCAGAAGGTCATCCATGCTCATGTCACGGGTTTCAGCAAAGGCTTCCGAATGGCTAAAGCGGAGCGACATGGACCCAAGATGTTCGGTTCTGCTGCGCCGCAAATCTCCAGGGGCAGGGAAGGGGTCTGAGCAGTGAGAGGCTGGCTGGCGGGTGACAACCCCGGACGCCGACTCAGGGTCGGCGACATCCGACACGGGAAGGGGTGAGGTGGAGGAGTGCGCGGTGGCGTCGTCTAAGCGCTGCGCGAGGAGCATCCATCCGCTGAGATCAAAGTCGCTGGCGTTTCGGGAGGTGGAGGAGAGGCGCCAGGAGCAGCGACGATCTGACCGGCCCACGTTGCGACCTGACGAGGCGGGGTCGCGCGGAGGGAGCTTGGAGGTGTCGAGGATTCTCCGCCCATTCTGGATCTCCACGCCGTCGCGGCGACTCTGATGGAAACCGCTGCCATGGGGGCCGTGAAGAGGAGGATGCAGCCCCTGAGCGAGCAGAACGGAGTCCGGGGAATGCTCCACGCGCCTCACGTCGGCCATTCCAGTTCGGTCTAAGCTATCTCTTGCTAGTGCGTGACGAATGGAAGCTGTTGATATGGTCAAAGATGGTGTTCAGAAGCTCGGTAAGGTTTTAAAAACGGAGAGAACTAAATAAGTGACTGCGAGCATCGAGGCTCGTGCCTATTTCTCTTTGGCCAAGCTCAACGCTGGCGCTTGCAATGCCAGCCTCACGCCATAGCGTCCGCACATCCAATTCAGCGACCTGATTGGACGACGCCATTTGTGCATCTATGACGTTGGCCCGTGAGGCCACAATGGGGAGCGACGGATCTGATCCTGGGCGGCCTATGCCTCCGTCGGCCGCTGAAATCGCTGAAAGTTATTCTGCCACGGCATTGGCAAAGTCCCCAAGGAACCAGAGCCGCGCAGCCCTCACTGGGGGATTCGGTGCAATCCCTCTCGGGCTCAAGTCAGGTGCGCTAATTACGACCTGGATGGGGGAGAAGGAGCACTGGCCGCAGAATGTGCTGACGGCATCGTGGGCGCACATGTTCTTGACCCGGTTCCATGATGTGACGAGCTTGCTCTGGCAAAAAATACAAGAATTCCCGGTCTGCGGAGCGGTCCCAGACCAGAGCAGGAAACACCTCTTTGACGCTGCACCTCAGCCTCGCTTCAATCACTTCTCCACCATTCAAAACCAGCCTCGCCTCGACTGCCTTCGTCCGTGGATTATTTCGCTGCCAAGCTCTCCTGCCTGACCCGATGTTGAGGTGTGCTGCTGATGCCTCCCGTCCACACAGATTGAATCATTGCTGGCATCCCCGTCTCGTGTTTGGTTTTTTGGGGACGCCAGCGCACTGGGGAGGTGAGCCGTTGCATGGCATGGTCGCGTGGGGCAAGGGCAGTTCTGTGGGGAAACGAGGGGGAGGAGAGGAGCTTCACTCACACAATTTGAGGTGGTTTGAGTGGAGTGGAGGGACATGGGGTTCTTTCTGTGGTTGGCAACAATTTACCGAGTCGCCACTTGCGACTCAGGGATTGCATTTCAACTAACGGCAGCATTTATTGTGCGATGCAATTTCGTAAAATCATGTGGAAGGCAACTGTCGCTGGCTGGCTGAGGTGGCAAATAAACAATGGCTGAATGGGCTCGCAAGCATTGTGTTACAATTTCGCAAAGTGGAACAATAATCGATTGTAACATCCATTTCTTGATGCGAATCCCTTATGTTCTTCACTTTTGCAGGTTCCTTACTCAAATCAATTTGCTCTCACATACCTGACAACATAACACCAATCAAACACATACAGTACCAAATACAATAAATGTAATAGGGTACATGAACCGAAGGTTATTATGCTTGTGATAGCAGGAAGAGAATCGCTAGCCTGACAGCCCTCAATGTCTAGTTTGTTGAACTACGGCACCACGACTTCACCATAGTCCCGACGCAAATGCGGAGCTCGCTGCTGACCTTGGGGATCTGAGGTCGCCGCCTCGTGCTATTGATCCGTTCCGCCCTGCTGCCTCGATCCCCATCTTGCTGCTCAGAAACACTAGATCGGCCCACTGAGAACCACGCGCTGCGGGCCTTGCTGCGAGGGGTGGGAGCTTCAGCGGCATCTTGAGCGGTCGTAGCGGCTGGGAACGGTTCGTTCCGGCTGAAACGGAGGGAGGCGTTGGCGGAGTGGGAAGCAGGTCGTTCCGATTCGTAGTGCGCCGAGTCCGCCCGCGCGCTCAGCTCCACGGCCGCCTGCTGCGCCTCGACGACCGCCAAAGCTGCCTCCTTGATCCGCGACCGCGCATCGTCAACCCAAACGGGATCGCATGCCAGATCAGCTACCCTCCGCGAACAGCTCGCGCAGAGGTCGTCGCCAAATATCGACCGCGACGTCGCTAGCCCCGTGGAACCTGGGGATTCAAAGAGCTCCTCCTCAAGGTACGAATCGTCCGAATCGTTTTCAAATCTCGCGGTGTAGCAATCTTCCGCATCGCTGCCTTCGAGACAGGTCGACGAAAATGAGGTGCGAAGCTGACCGAAGACTCCCGTGCTCCATGGGTCTTGGCTTCCTCTTGACTGGCTGAGCGTCTCTGTCAAGTTCTCCGAGCTACAGTTGCTGCATCCTTTGAAATCGCTGGAAACCCGAGGTGACCTTGATGGTAGGTGGCTTTCGAATATCGTCTGCTGCTGTCGAGCGTAATCGAAGTAACACATGTTCCGTGGATGGGAACTGAAACGCGAGAACGGTAAGGGAGGATACTAAAAACCGTTCGTCAGGCGAGTCTACTCAATGCAAGGAAAAGAGTCTGAGCAAGCGGACACCCAGACGTCTCTGAGAGGGAGCTATGGGATGGGATGAATGTAGGCGGGAAGGGCAGGATCGAGAGAAGCAGAGGATAGCCCCGCCCGCGAATTTTGGGATGAACAACGAATAGGGGAGCTGAAACTGACTTTCCAAACGAGTACAAAACCAATGAACCAAGTCCGTCTGACAACCAAATTCGTCCGGCGTTATCAACACACCAAGCACAGCTTGGGATGAGGAGGACGTGGCGGCCTTATTGGCTCACGTTCCAGCTGAGTAGGCGAAAGCTCAGCTCTATCGGACTGCTGATTGGATTCCGATGTGCTGACGCGACACTTCACGTGCGACCCCCCAAAAAGGGATCGGCGACGGAATGAACAGCTGGAAAGCGACGCAAAAAGGCAGGATTGAGCAGGATGCATGCGATGCGATGTGGTCCCACGTTTGAAGGGCAGACACTCGGAATTTCACACAGATTCCGAGGATAGTTTCCAGACAAATCCATGACATTTTATTGAGGCATCCAGACTTCAAATCCGGATTCATCCGAATTTGAAAATGCTGATCCGTGAGGGCTGGATAAAAGCGAGAAAAACGAGACCAATCCCATCCCAGACACCAGCTGGGTAGGCGGCGCCGCACACTGGTCCCTTGGTTGGAAACATTGTCAGAATTTTTTTGGTTTCAAAATGCTGACGCATGCACTTCACGTGGGGCTGCCTCACCGATGGGAGAACTGACACTTCAACTTGTCGGAAAACAACAGATGACTTGAAGAGGAGAGCCAGATCAGCAAAACATTTGACCGTCACTGACCCCAAAAACCGCGCACAGTACACTGACTGGTCGAGAACGATCCAAACCGTATTTCAGACTCGCTGTTTTGAGTTGGGTTTGGGGGAGATCGCTGATAACGAGGATGATCCCAGCGCAACTGAGTGAATAACTGTAAGGAATTTTCCATTCCTTACCAAGCGGTACTGCTATCGCGTACGCTCGAACACACCCGAAGCCTCGGGACTGTTCCAGACCTTTCTGACAGAATCGCCTCGGCTTCTCCAGACCTTTCGGTTCGACCTTCGGGAGTTCTCCAGGCCTCGCTTCGTCATTTCGAGACCCTTCGATCTCCTTTCCGAACCTCACCATCGCAGGGTTAGACTAGCTCTGGTGTTCCTATATCTTGGCTTGCCATTCCTTGTATCGTCATTCATTGAGTGAACACTTCGTTATTCATTTCCGCGCTACTCTGCTTATTCATTCATAACAATAACGAACTGCACACATTACCGTATGACACTGCTAACGAAAGTCTTAATATTCCTTTCCATCCCACTTGTACCTTCTTATAGATATCCTTTTGTGACCAAATCATGTAGTTCCCTCTGATACTGGACTCAAATGTGTAACAAAATCTTCTATCAATGATTCCAGCGCAGTTTGTGTGATGCACGCGCAGACATCAGAATTCATGTGAGGATCCTCTGCACGGCAGTAAAGCAAATTCCATCCTCTAGTGAAAAGTGAACATCTTGTGAAGGTTAGCTAGCATAACTATGCCTCTGGTACAGCGTTTTGCACCTTTTCCAAATGTTCTGGTATTGTTCAACGCTCTACAACGTGTGGAGGCATCGTTAGCATGGAGGAGTGAATCCAGGTTTTCAGGGCTAATGTAGTGAGTACGCAGAATAACGAGGGCCATGGGAAGTTCCAGGAGCTTGATAGAGCCCTGATAGAGTGGAGGAGAGCTCAAGGAACAGAGGGGTTTGTACTTGCGACCCTGCTAAATACGGCTGAGTGGGTCTGCCCCATGGATGCAGCAATGAGTGCCCCGCAGCATTGGGCAGGCTGCGGGCAGCAGCAATTTCTGAAGGGCTTGACTCACACGGAGGGCGGCACAAGCACGGAGTTCGTGCCATGAATGTACATATCCTCGCCCTCGTACATGTCCGGGACTATGACTCTAACGGGGATGTCGCCCTTGCCCCTGAACGCGAGCTTGGACGAGTTGACCTTGGACACCTTGGTGAGGAAGGAGCCTTCCATGGTGGGCAGCCGCGTGTTCACGGGCAGCGCTTTCAGCTGCCACGCCTTGTACGCGCCCCTGATCGCTTGGTACGCGAACATCCGCGCCACCTGCGGGGGAGAGACGCGTGGTGAGGACAGTTTTAGGGCAACGTCGCGACAATAAATAGTCACTTGCGCGTTGGTAGAGCACAAAATTCTGCCGGGACTTGTCTGTAAACTGGTTACCCCTTGGCTGTCAAAAGCCGGTTGCCTCTTGGCTGTCAAAAGTCGGTTACCTCTTGGCTGTCGAAGGTGGCGATGGACATGGCGAAAGCCGCGGCGTTGATTGGGAAGAGAAGCGTCACGTTCTTGAATACCGTCAACCTGCGCGTGCCTGCGATTGACGCGCGGGGGAGGGTCATACGAAGGGAAGGACGGGGGGAAATGAAAACACTGAAGTCATGAACCATGTATTCCGACATGCGACGGTGGAACCAACATCTGAAAGGGTTTGCCGCCATTCTCTTCTCTAGCATACCATTATTCGAGTTGTCGACTGGCGGTGCGTCCGGGGGCGAGTCATTGCCCTTCGTCTTCGGCTTGGCCCCGCCTGTCGAATTACTCCCTTTCCCCCCGGGGGATCGCACATCCCCGCTACTTTTCCCGCCTCCGCCTCCTTTCCCCGTTCCTCCGCTGCCTAACTTCCCCGTTCCCGTGCCTCCCTTCCCCTTCCCAGGCGCCGCAACTGGCGGTGAGCCCTTTCTCGTTCCCATGCCTCCCCCAGTCCCCCCTCCACCGCCCGCGCTACTCCCTGGTTTTCGCGGCGAACCGGCGCTATTTTTGGGCTTCGGCGGAGATTTCGCGCTACTCTTGGGCCTCGGGGAATACGTAGCGTTAGCGGGCGCTCTGGGTGGTTTGCCTACTAAGTCTACTCGCGGTTTCATTGCAGCAGAGGCGCACATGACAATCAGAGATAGAACTACTAGGAGAAGGAAATGCTGCCGAGACATGACTGCGATGCGCGCTCAATTCTGGGAACTGCATGCAAAGCGTGGTTTGCTTTCTAAATTGCTAGTCTTGGCTCACGACATGAAGGCTCGGGTCGGCAGGTGCTAGCTATTTCGTGCGACAATAAGGAGAAAGCTGTGGTGAGCGACCATCAAATTCGGTGCGCGAAGGAAGCGGATTAGCACCAGTTAGAAAGAAATGGTCGGCTCTAGCAGTGAGCAGCTTGATGCATTGAGACTTGCGGGCGGGCATCGGGGGGATGCGCTTGTTCGCCAATTCGCTCGCGAGCGTTTCGACGATATGCCGTTTTCGTAGCCAATATGCGACGTCCAAACACGGCAACGGAACTTCGCATTTCGTTGTGACGACAACACTTGGTAGGCATTGGCTTTTCGGCTGCGGTTCGGTTTTGCATGCGCGCACTGGCAACGCGATACGAACGTTTGTGTGGCTTCTGCCCTAGGAAGAAGCCCCAATGCGCGGCCGCAATCAACGGGCAAAATAAATATGCCCCTCAGCTCTTTGATGCAGGGTGTTGAATACAGTTTTTAATGATAACTAATAATTCTCTATATTTCAAAATGTAAGGCATATCAATGTGTTGAGTATGCATGGAAAGCCTAGTTTGATGGCACCTACTAGCATGTCACGCCTAGAAAGACTTGCAGGTACTAGTATTACAGCTTGCCCTCAAATAGTACTGTTATATGCAGCTATGGAAGAGTTATGTCACAAGGTTTCATCATACACCTCCAGAATAGAGTGCTCAGCAAGCTTCAACAAAGCTAAAGATACTACAGTGCATGCTCGTGAGAATGCTAAATGCTTGACTTATACAACGCTTCATGGATCGGGCTCTGATAGCGAAGATCTTCGTGCTGGGAAGGGCTGATGTGGTGTAGGCTGAAATAACAGGCAGAAGGGAGAAGGCAACCGGGGAAAGGGCGTCAGAGAAGTGGGTGACAAATTACGGAGACAGGGACTAGCATGTAGGCCAAAAAGGTGGAAAAGCTGCCGAGGCACGTGTGCTCATATGAGTGGAGATGGACTGTGTCAAGGAACAGAGAGATACTGAGAAGGTGAAAGAATGATTGGCATACGAAATCAACATCTGCAGTATGTGAAGGCAACTCACCTCTAGCTTTGGCTGTAGGCTCCCCTCATTGGTTGCTGGAGGCTTAGCTTCGCCTTTTTGCTGCAGTTCGCACGCAATATGAATGCAATTCGCCACGCATCACAAAATTCGTCAGCAGTGCACAGGACAAGATGTGCAACGTTTACCAGCATTATGCAGACAAAGAGCAAAACGAATTCTTTATGGCGTTGCTGGAAGGTGGCGCAGTGCGTGAAAGACCTGGTGCTGAAACGTCAGTGAACGTCTGCTCCAGGGAGGTTCAGAAAGGATTGGCGATGGAAGCGAGAAGCTTACCTTTTGAATTGCCCACTCGGCTGAGTCAAAAAAAGCTCTCTCGTGACCCTGGAAGGAACAAAGCGTTGGAATACGAAGTAACGAAACGAAGGGCCACGACAAACATTTGAGTTAAAGCCCGCAGTCCGGATTGTCCAAGAAGGGGGGTTTGTTAAACACTTGAAGCCGTGTAGTGAACTTTTTACAAGGGGCGCGGAGGTTGGCGAACTTTTTGGGGATTCGCTATCCAACCCCCCGTTCAACTGCTTAACTTTTGGACAATCCGGACCTCGGGTTTTAAACACGCCAGGAGAAAACAAGGGAACGGATGTTAGCGACAAAAGGCGGAGCAGAAACAGGGGAATCGTAGCTACCTTGGAAAGGAGCCCCTTCTTCTTGGGTAGTGCTCCGCCATACTTCTTCTTCAGTCGCGCTTCCTATGCATTATAAAGCGAACGGGCCATGCGAGGGTGTAGAAGGATAGAGCTTGTAAAAGAGAGAACAAGGGGAGGATCATTTACGCGATGTCAAAGACGCTGACTTGTGCAAAAGACCCAAGAGGCATACAAAGAACGCTCAAACCGCACCCTGACGTGAAATTGAAAACGGAATCATGTACCTGCTCTGCCATAGACAATCCTTCGTCTGCCATGGCAAGAATATCGATAGGGTCTGTAGGTGCGAGTCTACGTATCAAACCCTAAAGTGGGAGGCGTCAAGCGTGCTTAGCCCAGAGGAGAAAACCGCAACAGAGGTGGAAACTGTCAAACAGCGGGAAAACACCCCTAGGAGGAATATCAGCTCTGACGATAACTGACACCAGCCGACGTCAGGTCAGGAGTATGGATCCTGTAATTTAGCTAGCATTCAACACACACCAGACAAAGGTGTTCTATTTGTTATGTTCTATGAACCGTCAGGCACGACAATGGCTGAGGGGGAAAACAGCTGGTGAGGGGAAAGAGGGGAAAGGATGGAAGGGGTCAGAGGAGATGGTGCGAGCGCGGGGGGGGGGGAAGCAGAGGGATTGCTGACGTGGTTATTATCACTGTCGGCGAAGCAGGCTTGCCTACTGGTCACTTGCTCCAGCCTGCCTGCTGGCGAATATGAAAAGGAAAATTTCGCCACACTGGCCGGGCTATGATTGGCAGCGAGTAGATTTGGGTTTCGTCAGGCCGTCTCCACGCGCTAAAAGGCTGTACACTTGACGTCCAGTAAACCGCCCATTAGTATAATGCTACGTTGTTTATTTACGCGCCTCTTAGTCCGAACTTTACGGGAAACGGCCAAAACAAACAGGCCCAAAGTTCTATAGCAGTTACCGAATCTGATACGGAGACCTCCAAACGTGCAGACGGGACGTTCTAAACCATTACACTGTTGCCAGAGGAACGCAAAACAAACAACACTGGTCAACTACTTTAGACTGGAAAATGCCAATGAGGTAACCAGACTACCCTTTATTGGACCAATTCACCCGTAGAAGTTCTGTGCTCGACTTTGGAGCACCCGCCTGAAAATAAACTGGGCCCGAAAAATGACTTCTTGTGTAGTCAGTTTCGCTGCACGCCCACTGCGCTGCGAGGAACCCTTGGGGCATGTGCTGTGTTCTGGAGCCTTCATTTGCGACAAATGGTTGGTGGGCCACAGGGAGCAGCTTTGGGTTGAAAACACGACGTACACGACGTTATGACACCTTACAAGGTGTTTTTCTTACGGACTCTAGTACTAAGGAGTTGGGAAGGTGAAGTTGCGGGGCGGCCAAATGCAAATGCTTGTGAATAACAAAATGGAAGTTCACGGCAAATGCATCAAGGAGAAACAGCATACTCAGCCTGCACTCCTAATCGTCAAACTGAATGGCAAATGTGCGAATCTCCATTGGTCCAAGTTCCACGATGAAAGGGCCCTCCGTCGAGTTTAGTGCCTGCATTCTTCTGACCTCCTTGTTAGCCGCGTTCACATCTTCATGCACCTCACTCTTTGAAGCCAACTGCTCAGTCCTCCATTTCATTGGTGGCCGCATTTTCAAGAGCTTCTGATTTGCCATCAGGCTCAGCTCAGTCACCTTCTCAATCTGTCAAGAGATGGCAGCGGTTAATTATAAAAACAACAGCGAATTGCAAGCAGGCAACTTATTCACATAAAAGAAGATAGCATGTCTCACCTCTTGGTGCGCAAAGAGCCTGTCAAGATTCACGAGAGCAGGCTGTGAGAGAAGAGGGTCTTCCTCAGCCTGTGGAGAGGGAGGGAGGTCAATATGAGATAGAGCCAAGCAGGAAGAGGAAGGGTATTGTGTTGGGAAGAGGTGTGAAAAAAAGGGTGATGGTGATGGATAAGGGTTAGCAGACATAAGTGGGGTAGCAGCAAGAAGACAATAGGCGCTGAATGAGGGGTTGAAAAGAGTGCGATGCACGATACGGAGTACGGTTGGGGGATGCAAGTTGCTTACCTCATAGAGATGTGCGAGGCGCAGCAGCACCTTATACTCATGCAGCTCCTGCAGCCGAGGGGAATCGAGAGAGAGAGAGAGAGAGAGAGAGAGAGAGAGAGAGAGAGAGAGAGAGAGAGAGAGAGAGAGAGAGAGAGAGTGGGGGGCCTGAAGCGGGCATGTCCCTCGGGGACTGCTTCGCTGTGATAGAACCCTAGAGAGGGGGGGGGGGGGTAGGGACGGGTACCAGACCTTCCCACCAGCAGTATTTGCCTAAGCCTGCTCCACCTGCCTAGCATGTACCCAGGATTCCCCAGCAACAAAGGACCATGAGAGAGAGAGAGAGAGAGAGAGAGAGAGAGAGAGAGAGAGAGAGAGAGAGAGAGAGAGAGAGAGAGAGAGAGAGAGAGAGAGAGAGAGAGAGAGAGAGAGAGAGAGAGAGAGAGAGAGAGAGAGAGAGAGAGAGAGAGAGAGAGAGAGAGAGAGAGAGAGAGAGCATGAGTCCCTCCCTAGCTATTTAAGCTCTCTCCCTAGCTCATTCTTCCACTTTAGTTTCCAGTTCTTTCTTTTCTCCAACCCTTGGTGGCGGGAGAGAGGAGAGAGAGAGCGAGAGAGAGAGAGAGAGAGCATGAGTCCCTCCCTAGCTATTTAAGCTCTCTCCCTAGCTCATTCTTCCAGTTTAGTTTCCAGTTCTTTCTTTTCTCCAACCCTTGGTGGCGAGAGAGGAGAGAGAGAGCGAGAGAGAGAGAGAGAGCATGAGTCCCTCTCCAGCTATATAAGCTCTCTCCCTCCCTCGTTCTTCCTCGTTTTTTAGTTTCCAGTTCTTTCTTTTCTCCAATCCTTGGTGGCGAGAGAGGAGAGAGAGAGCGAGAGAGAGAGAGAGAGCATGAGTCCCTCTCCAGCTATATAAGCTCTCTCCCTCCCTCATTCTTCCTGTTTAGTTTCCAGTTCTTTCTTTTCTCCAACCCTTGGTGGCGGCTCGCGTCGGCGGCCTTCGGCCGCGCGTGAGGGGCGGCAAGGACACAAGGCTACAAAGTCAACTACGACAACATCAAATACACGCATCCGGTGTCTACAACCCGCCAACACTACACTCGGCAAACAAGCATGGAGAGCCTGACAGAGCTTACCAGAGCGCTCACGCTAGAGCGCACTTCACCAACCAGAACCTACACACGACGGCAGCCCATCATGCGGCTTCGTCCGCTCCAGCCTCCTCAAGCAGGGCCCTCACATAGTCCCCCAGGAGCATCAGCGCTGACACGGCACCGCCAACGATGTCTACAGCTGCAGCCGAGTCTACGCTCGCCGATACTGTCCGCATCACGGCGAGCAGGCGCGGGTCCAACACGGTTCCCGAGGCGGGCACAGGCTGCACTCGCGTGGACACGACAGCCAGATCAGCTGCAGCCATCGCGCAGCGGTGGAGCGGATCGTGAGGCATCTTGCACGGGCTCACTGAGCTCCGTAGAACGGAGTGTGAGTCCGTCAGCATCTCCACAGCATACCCCATCGCCCTCTGCGCGTGCCAGAGCCGACGAAGCGTGGCGATTGGGATCGCAGTCTCCGCCAGCCGCGCCCTCCCCCGCAGGCGCTCCAGCTGCGCCCTCTGCGGCATCCGCAGCCCACCCGAGCGACGACGCCCCTGGTCCCCAGGAGGCGAGCCCTCGCCCGTGGACTCCGCTCCCCCCATCTCCGCTGCTTCTGCCCCCCCCTCAGAACGGCGGGGGGGACAAAGGGCGCTGTCGCCCGCTCGCCGAACGATGCCGGTGCCACCAGCGGCGGTGGGCCACGGACCATCCTGCCACCGACACATCCGGGGGCGTCGGCTGCCAGGGCGGCAGTATCTCCGCGGACCGCACGTCCATCCGACGCGGATCGAAGGGACCGGCCGCGGGGAGGACTGGCGGAGGGGGTGCGGAGGGAAGGGACGCCAAGAGGTGCTGGCTGTCAAGGAGCGGGAGAGATGTCACACTGCGGGGAGGGAATGGCGGCGTCGGTGCCTGAGGAAGGGGCAAACGCACGGGCGGCAAGTGCGCCTGCTGGTACTGCTGGGGCGCCAGAAGCTGCGGAGAATACGCCAGAGCCTGCTGGGGTTGGGCGACACTGCGGAACAAGCCCTCGAGAGTCGCCGCGGCCCGCCCTAGGCGCCTCTCCGCCGCGGACCCACGGTTACTCCCCCCGCCAGCCCTCCAGCCGACGCGCTGGCCCGAACGCCCGCGCGGCGCCTGCGGAGTCCGGCGCTGCTGCCCAGGCCCCGCCTGTGGGCGGCGCTGAGGCGTTCCTCGGCGGGCGGGATGCTGCTGGCGCGGTGACTGCTGCTCCTCGCCACGCGCCACTGGTTCACGTCCAATCTCCACGGCGCGCTCGGGGGATTTCTCCTCGTGTCTCGGGGGCGCGGCAGTCCTGCCCCGCGACTGCCCCCGCATCCGCTCGGGAGTCTGTCGGCGAGCCGTCGAGGGGCCGAGGAGCCCGCGCTCCCAATCCCGGCTCGACGGCGCTGGAGGACTCGCCCGACCTTGGGGCGACTTGCTGTCCCCAGTACTCTCCAAATCGGCAGAACGCTCCCGCGCTGGTCGCTCCATCCCGAGGAGGCGCGCCGCACTCGGCACCCCCCACGACTCGGCACGAAAGCCGAACGACGACCAGGGCCGCCCCGAGAGGAAACCACGGAGGCGGACGCGGAAGACTCAACGCACGGACGGCCGGAGGGCGCGGTCGCGGGGCGGCAAGGCGTGGCAATCTGTCCTCCGATGGAGGACCACTGAACGGATTCCAGCAGGCAGCGAACAGGGCTTTAAATGCCTCGGAACTGCAACGAACAACTGATGAGGAGGAACGGGCGGACGGAACTTATATACCAGGGGACCAGGGAGACCCCACAACTGCAACCTCCAGCGAGGAGGAAAACGTCGAAACAAACAGGCGCGCTGGAGGACGAGAGACTGACCCATCTCCCAGATCTAGGGGACGAGGGTCCAGCCGCTTGCACAATACTCGGGCACCGCTGGACACCCACCCCCAGGCAGCCCAGCAGTTGTCCCCGGAAGAACTGGCGAATGACCCCTCCAGATTCGCCGTCATCGCCACTTGGGACGTCGCAGTTCTCTGCGACAGTCGCCAACCCCCTCTCTCCCGCCGGTTACCCCCCCAAATCCGTCAACTTTTCGCGCTCGCCCTTCTGACACCTCTCCTTTTCCTCGCCAAACATCCAACCTCCATCGAGGGTTGGATCTTGTTACTTTACCTCCCGCGCCTCACACTTCGCCTACCCTCGCCACGACGCCCTGACTGGCCCGCGACGGAACGACGACTTCGACAATTTCTCGCGGGCCAGTGGGACACACTGTATCAAGCAGCTGCCTCTGCTGTCACCCTGCCACCCCCTCCCCGCCACGTACCTGACACTCTCGGGAAAATATCCCGCGCCGAGGGCTTGGTTCGACGAGGCAGTTTGCGACGGGCACTGCTCGCGTTGACTTCGACTCCAGTCAGCAAGTCCACCCCCACGGTCCTGGACGTGCTGAAGTCAAAACACCCCCCTCCGCTTGTCGAAAACCTCACCTGGCCACGGCTCGACGAAAACTGCAGGCCACCGACAGTCGATTTCGCTACGTTCGCGAAGCTGCTCTCTCGCTCCGAAAATGGAGTTGGGGCAGGCCCCTCGGGGATGACTTTCGAGCACCTTCGCGATGCCTCGCTGTCCAACCCCACCGTCGCCACACATCTTCACCAGCTCGTCCAACGGTTACTCGCGGGTAACCTGCCGCACAAGGTCAGCCAGCTCGTTACCTCCTCACGCCTCCTGGCCCTTACCAAGCCAGATGGGGGTACCCGCCCCATCGCAATAGGAGAATGTCTCCACCGGCTAGCAGCAAAATCCGCGCTCATCTCCGCCACGCAATCAGCGCAAGACTACTTCCTACCACACCAATACGGGGTGGCCATCAGAAGCGGCGGAGAAACCATCATCCATGCCACCAGGGGCTTTACCTCAGCGCGCCCGGGCTCACTCATCCTACAAGTCGACCTTTCAAACGCCTTCAATAGCGTTGACCGCGCGGCCATCATCCACGCAATCAACACCTCGCCCCTGCGCCCGCTCCTCCCCTTCATACAATTCTCCTACGGCGCACCGTCCCTGCTCTACCTCGACGCCGAGTTCGACAGCCCACCCCTACTCAGTGCGCGGGGAGTTCGCCAAGGGGACCCCATGGGCCCCCTCCTCTTCGCAGCCGCCATCCACCCAGCGCTCCGAACAACCGCCGCGGCCCACCCCGAGGTCCTCTGCCTCGCGTACACCGACGACATCACCTTCGTCGGCGATCCGGACGCCTGCACCTCGGCGTTCCTCAACTTCACAGCGGCCATGGACCGCATCGGTCTCTCCCACAACCCCGCGAAATGCGCGGCGTGGTCAGCCGAACGCCCTGCACCTGACCACCTTCCCCCAGGCATACCTTTCAACACTGAAGGCGTCCGCGTACTTGGCAGCTTTATAGGCACAGCCGAGGGCACAGCTGCATTCCTCCGCACCCAGCTGTCCCTGCTAGCCGAACCCCTCGCCACACTGGCCACAATGGACCCCCAGTCCTCATCCCTCCTCCTCACACGCTGCGTTTCTCGGCGTGTCTCATACTTAATCCGCACCACCCCCCTTGACTTCCTTCCCCTGGACGTCTGGTCCGACTGGGGTAGGGAGCTCTTCCATACCCTCCTGCGTGCCTGCAACCTCCAACCACCCCGAGGCGAGGTGGAGCGGGTGCGCACTTGGGCTCAAGCGTCCCTCCCTCCCTCTCTTGGAGGACTGGGTCTAACCGACCCCGCCATTGAGGGACACCCAGCCTACCTCACCAGCCTCACCCAAGCCCAGGGCCTCTTGGCTGCCCTACCAGCAGCGTCAGGAGGGCCCCTGGCCGACGCTGTCCGTCACCTCACGCCACCCTTCACCAGCCCCACCCACTTGCATACCTGGCTGGCGAAGTGTGAAACGGCGATGCCCCCACGAGCCCGGGAGCTCCTGCACTCCGAGAGGAGGGAACCCTCCGGCTCCCCACTCCAACACCGCTTATCCCTCGAAGTCCAGGCTGAGCGATACGCCGGCCAGGTGGCAGCCACGCGGACAATGGACCCAAACCCACTCTCCGGGCACACCCAACGCCTCTTTTCCCTGGCTGGATATGGAGCAGGGGACTGGCTTCATGCCATCCCCATCTTCCCATCCCTCCGCCTCGAAGCTCCACACTTCGCCATTGCCCTGGCCTTCCGCCTCGGCCTTCCATTCCCAGCCCCCCGCACTTGCAACTGCGCCGAGGAATTCGAAATCCTCGACACCAGGCTGCCCAACCACCTGCTCCGGTGTGGCACCGGGCACGGACGGACTGACACCCATAATGCCCTGCGGGACGAGAGCATACGGATGGCCCGAGATGCAGACTTTATAGTCACCAAGGAGACCACCATCTACAGCCCCGTAGACGGCCACAAGGCCGACCTCGCCCTCCGAGACCGCAGTTCCGGAGCTGTCTGGATCTGTGACGTCACCGTCACAGATCCCATCAGCAGCCGGGACCCGGACGCAAGAAAAGGACGCGGATACATGGCCCGGGAACAAGCTGACAAGAAAATCTCCCATTACCGAAATCGGGCTCCCTATGTCGGATTTTTCCCACTGGCAGTCGAGACATACGGCTTCCCCTGCGCCGAGGTCCCTACCTTCTTGAAGCTGCTGGCTGACACAGGGGCCAGGAGACTTTTCAATGCAGACCCCAGCTCCTACCAGGCAGCGAAACTGCTCCACCAGTTTCGCCAGCGCTGGTCAGTGACGCTGCAGCGGGCACAGGCCTTGGCTTACCTGGGGAAAGTTAATGAAGCCTCCCCGGCCCCCCACACCCCAGTGGGCACCCCAGACGCCGACATGGCACCTGGGGACTGCTTTGCCATAGCAGAGCCCCCAGGGGAGCTCGAGTAGATTCGAGCCCTTAAACATGCACGTACCTTGACTTGTTGCCCCTTGCCTGCCTAGCCTGTACCCAGTTTTCCAAGCAATAAACGGACCGCTTGAGAGAGAGAGAGAGAGAGAGAGAGAGAGAGAGAGAGAGAGAGAGAGAGAGAGAGAGAGAGAGAGAGAGAGAGAGAGAGAGAGAGAGAGAGACAGTGTGTGCCTGCCCGCGCGTGTGTGTGTGTGCACGCACGCGCGTGAAGGTGTGCGTGTGTGCGTATGTGTGTGCACGTGTGTGTGTGTGTGTGTGCGTGCGTGCTTGCATGTGTGTATGTGTGCATGTGTGTGTGTGTGGTGCAAGGGAGTAATAACGCACTTGACCAAAGGGCGATTTCAAGGAGAGGTACCTAAGCAAGAGGAGGCGCATGACAGAGCAACAGTGAGCACCCAGGCGTGGCAGTACCTGGAGTGTGATGATGGCCACACTCCTAGGAAGCTCGTATGCAGGGCGCTTGCTCGTCCTCTCCTCAAAAGAATCCGCCACCCCACCCTCCCGACCCCCCTCGGCTTCCTCGGCCTCCTCCTCCTCCTGCTGCTCCTCCTGCTCCGTCTCTTCCTTGTCTTCTTCAGCACCCCCCCCTTCCTCGTCCTCCATCTCCTCCTCTCTCCTCTCCTCCTCGCTGCTACTCTCCTCCTTCATCACGCGTCCCCCCTTCCCCGAAAGCTGCATGGACAGCACAGACTCCCTTGATTCCCTTGTCTCTCTCGACTCCATTGACTCCGTTGACCCCACTGGCTTGCTGTCTTGGGTGCCAGGGATGTGCCACGTGTACCGGCCCCCCTCAGCTGCCAAAGCTTCCTCATTCTGCACCAGTCAGCAACAGCAGGGAGCATTGTCAAGCAGATAGCAGATATTTGGGAGAGAAAGGGCTGTCATGTGAAAGTAAGGGTAGCGGAGCGAAGGGGGGCGGGAGAGAAAGCGAGGTGGGCGGGGGATGGGGTGGGGGAGAGCAAGTCTTCCCAAAACCGCATACCCCACTCGCCACGCCCCATACCCCACGGTACATGTCACCATCCCATGGAACCAAGCCATACGCCGCCACACTACGGCCCCATGCCCAGTCCCCCCATCCACCCACCTCAACAGCGAACGCCACTTGAAGCGGCGAGAATATTCGCTGAATATTCCCCCGCCGCCACTCCGCTGCTGCCTCAACTACCTCCTCCCCCCTTGCTTCCTCCACCTCTCCTGATCCCACACCCCCATCGCTGCGAGTGTGTGGGTGCAGCCCAAACCGCAGCGTCCCCGCCACAACAAGCCCCATGCACTGCGGCTGCTGCTCGCCCCGGCGCCCCACGCACACACGCTCATTGAGCGCCTCGGCAACGCCGCGGTGGTCGTCGTGCAGCAGGCGGCGGTGCAGCATCAGCTCCAGTTGCCCGTCATTGAGGCTCGACGCGCCTGTTGCCCGGTCCACCAGCACTGAGAGGTCAGTCGCCTTGTCGTGCAGATAGATGCCCGAGTTCACCTGCAGAGGGAAGCAGAGGAAAGAGGAGCATTGAGTAGAGGTGGGTCGTCGTGCAGCAGGCGGCGGTGCATCATCAGCTCCATCTGCCCATCGCTGAGGCTCGACGCGCCGGTTGCCCGGTCCACGAGAACTGAGAGATCAGTCAAGTTGTCGTGCAGGTAGATGCCCGAGCATCTCCCAAAGCTCGACGCTGAGGCTCGACGCCCCTGGTGCCCTGTGTACGAGCACAAAGAGGTCTGTGCTGTTGCTGTGCAGATAGATGCCCGCTTGACCTGCACTGCAGAAGGGAACAGGAGGGGGGCGGCAGAGGGTGGCGGTGGTGGCAGGCAGAAGAGGAGCATGAGGCACAAGGGGGTGAGCGTGCAGCAGGCGGCGGTGCAGCATCAGCTCCAGTCGGCCATCGCTGAGGCCTGTAGTGCATATGGCTTGGCCTACGAGTACTGACAGGTCAGTGGTGGTGCTGTGGCTCAGTTGAGCTAGGGCAAGCAAGGGGGGGAACAAACGGAATTGAGGAAGAGGAGCGTTGGGCACAAGGTGGTGGTCTTGCGGTGCAGCATGAGCTCCAATTGGCCGTCGCTCAGGCTGCACGGCCCTGTTGCTCGGTCCACTAGGACAGAGAAGTCCATGCTGTTGTCGTGCATATAGATGCCCGCATTGAGCTGCAGAGGTTTGACGGGCTGAGCTGCAGAGAGGGCGGGACAGGGGGGCGGCAGAGAAGCATAGTGTCCCGGGGATGCATTGTGTCCCAGTGAGGCATAGTGTCCCGGGGTGGCGTAGCAGTGCCGGGCGCGGTAGGGAGAAGTGGAGCAAGAGGCGCATGGTGGTGCTGACCATGCGGCATGGGAAGAGTGAGTAACTTGCATGAATAGCTACCTCTATGCTCTCTTGTTGATTCACTCACCGGGTAGTAGTTGCCAGCAGTGGGCTCGGTGACTGTGAGGTTCCAGTCCGCCCGGAAGTTGCGGGTCCTCTGGATGAAGTCCCGGCCGTTGGAATCGGTGAAGAAAGTGGCATTGCTGGCGAGGCTAGAGGAGAGGCGCACCACTACCTCCTTGCCGAATCCATCATCTACAGGCACGGGACCAACCTGTACAGGGTTGGGAAAGGAGGAGAAGGTTGAGGGTCATTGGATTCGGTGAAGAAGGTGGCATTGCTGGCGAGGCTAGAGGAGGGGCGCACCACCACCCCCTTGCCGAATCCATCGTCTACAGGCACAGGGAGCACATGTAAACGAATGGGAACAGGAGGAGAAGGTGGGGAGCCTTAGAGTCCGTGAAGGAGGTGCCACTGCTGTCGAGGTTAGAAGAGAGGCGCACCACCACCGCTTGGCCGAATCCATTTTCGATAGGCACGGGGCCCACCTGAGAATGGAGTGACAAGCAGGAGTAGGCAGGGGAGCAGCTTAGTCTAATGAGATCAGAAAAGAGGCGCACTGCCACCTCCTTGCCAAAACCGTCATGGATAGGCACAGGGCCCACCTGAGAAGGGTACAGACCATGTTGCCGTCATATGGTTGTGATTTCAGGGAGAAACAAGAACGGATAAGAATGATTGTGGGAATGTGGGTTGCACAGGCATTGCTTGGCGTTCTCTCACACTCGCATAGACAGGACCATTTCAAACAGGACGCACATCACGTGGACACATAACGATCTCATCCACTCACAGCAAGTACAGCATGGTTGGTGCCTCTTGTACAACCTACAATCGTACAATGTGACTGCATCATGAGTCCACTCTCAATGCACACTGCGAATGCAACACCCCCACACCGAATGGGTTGACACAGCACTCACCGCATACTCCATCTCAGCATAGTTGGTGCCCTTGTACACCCGCACGATCTGAGCCATCCAAATGGCACGGCGAGAGGAAGGGGAAGACAGGAGATTCGGGTGAGACGAGGCACACAGGAGGAGGAGGGAAGAACGGACTGGGAAGGAGGGCAGAGAGGAACCGACGACAGGAGTGCCAAGTCGCGTGAGGAGGGATATCGGAGAAATATGCTGCGGGGAGCGGCTCGCGCAGGTTGTGTTCAAGCCCATGAGGCAGAAAACGGGCAGCTGGGAGTTTCCCGCATTGACTCGCTGGAAAACGTGTGCCACTAGCCCCCCGTGCCACTAGCCCCCCGTGCCACTAGCCCCCCATGCCACTAGCCCCCCGTGCCACTAGCCCCCCGTGCCACTAGCCCCCCATACCACTAGCCCCCCGTGCCACTAGCCCCCCGTGCCACTAGCCCCCGTGCCACTAGCCCCCCGTGCCACTAGCCCCCCGTGCCACTAGCCCCCCGTGCCACTAGCCCCCCGTGCCACTAGCCCCCCGTGCCACTAGCCCCCCGTGCCATTAGCCCCCCGTGCCACTAGCCCCCCTTGCCACTAGCCCCCCGTGCCATTAGCCCCCCGTGCCATTAGCCCCCCGTGCCATTAGCCCCCCTTGCCACTAGCCCCCCGTGCCACTAGCCCCCCGTGCCACTAGCCCCCCTTGCCACTAGCCCCCCATGCCACTAGCCCCCCGTGCCACTAGGCCCCCCTGCCACTAGCCCCCTGTGCCATTAGCCCCCCGTGCCATTAGCCCCCCGTGTCACTAGCCCCCCGTGTCACTAGGCCCCCGTGCCACTAGCCCCCCGTGCCACTAGCCCCCCGTGCCATTAGCCCCCCGTGCCACTAGCCCCGCGTGCCACTAGCCCCCCGTGCCACTAGCCCCGCGTGCCACTAGCCCCCCGTGCCATTAGCCCCCCGTGCCACTAGCCCCCCGTGCCATTAGCCCCCCGTGCCATTAGCCCCCCGTGCCATTAGCCCCCCGTGTCACTAGGCCCCTTGCCACTAGCCCCCCGTGCCACTAGCCCCCCTTGCCACTAGCCCCCCGTGCCACTAGCCCCCCCTGCCACTAGCCCCCCATGCCACTAGCCCACTGTGCCACTTACCTCCTTAATCCAGGGCGCCACCTGTCGGTGCACCTCATCCACGAGAGGGCCTCGCACCACTTGCAGGGATGACTGGGGGCGAGCAGAGGGGAGAACCATTCGAGAGAGAGAGGTGGGAGACGAGATTTGTGCTGGCGCTGCTGGGGGAAGAGAGCTGGGGGAGGGAATCGGGCGCGCAAGGGGCTCAGGCATATAGAGTATTTTCAAGAACCCTGAGGGGGGAAATGGAGTAGGAGTGCAGGAGCCGAGGGGCGTACCGCAGTGGAGTTGGGGGGGTTGATGGGCACGGGATCAGGGGAGGTGGGGCGGAAGATGTAGGCTCCGGATGCCTCCCTGCTCGCCTTGCCGTCACTCGCATTGTACCACGCCCACTCTATGCTCACATCCGCTGCTGCTGCTGCTGCTGCTGCTGCTGCTGCTTTTGCTGATGGAACCTCTCCTCTCGCACCCATTCCTCCCTCCGCCTCTCCCTGTCCCTGCTCTCTCTTCAGCAGCACTGCGCGAGTCATCCTTCCGCCCTGCGCCCTGGAGAAAGAGAGCGTCAGAGCGCTGCTGCCACTGCTGCTGCCCTCGCGTCCCTCCACCTCCGCCCACCCTCCTATCACTATCTCATCCTCCTCCTCCTCCCCTCCATGCATCCCATTGTCTTGACCAACCGCCTCAGGCTCATCACCCAGCACTCTCCTGTCCACGCCACCCTCCTGCTCCGCCCCCTCCTTTACTCTCTCCTCTGTCCTGCCCTCGGGGTATTTATACAACACGAAGAACGAGGCAACACCCAGGGGAGGCGCATCCGCCCAGAACACCAGTGACAGCGCCTCCGAGCCTGCACCACCAGGCTCGGCACCAGCTGCAGCATCAGGTTCGGCGTCAGGTCCGTCGTAGGCTTGGATGAGGAAGGAGCGGGTGGTGGGGAGGAGGAGCGTGTCTGGAAGGACTTGCGAGGGGATGATTGCCCCGCTGGCATTCATGACTTCCACGTCAGCAGTTGACACCTGGATGGGAGGAGGGGTGGGGTGGGGAGGGGAGAAAGAGGGGATAAGGCAAGAGACGAGGAGGGCGAGGAGAGGAGGGGAGGGGGAGATGAAAAGGAAACAGAAGAGAGGGTGAAGGGAAATAAATTCTCCTGAGAACCCAAAATTCAGGGAGGGGGGGGGGGAGTGCAAGATGCAATAGAGTTGGTGAGAAATTGCAGGAATGTGAGGAAAAGGGATGCCGTTGTGAGAGCCAAGGTATGGGGAGGGCCTGCGGGAGGGATATCGTGGCTTACAGGGAATCGGACAATCTCCTTGCGAGCCCACGCCAGAGGATTGTACACTGCCACCACCTGCAGCACGTCGTGCAGACACACCCGGAATAATAAGATGCAGTGAAGGCACCAGAATGTGAAAGCACGAGAATGCCACTACACAGGCACACCAAAAATGCACCAGAATGCAACGAATCAGGGCGTTGCACCTGGGGGAAGCATCATTGCACCGATCTATACATCACCAGAACCCACCAGAACTTTCCCGTCTTGGAGATCCGTTTGGGAGGGCGGGCAGAACGAAATGTTTGACAGCGGGCACTGGGCAGAAGAGAGGGTGGACCACAGTACAAGTGCGCAGAGGGGAGAAACAAACACTGCAATGTCAGGATGAAGTCAAGAGTTCAATGAACAGCAACTACCTAACAACGAGCAGAAAGGCAAAAAGAAGTGTTGTGCAAGTCATGTGCGAACCGGGTCTGCACTCACCATCTCAAAGCTCAGCTTCAGACTGCGGCTGCTCCTGGCAGCTTGACCCCCCCCTACCGCTCCTGCCGCTCCTGCTGCTCCTGCTGCTGCTGCTGCACCCCGTTTCCCAAGAGCTCGCATGAGAGGTGAGGTGGTGGCGGGGGAGGGGGAGGATAGCGGCTGGGAGCTTGGCATCTGCCGCAGGGGAGACTGGGACTGCCACGTGTCAGCCTCTGATTGGCGGTAAATCATGCAGCGAATGGCCTCTGTGAGTAGAGAGGAGGCCTGAGAAGACACAAGCGGGCCGGGTTTGGGGAGGGGCAGGGGGTGGGGGACGCAGGGGATGTGCGGGACATGGGGGATCTTGGGACATGGGGAAACGAGGGCATGGGGGATATGAGACGCACTAGCGACACATGCCTCAGAGAGAAGTTTAAGGGTCCTGTCATGGCCCTCCGTGACGTTCACAAGGGGCTCCGATGACAAGAAATTCACTCATCACTGGCAGTGGCACATCACCACAGCCCACCAATGCACGACTTTAAATGCAAGAGATCTTTAGTGGCATGAACAGTGGCTCTGATACTTGCCGCGCATGTGGCACATGCAATGCATCTGATCGTGTGACACGTGGTGAGCCTCAGAGAGAAGATTAGGCGTTCTGTCACGGCCCCCAGTGATGTTCAAAAGGGGCTCCGATGACAAGAAATTCACTCATCACTGGCAGCGGCACAAGCCCTCTCTGCGACAAAACTCATCTGCCACTTCCCATACAAGAACGTTGTATCTCTAACACATGCTATGCGAATGCCAGGTAACATGCATGCACACGGGACAGGTAGGCGGCGGGCCTCAGAGAGAAGATTAGATGCTCTGTCACGGCCCCCAGTGAGCATGAGTCCACAGGGGGTTCCGATGACAAGAAATTCACTCATCACTGGCGGCAGCGCTAGCAGACCTGATCGACGCACGCCCCTCTATCAAGACCCCTCTGACTTTCTCAAACTGGCCCTTCCACCTCAGCCCAGCAGACCCCCACACGGCCCAGCTGATTCGCCCAGCAATCACAACCAAACCAGAGAAACACGAGCATGGTTGGACACGGGCGGGTAGAGGCACGCGATGCCTCAGAGAGAAGATTAGGTGTTCCGTCCTGGCCCCTCATGATCATCACAAGGGGCTCCGATGACAAGAAATACACTCATCACTGGCAGCAGCACTGGCCTTTCGACTAGAGCCCGACTGACTCAACACTGCCCTTCCTCAAGAGCCCGACAGAACCACACAACCAACGAGGTTGGAGGCGGGCGTGCGTGCGGCATAGGATGCCTCAGAGAGAAGATTAGGAGTTGTGTCACGGCCCCTCGTGCGCATGAGCGTCACAGGGGACTCCGATGACAAGAAATTCACTCATCCCTGGCAAAAGCACAAGCGCCCTGTATAGTTTTGAGGCGCCTCAAAACTCATCCCTGGCAAAAGCACAAGCGCCCTGTATAGTTTTGAGGCGCCTCAAAACTCATCCCTGGCAAAAGCACAAGCGCCCTGTATAGTATTGCAGCGCCTCAAAACTCATCCCTGGCAAAAGCACAAGCGCCCTGTATAGTTTTGAGGCGCCTCAAAACTCATCCCTGGCAAAAGCACAAGCGCCCTGTATAGTTTTGAGGCGCCTCAAAACTCATCCCTGGCAAAAGCACAAGCGCCCTGTATATTTTTGAGGCGCCTCAAAACTCATCCCTGGCAAAAGCACAAGCGCCCTGTATAGTATTGCGGCGCCTCAAAACTCATCCCTGGCAAAAGCACAAGCGCCCTGTATAGTTTTGAGGCGCCTCAAAACTCATCCCTGGCAAAAGCACAAGCGCCCTGTATAGTTTTGAGGCGCCTCAAAACTCATCCCTGGCAAAAGCACAAGCGCCCTGTATAGTATTGCGGCGCCTCAAAACTCATCCCTGGCAAAAGCACAAGCGCCCTGTATAGTTTTGAGGCGCCTCAAAACTCATCCCTGGCAAAAGCACACGCGCCCTGTATAGTTTTGAGGCGCCTCAAAACTAATCCCTGGCAAAAGCACACGCGCCCTGTATAGTTTTGAGGCGCCTCAAAACTCATCCCTGGCAAAAGCACAAGCGCCCTGTATAGTATTGCGGCGCCTCAAAACTCATCCCTGGCAAAAGCACGAGCGCCCTGTATAGTTTTGAGGCGCCTCAAAACTCATCCCTGGCAAAAGCACACGCGCCCTGTCTAGTTTTGAGGCGCCTCAAAAGTCATCCCTGGCAAAAGCACAAGCGCCCTGTATAGTTTTGAGGCGCCTCAAAACTCATCCCTGGCAAAAGCACACGCGCCCTGTATAGTTTTGAGGCGCCTCAAAACTCATCCCTGGCAAAAGCACACGCGCCCTGTATAGTTTTGAGGCGCCTCAAAACTCATCCCTGGCAAAAGCACAAGCGCCCTGTATAGTATTGCGGCGCCTCAAAACTCATCCCTGGCAAAAGCACGAGCGCCCTGTATAGTTTTGAGGCGCCTCAAAACTCATCCCTGGCAAAAGCACACGCGCCCTGTATAGTTTTGAGGCGCCTCAAAACTCATCCCTGGCAAAAGCACAAGCGCCCTGTATAGTTTCGAGGCGCCTCAAAACTCATCCCTGGCAAAAGCACACGCGCCCTGTGCCAGGAGGACATGACTGACCCAACAAAGCCCTTCCACCAGTGCGTGGCACAACCATACCAGCGATTGATGCGCACAGCCACCACCACCACACCAGTATAAACACGAACGTCGAGGTGCCTCACAACCAGACCAGAGAAACACGAACGTGGTTTGAATAGTGGGCCTGTGACGTAGGTGCCTCAGAGGGACTAGAAGGGTCTGTCACGGCCCCTCGTGAGTTATCACCAGGGGCTCCGATGACAAGAAATTCACTCATCACTGGCAGCGCAACTGGCCTTCCTCCTACCAAGGCAGAAACGCACAAGGGCTGACCGACACACATAGCAATCGATCACACCAGGTCATCACACTAGGGTAGCGACGGCGCCCAGGCCTTACAGCCTTGCACAAGGGAGTGGTGGTCCCATGCCATGGGGGCAACAATGGCGTTGTGGAATGGAGAGAACCTCTCCCCCTCACCCATCTGTCCCCCGTTTCTCACCTTCACCGCCCCCCGGTACAGCCTTAGCGTGTAGTCATCGTTCACGTGCCGCTTCGCCGTGCCGCTAACAGAGTCATGATGCTGCGCCACTGCCATTGCCCCTACCCCTCGTCACCCTCCCCCTCTCTCCCCCAAGCCCTCACCTTCACTGCCCCCCGGTACAGCCTCAGCGTGTAGTCATCATTCACGTGCTGCTTCGCTGTGCCGCTGACGGAATCATGGTGCTGCGCCACTGCCATAGCCTCCTCCAGCTCCTCTGCTCCCGACTCGCGCCCCTCCCCTGCTACAGCCGCCCCCTCCCCTCCTCTCCCCAGCCTGCTTCGCCCCACCAGGGCCTCCACTTGCTGGGCAGCCTGCAAAGACGGCCCGAAGAGAAGGAACGCACGGAAAAGAAACAGGAGTTGGGCAGAAACAAGCAGGCAGAGCGTTTTGCGTAGAACGTGGGGCAGAGGCCCATCTTGCAGGTGGCCCATGCATGCGAAGTGCAGAAAAGAAGGATCCGCAAAAGGAATAGAGGAAACATGCATGCAATAAGGCAGAATCACCAGGGCAGGAGAGAGCAGGCGAGTGGGAGGGCGCAAGGGCGTACGAGCAGGAGTGCGCTGCAGGTGCGCACATAGCGCTTGAAGGCGGGCCGGCTGGAGAAGTAGCCGGTCCAGTAGCAGTGCGGGCAGTCTGCATAGCTGGGACGGGACACGAGGATGGTGGAGGGAAGAGGGGAGAAAACAGACGAACGAAATACTTCATGGCAGTAGAACAGGGCGAAGAGGAACGAGTAATGGAGCGGCAAACGAAGAAGGCAATGCGAAAGGGGGGGTCCCTGAAAGCTTGAAGGCAACTGGAGCTCCTGGGAAAAAACAGCTCATGGGAAGAAGTCTCCACACAGCACGAGGGCGTGGAGTAGGGCGCATTCACGCGGCCGCCGCGGTTGACGTGGTGAATGGGACGAGCCTGTCCATGTTGCTGAACCACGTCAGTGCGTACTCACGGGAAGAAGTCTCCAGTCTTGAGGGGCCAGCTCTCGTTGGCGTGGTGCTTGGCGTCCACATAGATGGAGGGCGTGGAGTACAAGGCGTTGACGCGGCCGTCGCGGTTGACGTAGTGGATGAGCTTGTCCATGTTGCGGAACCACGTTATGGCGTTGCTGTACGCGAAGTCGTCGCCCATCGTCCACATGATGTGGTTCGTGCGGTAACTCTCCGCCTGGTGATGTGTTACAAGGCACAGGGCACACACATGTACCACGCACTACACTAGAATATGTGTGCATGCACCAGCAGGAGGATGCGTCATGCATGAAAGGTATAATCCAACCACCCTCCACCATTTCCGCTCCCCCTCCCCTGCCCCCCTTCCCGTTTCCCCACCTCACCCCCAACCCCTCGGCCCACCCTCCCCCCTTCACTTCCCTCCTCTCCCCCCCTCCCCACCTGTTTGAGGGCAGTTTCCACGAACTTATCCACCCGCTCCTGCACATTGTAGTCGTACAGCTCGGGGTCGTCCTATGGACACATGGGGCCAGGGACGGGTCGAAACACGGACGTCAGGAGGGGCACGAGTGGATCAACATGGGGATGAGGGATGGCGGGGATGGCAAGATGACGCATAACAAAGAGTGCCGTACAGTGCGGTCCAGTTCAGTGCAGTGCGGTGCAGTCTGGTACAGCGCGGAGCTGTCACCTGCACGGGCGGGTCCCAGTTGTTGGTGTCGTAGCGGAACGAGTCGGGCGGCAGGTAGTGCACGTACAGCCGCCCGCCAAACACCTCTGCTTGCTGCTTCAGAGTCTCTGACCCCCGCCACACGAACTCCGCCGTGCGCTCGCGGTAGCGCGCTTCGCTGTCTTCATAGTCCGCACGGGCGAAGAATACCGCATCAAAGCCGCCCTGGAGGGGGGAGAGAGGGAGCGGGGGGGGGGGGGAGAGAGGGAGGGCGGGGGAGGGGGGGGGAGGAGGGGAGGAGGTATCAGAAACTGAGAACTTGATTGATTAAAATGAGCAAGAGCATACATCCTTAAGTACCGAGCATCGGAGAGGATGGGAAGGGATAAGGGAGAATCGGAGGGAATCCCAAGGGAATCCTCCCAAATCGTGGGGATTTGGGATGGATTGGGTTGGGATAGGTTGGGGATGAAAACATAGCTACACCCAACCTAACAAATATGAGTATCCCTAAAACCAACAAAGTGTCAACACACAAAATTGTGCCAACCGAATTGCAGCCTATCTCTAACACACCCCCTAGGCTGCAACGTCGGAAGCCGTAGGGACGCCAAGTCCCATGGTACGGAGGAGACGATAGTGATCACGGCGTCCAAGAGCCTTCGTAAACAAGTCGGCGAGGTTGCAGTCAGAGGAAATATGCTTGACGCACAACTGCCCTCGCTGGACGAGCTCGCGCATGAAGAAGTGTCTCAATTCGATGTGCTTGGTTCGTTGGTGGAAGACAGGATCTTTGGTGAGGTGGATAGTGCTCTCGTTATCACACCACAGAGTCGGGGTCTGCTGAGGATACCCGAGCTCAGCCATGAGGTAGGTAAGCCATCGAGCTTCTTGGGCTGCCATGGTGCCTGCGTATAACTCAGCTTCGCAAGATGACAATGAGACGGATGATGAGCGTGTAGATCGCCAGCTGATGACACCACTGCCAAGGGTGAAGCAATAGCCTTGGGAAGAGCGGCGGTCAGCTTGATCATCAGCCCATGAGGAGTCGCTGTATCCCTCGAGGTGAGGAGGGGTCGTGCCACCGAAAGTGAGGACGTAGTCCTTGGTGGCTTGGAGGTAGCGAAGGACGCGCTTAGCAGCCGACCAGTGGCGATTGGTGTATCGACCGGCAGCAACGTAACGCGAGAGCACACTGATGGGGTAGGCGAGGTCGGGCCTTGTGCACATCATCGCATACATGAGTGATCCGACGAGCTCGGGGTATGCCTCATCACAAGGCTCAGGCGATAGATGATGGAGTGGTCAGATCATGCTGCAAGGGAAGGGGAGTGGCCACTGGCTTGGCGTTGTCCATGGCAAAACGCTTGAGGACGTTGTTCACATAGAACTCTTGAGAGAGAGTGATGGTTCGAGCTTCGCGATCCCGCGAGATTTCCATCCCAAGGTAGTTCTTGAGTTCACCGAGGTCCTTCATGGCGAGAGCGTCCCCAAGAGCTTGCTTAACAGCTGCCAGCTGATCGGAGTCCTTGGAGACGAGAATCATGTCGTCAACGTAGACAAGGATGAAGAACGGGCTGTCGTTCTTGCGAATGAAGAGACTCGGATCGGCTGAGGAGGGGTGGAAGTCGAGTGACTCGAGGGTTGCTTTCAGCTTCTTGTGCCATTCCCGAGGAGCCTGCTTCAACCCGTAGACTGGTCGATTCAGCTTCCAGACCGTGCCGGGTGGAAAGGGTAAGGGAAATCCTTGAGGACGTTCCATGTAGATGTCCTCGGGGAGATCCCCTTGGAGAAATGCAGCAGAGACGTCCATGGAGTGAACGTCAAAGTTGCATCGAGCAGCGATGTCCAGCAGGGTCCGAAGTGTGGGCAGTTTGGCTGTCGGAGAGAATGTGTCGAAGAAGTCCAGGCCCTTCTTCTGCGTGAAGCCTTTTGCACAGTATCGCGCCTTGAAGACTGGGAGTTCGCCAGGCAGCTGCTTGACGCGGAAAACCCATTTGCCACGGACAATGTTAACTCCTCGCGGAGGAGAGACGTCCGTGAAAGAGTTGTTGCGAATGAATGCTTCACACTCCGCGATCATGGCTGCGAGCCACTGGGGGGAGTGTGGTCCAGAGATGGCTTCATCATATGAGTTCGGGGTCGGGATGGATGGATTTTCCGAGAAGTTAAGAGTTAGAGCGTCGGCAAGGTCGGGGAAGAGATGGCAGAGCTGACGGATGGCAGCATTGATCTCAATCAGCTCCTCATGCCTATCCTCCAAGAGGCCAGGCATGGATGCACCCCCGGCAGGAGGAGGCGGATTGAGGGAGATGCGAACAGAGAGGGCGAGAGGCGGAGCGGGACCATGAGAGCGGGTGCGGTGAGCAATAGGGACAGGAGAGGAGGGAGGTGGCGGGGGAGCAGGTGGGACATCGACATAAGAGCGTCCGTGGCGACGGCGACGATAGGTGATGGGCGAGTCGGGAGGAGAGGTGGAGGTTGGAGGCGGAAGCGGAGGTGAAGGCGGGGAGGGAGGCGCGGGGGCAGGGGGAGCCACAGAAGGAGAGGGAGGTGGAGGGGCAGCTGCAGGAGCGGGTGCAGGGGGAAGTGCAGGCGCGGGCGGAGGTGAACGGGCAACTGAGCCAGTGGGCGAAGAGGGGTGAGAGAGAGTGGAAGGAGATGGGGAAGGTGAGAGTGAGGGGGCCGCAGGAGCAGCAGAGGGAGGAGGTGGGGTGGGTGAAGTATCGAAATCGGCCCACACAAGCGAAGGTGGAGCGGTGGGGGGTGGTGAAGAGAGGTAAAAAGGGCGACTCTCGTCAAAGGCGACATCGCGGCTGCGAATGAGCTGATTGGTGGAGAGATTGAGGAAAAGGTAATCGGGAGAGTCCAGGTTGTGGCCGAGGTAGACACAGGGTTGAGCTTTGGGTGCAAATTTGCCGCCGTGGGTGCGACGTTCCTGAGGGTTGAGGAGGACATAAGCTGTACACCCCCATACGCGGAGAGGACGTGCACTGGGCTTGGTGCCGGTCCACAGTTCAGCGGGAGTAATGGCAGGCCGAAGAGGGTGAGGGTGAAGGTTGTACAGCAGCGTGGCATGAAGGAGGGCGTAACCCTAAAGGGAAGGTGGTGCACCAGCGTGAGTGAGAAGACAGCGAGCGATTTGCACGAGAGTGCGATTGCGACTTTCGGCAATGCCATTCTGCTGCGGACTGTGGGGAAGGGTGAAGGTCTGGCGAATGCCTTGGGAGGCACAGAACGCTTGAAGGGAATGGTTTCGAAATTCGCCACCGCCATCGGAATGGAGGCACTTGACTGAAGTGCGGAAATGATTTTGGGCTTGTCGAAGCCATGCGATGACGACATCTGGAACAGCTGCTTTGGAGGAGAGTAGGTGGACGGAGGCATAGCGAGAGTGATCGTCAACGAGCACTAGGAAGTAAGAGTGCCCGCCACGAGAGCGGACTGGAGCTGGGCCCCAGACGTCCATGTGGACGAGGTCAAGCGGGGCGGCTGCAGCAGAGGGCGAGGAAGGGTGAGGCAACTGGCGTAGTTTGCTTTGCGCGCAGTCCAAGCATGGAGGAGCGGGAGAAGTGGAGGGTGGAGGAAGTGTGTCGGGCAGGTGAAGAAGCAACTTCTTAGACGCAAGCTCGGAGAGCATGCGGAAGTTGGGATGCCCAAGACGATGGTGGTAAAGAATGGTTGGATCGGTGAGCTGACGGCAGGAGCACGATGATGTGGTGGAGGTAGAGTGTGCTTCTGTGGAAGATGGAGGTACTTGGAGTGTGTAGAGGTTGTTGGCGGTCAGTGTGAAGCGTGCAAGTAGGGCATTGGTGGTGGGCTGAAGGAGATCACAGTGATTGGAATGAGCTGGGAAGATAGTGGTTACCCCTGCTCGTTGAATCTCATGTTGTGCAAGTAAGTTGTGCCGAAGAGTGGGCACGCATATGCCAGTGACTGTGCCAGATGGGAAGGCTGGGCATGGAAGAGTGGAGGAACCATGGGCGACAGTTGTGAAGCTGGAGTCAGCGCCCAGAAGAGGAATAGGTGCTTGGTATGGTTTGAAAGACTCTTTGTCTCGGAGGACCGTGTGGGTTGCGCCACTGTCCAGGACGAATTCAAGTTGTTTAGATGGTGTTTGTGGAGACGTCGAGTACTGGGAACTGGTTTCATTGATCATGGGAAGGCCAGGGAACAACAGGTTGAGACGAACATCAGGACTAGGGGCATGAACGGCTGAGTCCTGACTATCCTGTGCCTCAACCTGGTTGAGCTGGCGCATGCGAAGCCAGTTGGGCGGCTTGGAGTTGATACCATTCTTGGCGAACCAGTCGTCGTCCTTCTTTTTGAAACAGGTGGCGAGCGGGTGATTGGTGCCGCCGCACACCTGACCCGCACGGGGTCCCATTTTGATGACGTAAGGACAGGGTGGGTAGCGGTTACGAGTGGGTGGCGGATTGGGACGCGATGCTGGAGCCGGGACAGAAGCGCGAAGCGCATTTGCACGAGCCTGCGCAGTGTTGTCTTTTTCAGCAGAGAGAAGTGCGGAAGAGACTTTGGCAAAGGTTAGCTCTTCTGGCGGGAGATGGAGAAGCATGGAGCGGGTGGCATTGTAAGAGGGGGTCAGCCCAACAAGCAGAGCTGCTGCAGGGGCTTGCTCTGGGAAGACAATGCCGAGTTGCTTCAGCTCCTGATGAATCCCTTGAATTTCAGCGACGTAATCTGCCATTCCAGGGCACTCCTCCAGACGCACTTGAAACATGCGGGGGATGAGGATCGCCACCCCCACAGCGGTTTTGTTGAGGAAGCGGTCGTTGAGGTACTCCCAGATGGCGTGCGCGGAGGGGTAGTTATGGTAAGTTTTGACGAGCTCGGAAGGGGTAGTGCCGACGAAGACGCCAATGATAGCGGCGTCGGCTTGCTCCCACACGCTGTAAGATTCCTCATACTTGGACATGGATTCCTCATGGGTTTTTAACTCTTCCCCTGTGGCTGTGGCCGAGAGCTTCTTGGGAAGGATCGGCATCTTTCCTTTGCCGCGATTGAGGAGGACATCCTTGAGGCAAATCCCCTCAATTTTGCGGCTTAGGAGATGCTTATCAACCCCATAGCTCCACTCCTTGAAGTTAGGGCTTGAGCCATTTGGGTCGAGGCGTAAGGGAGTGATCGGGTTTGAGAGAGACGCGGAAGGATATGCCATGATGCTCCAAGGACCCTTTCTCCGCGCGTAGCGCAGCTCTTAAGTCGCCGATAGGCAAACCCGCGATGTGCTGCTGCAATCCCGCTGCTCCGCGACCCCCCCTTTTCCGCTTCGCCGCTGCCCCCTTTCCGCTTCGCCGCTGCCCCCTTTCCGCTTCGCCGCTGCCCCTTTTCCGCTTCGCCGCTGCCCCCTTTCCGCTTCGCCGCTGCACCCCCCCGCTGTTGCAAGGGCGACGGGCGACAGCCCGTCCAGCTTCGACGAGCAGATGCGGGGCGACAGGCTCAGCCCGATCAGGTGCGACGAGCAGATGCGGGGCGACGGGCTCAGCCCGATCAGGTGCGACGAGCAGATGCGGGGCGACGGGCTCAGCCCGATAAGAAGCGCCGCGCTGAGTTGAGGCGACTAGAAAAGCTTTGCGTCGTAAGACGCAAATGCTAGGCTCCAACGGAGCGAGAGGATCAAGAGCCGCTTAGGCGGAAACGAGCTCTGATACCATATCAGAAACTGAGAACTTGATTGATTAAAATGAGCAAGAGCATACATCCTTAAGTACCGAGCATCGGAGATGATGGGAAGGGATAAGGGAGAATCGGAGGGAATCCCAAAGGAATCCTCCCAAATCGTGGGGATTTGGGATGGATTGGGTTGGGATAGGTTGGGGATGAAAACATAGCTACACCCAACCTAACAAATATGAGTATCCCTAAAACCAACAAAGTGTCAACACACAAAATTGTGCCAACCGAATTGCAGCCTATCTCTAACAGGAGGGGAAGGAGAAGAATATTGGAGGGCAAGTCGCAGTGCCACTCCCCACTGCCCTGGTCGTCTGCTCGGGCGAAGAACATCGCGTGAAAGCCGCCCTGGTGGCGGGATTACGAGTGAGGGAGGGGGGAGAGAGGGAGGTGGGGGGAGAGAGGAGGGGAGGAGGGGAGGAGGGGAGGAGGGGAAGGAGAAGAGGAGTGGAGGGCAAGTCGAAGTGTCGCAGCACCCCCAGCAGCACCCACCAGCCCCAACCAGCACCTAGCAGCACCCACCAGCCCCCACCAGCACCTAGCAGCACTCACCAGCTCCCAGCAGCACCCAGCAGCACCCACCAGCCCCCACCAACACCCAGCAGCACCCACCAGCTCCCACCAGCTCCAACATCCAGCAGCACTCACCTGCGCGGAGATGAGGTAGCCTTGAACGGCCGAGTGGCCGAAGGGGTCGATCTGCCAGGCGATGCGCGGCACGTGGCCGAACTGCTGGCGGATGAGGCGCAGTCCGAGCGACATCTGGTGGACATGCAGCACTCCAGCAGCACTCAGCACCCACCAACATCCCACCAACACCCACCAGCACCCACCAGCACCCACCAGCATCCAGCAGTACCCAGCAGAACCTACGAGAGCTGAAATCAGGTAGCCCTGAACAGCCGAGTGGCCGAAGGGGTCGATCTGCCAGGCGATGCGCGGCACCTGGCCGAACTGGCGGCGGATGAGGCGCAGCCCCAGCGACATTTGGTGGACCATGTCCGCGTAGTGCGTCGCCGCCTCGTCGTGCATGCACCACCCGCCGTTGCTGCAGCCACGCAGCACGAGGCGAGAAGCGGTATAGATTTAGCATGAAGGACGTACATGCGAGCGGAAATTCGCCAGGCATGCATGTGGCCTTCGCCGGAATAAGAGGAAAAAAACAGACTTCACTAGCCCGAATTCTACGAAATCGAACGTCTGATGAGAAATGAAAGGCACCATCCGGATCTCAAGATGTCTGCAAATGAGATTGCTTCTCAGATTGCTACTGTTCGCCATTGCCGGAACCCGCATTCGTTTCCAACATTGCTGCCAGTATTCCGCGTGTATGTCCCTTCACAGCGCATCCACACCATACTCTTCTACAGCTACTTTCCCCTGACTCACGTGAACTCCAGTTGACCGTTCTTGACCAATCGCCTGACAACACGTCGCACGTCCTTGGGCTGGCGGCGCCACCAGCGCTGGAAGAACCCCTGCTCCACCTGAATGAACTTCCTGTTGGGGTCCAGTGACAGCTGTTCCACCACTGTATCGAGGATGTACTGTACTGCAGCAACCTGGACATGATGTCAACGGATCCAGCGTCAGAATATCCCACAGAACGATAAAAAGTGTGATCACGGTTGGTTAACAAGAAGATTCGGCGAAACGCGAGTGCAGGGATGTCCGAATCGCATTACCTGAATCGAGTTATTCGACCCGACGTAATACTGATCGACGGTCTTGAGCCATCCCACGTCATCATGGGAATGCGCGACGAGGTGCACGTTGAGCTTCCCCTCCACGGGGCCGGCCCTCGTGTTGTACCTCCCGGGCCTCCACCCGCCTCCCTCATGCTCGTGATCGTGGTGATCGTGATGATCGTGATGACGCTCGCGGTGGTGGTGACGATG
Organism: Closterium sp. NIES-67; assembly: GCA_027943415.1. Taxonomy (NCBI): domain Eukaryota; kingdom Viridiplantae; phylum Streptophyta; class Zygnematophyceae; order Desmidiales; family Closteriaceae; genus Closterium; species Closterium sp. NIES-67. The sequence goes on along the minus strand of BQMB01002249.1, from coordinate 143,356 downwards.
CTGCTGGTGATTCTCGTGTTGCTTGTAATGGCGATGCTCGTGTTTCCCGGCAATGACAGCCGCGATAGCAGCGAATCCGATACAAGCTGCTAGCACGAAGGATAATATTCGACAACGCGAGCGCGAAGCGCATCTGGAAGAACGCTCCATCGCCACCAGTGACAGGAGCACCGGGTGTAGATTGAATCAGGAAAAGATTCCACTTTCCGTCTAGATCCACAAGGAGCCAGCGACTACACGCGAGGTAAGGGACCGGACGGATGAAACGCAGCAGTGAGAACAAGACATTCTCAGCTGCTGAATGGCAAGGGCTGGCAAAATGTTTGAGAGATGGTGATGCACACAAATTGGGAGATTCGGAAAATGGACCTAGAGATGATCGTGATGGGAAGGCGCACTGCAGTGGAAGCTTTTCCGACGGTGAGCGGGAAAGCGCGGAATAGGGGGAACTGGCAGAAGCGAATTCAGCGCCAGGCGGGGACCCGTGTGCGCCAGCCAGGAAGTACTGTACAGGCGGTTGCGCGCAACCTGCTGACGTGCTCTGCGTACATATGTTCGGGCTGGCGGAATGGAAGGGGAGGGGGGATTGCGATGGCCCAGTCACCTTGCCCAGCTCAGCCTGGGCCAACGCCACGTCGGATGGCAGACACGGGACAAGAGGAAGCAATTTGCAGAACTGTTGTTAGGAGGAATCGCATTTTGTGCATTGTATCTGTAGTCTCTCTATGATCCAGATTTGCTTTTGAAGATCCAACATTTAGCACAAAGCTACTACCATTGATATAAGGCACATCTACAATGCTCGCAGCCCAACAGAAAAGATCGCTTCTTCAGCTTCCCAGTTGTGTTGACCATCCCGCGCAGTTGTGATGTTCTTCCATTCGAAACCAGCCCACCCACCGAAAGTTTCACCATTAAGGCAGGTAGAGGCCTGGCTGGCCCACGTAGGGCTCCGTTCCTCCGGACCTGATGCTGTTGATGCGTGCTTTCGTCACAACAACGTAGATTGCAGCTGCAGAGTGTCAAATTAGATATATATTATATATATATATGTGTAGGCTTGGTAGGTGTGCTACAGTACTGATTCCTTCTGTAGAGGGTACAACACCCTTCTTGGATCTCTCTCTCTTGTCTAGTCTACCCTCTTTCCTCTCGTCACTTTTCTCCCTAGCTAAAACCTCTCGCTATTCCTAATGCCTAGCTACCTAGCTAGCTCCTTCTAATATGGTATCAGAGCAGGAAGATCATGCTGAGCCTCCTATTCACACTTCCGCCGCGTACTCTCTCCTCTCCTTTCACCTTCGCGCCGCCGTGACGGCCTCCATGTGCTGCCGCGGCGGCCACGCAGCGCTGCTGCGGCGACCTCTGTCTCGCCGCGCTGCCACGGCGACCTCGTCGAGCAGCCGTGGCGACCTCGCCGCGCTGCCGTGGCCGCCACGTTCTGCTGCCACGGCGGTCTCGACGCGTGGCGGCCTCGTCGAGCAGTCGTGGCGGCCTCGCCGCGCTGCCGTGACGACCTCATCGTGTTGCCGTGGCGTCGTCGTGCTGCCGCGGTGGCTTCGATGCACCAGAGCACGGATGGCTGCGGCCAGCGCACTGGTTTAGGCGCCAGCCAGCACGCCCGTACGCCAGCAAGTGCCGCGCCAGCCACGGCGCCTCGCTGAAGACACGCCCCCTCCCCTGCGTCTCCCCTCATCCTAGCCGCAGCTGATGGCTCCCTTCCCGGTCGTCACCGGGCCGTGCCACGCCGCCGGGTGCCGTGAGCTTCGCTGTCGCCGCCGCCGTCGTCGAAGTCGCTGCTGCCACTGGCTGCGCCGCCATCTGCCACCGCCGCCTCCCCTGTCGTCGTCGTCGTAGCAGCCGCTGACACTGTTGCTGCCACCCGCCACCGATGTTGCCGCTTCGCACGAGGGGTAGAAGCCACAGCTGATGCACGACATGGGGGTGCAAGGGCTTGGGGGTGTAGCGTGTGTGGTGTGCTAGCGCCTACCAAACCTAGGGGGTGTGTCAAGTTATATATTACATATATATATATTTGTGTAGGCTTGGTAGGTGTGCTACAGTACTGATTCCTACTGTAGAGGGTACAACACCCTTCTGGTATCCCCCTCTCTTGTCTAGTCTACCCTCTTTTCTCTCGTCACTTTTTTCCCTAGCTAAAACCTCTCGCCATTCCTAATGCCTAGCTATCTAGTTAGCTCCTTCTAACACAAAGGCCCTACTGTTGAAAGGAGTTTAGGCGCTAGGTAGCCATGAGAGGGCGAGAGGTTTTAGGTGCTAGGAAGAGAGAAGAGATACAAGAAGGGGGGGGGATTGTCCCCTCTATAGTAGGATCCAGTAATGTGGCACATCTAACTTACCAAGCCTATACAACTAGGCTTGGTAGGTTAACACACCCCCTAGGCTTGGTAGGCGCTAAATAAATAATATATATATAAGTTGACACACCCCCTAGGCTTGGTGGGCGCTAGCACACCACACACGCAGCACCCCCAAACCTTTGCACCCCCATGCCCTGCAGCAGCAGTGGCATCTACCAGCGGGTCGACCCCTCGTATCACGTGATCGAATGCGCTATGCGGAGTGTGAGAGAGAATGTAACTATAGAATGAATGATTGAATTACAATCCTGAGGAACAACACAATTTATAGGCGAGCACTCGCGACGTCCTCCGAGCAAGGCGCGAGTCTAACTAAAATGTGAATGTTCCAGAAAGGAACCATTTCCCTTTAGAAACAAGTGTTCTAGAAGCACAAAAGGATTCGTCGAAATATGGTGAACACTCGGTGCACGCAACAGTTAATCTAGATAACACATACACTTATTATAACCAAGAATAATCCAAATAACCATTTTGGATAAAATAATCAGAGTGATTGAAAGGAGTATTCTAGGTAATCAATAGTGTCATAGAAAATATAGAAATAGTCCTCTCTCCTAGAAAACTTGTCCTGCTCCCACACTTCCCCCCCTCAAACTAGGTGGTATCTGTAACGCCCTGCTTGAGTAAGTACTGTCGGAGAGCACGAGTAGCGTTTCCCATGTCGGATTCCTTAACCCAGCTATCCTCAGACGGGTCATAGCTCTTCCAACGGATGAGGAACTCGATGTGGCCATGACGTCGGCGTCGATGAGCATGTACAGACTCGATCTCATACTCAGGTTCTCCGTTGACGATGATAGGAGTAGGCGACGGAAGCTGTCGTCCTGCGTAGAAGTGATTCGAGTCCTCGTAGGGTTTCAAGAGTTGCACATGGAAGGCATTGCGAATCTTCCATGTGGTCGGGAGTTTAAGGCGGAAGGTTACAAGAGTAACATGTGCCTCAACGATGAAGGGTCGATAGAACTGAGGCCGAAGCTTAGAAGGGATGTGGCTAAGGTCAAGGTTCCTCGTATCCAACAGAGAGTCTCCAATGTGTATCTGATGGTCCCTTCAGGTCTTATCTGCTTGTCATTTCTGGGAGGTTTGCATCTTCTGGAGGCACTTCTGCGTAGTATCACAGAGTTGATGCATGGCAATGACGAAGTCGTGTGCCGGTTGGACTTGAGCAGGAACAAGAGGCTGTTGTGGAGTGAGAGGATGCCATCCGTAGCAAAGGAATAACGGTGTTTTCCCCATAGCAGAGTGGGTAGCATTGTTGTAGGAGAATTCCAATAGAGGTAACTGTTGGTCCCACTTGCTTGTTTCATCCTTGCAGACAACCCTCAGCAACTGTTCCACAATCTGGTTCAGTCGTTCTGTCTGCCCATCAGTATGTGGATGGTAGGCGGATGACATCGCTAGACGGGTTCCAAGGAGTCGCATGATTTCCTTCCCGAACTTGCTAGTGAACTTTGGGTCTCTGACAGAAATCAAAGTCCTAAGGATCCCATGGAGGTAAGCGACTCGGTGGAAGAGCAGTTGAGGTGTTTCTTTGTTAGTGGCGTTCGCGTGCGTGGTGATGAATGGTCCATCTTTGGGAATTTGTTGATAACCACCATGATTGCATTGTCTCTTGCTGCCATAGTCCAGGCTCACTGTATGCCAAGACTGTTCAGGAAAGGGTAGTGGTTGGAGGAGGCCACGTTCTTCTGCTTACAGCTCTTCATTCACTGGCACGTGTCGCAAGATGTAACAAACTCCTGGACATCTGTCGCCATATTCGGCAAGTAGTAATATTTGGCAATGCCTGTCAGGGTCTTGTTGCTGCCAAAGTGTCCAGCTAACGTGGTGTCGTGATATTCCTCTAGTAGTAGTTGCTTCAAGGGTGCATAGTTAGGTACCCACAGCTTCTTAGTACCCTTGTTATACGCGACCCCTTGGTCCCATAGAAGGAGTCTATATGCTGATGGAATCTCTGGGTCAGTGTTTTAGCCGTGCTGGAAGAGGCCTTTAAGGAGATGATTCATCCCTTGCACTTGGAGGGAGGCAAGGTTCGGCAGTCTGCTTACTGCGTCAGCCTTGTTACGCCACCCAGGCTTGTACATGATGTCATACTTGAAGTGGGTTTCCATGAAATCCACCCACTGAACTTGACGTCGTGACAGAGTCGGTTGTGTTTTCAGGTACTTCAAGCTGCAATGGTCGGTGTAGACCGTAGTCGTCGGTCCTTCCACGTAGCAAAGCCAATTCTTAAAGGCGAGGATGATGGTCAAAGCCTCTTTGTCGTGTATGGGGTAGTTTAGCAGCGCTCTATGCAATTTCTTGCTAAGGTATGCGATAGGTTGCAACCCTTTTCCATGATCTTGCGTGAGTACTACTCCCACGGCTGCATTACTGGCGTAAGCTTCGAGAACATAGTCCTTATCTGGGTCAGGTAGGATCAGGACTGGTGCCAAAGTTAAGGCTTGTTTCAGCTTCTCCACAGCTTGCGTGTGCGTCTCCCCCCACCGAAAAGGTAAACATTTTTTCAGTAGCTCCGTGAGCCGTACTGCTTTCTCGACATAGTTGGGAACGAAGCGGTTGTAGTAGTTGGCAAAGCTGAGGAATTGCTGAAGCTCCTTCACATTCTTAGGCTGCTTCCACTGCTTCACTGCTTCGATATTCTTGGGATCCATGTGTACTCCGCGTGCGCTGACGACGTGTCCCAAGAAGGGAACTTGGTTCAACGCGAACTCGCTTTTCGAGAGTCTGGCGTAGAACTGTTCCTTTCGAAGGATCTTGAACACTTGCCGCATGTGACGTATGTGTTCGTCCATTGATCGACCAGGTACACCACGACACACTCGTCAAGTAGCGGGCGGAGAATATGATTCATCTCGGCCTGGAATGTGGCGGGTGCGTTCGTGAGTCCGAACGGGATCACTAAATACTCTTAGGAGCCATAGCGCGTCCGAAAGGCGGTTTTCTGGATAGAGTTATCCGCCATTCAAATTTGCCAATATCCTGACCGGAGGTCTAGTTTAGAAAAGACCATGGCCCCTCGAAGCTGGTCTAGTAGGTCGTCTATCCTTGGAATAGGTTATTTATTCTTAATGGTTTTCTTGTTGAGCGCCTTGCAGTCGATGCACATCCGCAACGATCCATCAGGTTTTGGTGTGAAGAGTACAGGTGCTCCGTAAGGTGATGTTGACGGTTGGATCAGCTTCTTCTCCAGCAGGCATTCAATCTGCTTCTTCATATCTGCTAGCTCAGATGGACTGAGGTGATACGGAGGCCGGAAGGTTGGTTTAGAACCAAGTTCCTCCACGATCTCGTGCTGGTGGTACGCCCGCCGGTAAGTCGTCGGGTAACACATCCTTGAATTCCTGGAGAACCCCTTTGATGGCACTGGGAAGTTCCTCAGGTAGCTCCAATTCGGTGTCGTCTGCTTCAGTAACTAGCACCGTGTAACACTGCTCCGCCTTCTTCAGCTCCTTAGAGAATCGTACCCACGAGATAGTTGGTACGTCACCCATATTGTCCCAAGTTGGTAACTCGATAGACATGATTTTTATTTTTATATGTGGCCGTCCCCTGCTGCCAGTTGATGATAGGGTTGAACTGCTTCAAGAAATCCCTCCCGAGTATCAGGTCCACTCCTTGTAATTGGGTAACTGATGCAACGGGTGCCCAACGTATTGGTCTAATATAGATATGTAGCCGCGTTTCGCCGCGTACCAGTAACTCCGTGCCATCCACCATTGTCGTCATAAAATGGGAAGGTTTGCTGCTAAAGCTGAGACGTTTGATGGTGGTGTTGGAGGAAACTGTATGGGAGGCTCCGCTGTCCACGAAGGCTTTAAGTCTTTGGCCGTTGCATACTACTGTCAGGAGTAGAGGAGGTTTGGACTCCCCCATGTACTGTAGTTGAGAACCTTTCCACTAAGAGGGTCAAAGGGTATAGAGGCGGAGGACTTATAGGTACTAATGGATCCACTAGATTCTAATGGTGTAGCTGCTGCAGTAGGTGTGATAGGCAAGTGGTGTGTGAAGGGCGGATCTACACCTGGCCTATTGGTTGGTGTAGGATTGGCACGCGTCCGTTCCGCCGCATGTGTCGGCGTAGAAGGTGGGATTCGAGGTCGTTACAATTTATTTTGGACTTCTAGCTTCCCCCTCAGCTGCTTAAGCCGTGTAGCTGCTCCGCGTGGGGTCCGTGGTGGCGTTGAAGGCTGGTTCCGGGAAAGGATATTGACACCAACAAAGATTCGAGTGGCTTCGACCGCTTTTAATTTCCCCCCAAGGTTCGCCGACACTGGAATAATTTCCAGAGGTTTCTGCTTCAATTGGATTCCTTCCTGGAATATTATGATAGCCGTAGAGCCCTTAATTTTATTCTGAAGTAAAGCTTCTTTATACGATAAAGAAAGCTTATTTTCATATGAAATAGGGTATTTCCCGTGGTTTCCCAGATCGATCGGGTGTAGTTTCGCGAAGGTTTTATGCTCCTCGACGATTTCCCTTGACGAAATCTGGTCCTTGGCAGGTAGATTCGTGTCATGATTTCTCCTCATCAGCGCCCAGTCATGCTGCTGCTGCTGATTTTTGCCTTGACTGACTCCGATTTTTCGGATCTTGACCAATCCGCCAGGTAGATCCGCAATCACTGGCGGCGACCATTGTTTTGCTTTTGATTTGCCGAAATCGGAGGGGTGCCGCTGCCGCGCGTGGCTTATTATTCTATTCGTGCTACAATAATTCTGCTGCATTGACCGATTTTGTGCCCGTTCGCGCCACAAAAATCGTATCGCATTGTTCAGCAACCGCAGCAGCAGGGAGCAGTGGGCTTTGGGGGTGCCGGTTCAGGGGGTGCTGGTGTTGGGGCTGCTGGTGTTGGTGGAGTTGGTGTTGGGAGTGCTAGTTCTAGGGGTGCGATTTCTGGGGGTGCTGACTCTGGGGGTGCTGGATCTGTGGGTGGTGCGTCCGAGGGTGCTCGTCTTGGGGGTGCTGTCTCGGGGAGTGCCGGTGGCAGCCGCGGTGCTGCTGGAGGTCCTGGAGAGGACAGGGAGCAGTTGTAGCCGCAACGGCAGTCGCAGCAACAGCATCAGCAGCCAGAGCAGCAGGCGCAGCCACAGCAGCAGGCGCAGCTGCCGCAGGAGGAGAAGCCACAGTCTGCCCTTCGTCTCCTTGGTCTTCCTCCAAGTTCCCCTGTCCGCCCGCCCGTTCCCCCTCCGGTGCGTGACCCTGTTTACGGCCTGCTGTTCCCTCCTCCGGACTCCTCTCTGGCTCGTTTTCCCCCACGCTCCCCTCCGTCCCCAGGCTAGCCTCCCGTTCCCCCTCGTCCCCAGTCCCCAGTTTTTCCGCACTAGGTCCGTCGCCCCTCTGGTGCTCGTCTTGTCTCTCCTCGTCCTAGTGTCCACCCTATGGTCTTTGTTCACCTGCTCCACCAGTCACAGTCCTCCCATTGCCTTCCTTGTCGTCGCTTCCGTCATTCCCCCCTCCTCGCTCCGATGCTGCTCTCGCTGCTCGTCCTACCCTCTCGCGCTTGCATGCGTCACTTGTAACTGACCCTACTGCTCCTCCTGAGACTGTCTCTGCGCTTGTGGCTGCTGTTGCTGACTTCGCCGCTAGCTACCGCCTTGACTACGCTGCCACTCAGGTCTCTAGTACCCCCCGTCCTCCGTCCGTCAGGGGTGCACCTGCCCTTGGTAGTGACGTGCTAGAGGACAGGCAGTATGAGTTGGCCTACCTTGCTGCTGCTGTTCCCCATCTCTGCTCCATGCTTGTATCCCCAGAGGGCGACCCAAAGGCTCTCGACATCCTTGTTCCGCGCTCTTATGGTGAGGCGGTGTCGGGGCCCGGGGCAGCCAAGTGGATACAGGCCATGGAGGTTGAGACGGCATCCTACAGGTCCACAGGCACTTACGTCGACGCAGTTCCCCTGCCTGGTGCGAACGTAGTCGATGGCATGTGGATGTACAAGGTGAAGCGCGCACCTGGAGAGATGCCGAAGTTCAAGGCGCCTTACGTGGCTAGAGGCTTCAGTCAGCGTGAGGGTGTGGACTTCTTTCAGACCTTCTCCCTGACCCCAAAGATGACTAGTCTTCGGATCCTTCTTCACATAGCCGCGCAGCATGACTACGAGCTTCACTCACTCGACTTCTCCACAACGTTCCTGCAAGGTAGTCCGCACGAGCAGATCTACCTCCGGCGCCCTCTAGGCTTCTCTAGGTCCTTCCCACCTGGGATCGAGTGGGGCCTGCGCTGTCCTATCTACGGCCTTCGTCAGGCGCCCCGTGAGTGGCACGACACGTTTCACACCACTCTCTGCTGACCCCTCTCTTTTGGTTCGCACGGGCCAGACACCGTTCTACATTCTAGTGTACGTAGACGATCTTATCTTTGCTACTCCTGACATAGTGGCACTAGCCTCAGTGAAGGCCGAGTTACTTAGGAGACACACTTGTACACACTTGGGGGAGCTGAGGCGCTATTTGGGCTTGGAGATCTCTCGTGACCATGCTGCTCACACGATCACACTCTCCCAGTCCCATATGGTGCAGCCGATCCTCCAGAGGTTCAGTCTCCAGTTCTCCTCAGCATAGCCCACCTCTCTACTTGTGGATCACAAGCTCTCTGTTCCTGTACCGGCTGAGCCGGTCGAGGCTAGTGGTCCATATGCAGAGCTGGTGGGGTGTCTTATGTACCTGATGACGTGAACTCGACCCGATCTAGCGAACCCTCTCAGTCTCTTGGCTCGCTTTGTTGCGACAAGCAGGCACCGACCAGTCCACTGGTCAGCTGCCAAGAGGGTATTGTGGTATCTGGCGCGTACACCAAGATGGCCGCTGAGTCTGCTACGGCGACGGCTGCTGCTGCGGAGGCAAGGGAGGAGGCGGCTAAGGTGCCTAGGGTACCGAGGCTGGGGGAGATGCCACAGGGACAGTAGGTGCGCCCCTAGCAACTTGGCCCCTAGAGTCAGCCGACTCCCCCACAGGCGCAACCGAGGGGAATTGAGTGGTGTGGGAGACACTAGACTGGGCCGAGCAGGGTGGGAGGGGAGCAGCAGGCGGGGCAGGGACAAGGAAAGAGGAGGAGGAGGCACAGGAGTGCTGTGGTGCGGGAAGCGACGGTAGTAGGGGAGCGTCTCGTCAAAGGTAACATCACGAGAGTGGTAAAAGCAGTGGGGTGACGGATGGTAGAACAGCCAATCAGAGGCGTCAAGCGAAAAACCTAGGAAGACACAAGGAAAGGTGCGGGCTGAGAGCTTGTCCGCGGTAGTGTTGCGGACGTGAGCAAGGCTGCCCCAGACGTGGAACGCAGACGCGTCTCCAGGACACCCGGTCCAGAGGAGGGTCGGCGAAACCAGTGGCCGCAGGGAGTGCGGCCACATGTTAAGCTGGCGAGCAGCGTAGCGCACATCAAACGGCCACAGAAAATGGGGTGCACCGGCGTGGACCATGGAGATGCGAGCCACCTCCATTATCAAGCCCATGCGTTGCTCAGTGACCCCATTCTGCTGTGGGGAGTCCGGTAGTGTGTACGTCTGGGGGATGCCCTGCGCACGGCAGAAACGTCCTAGAGTGCCAGATGCGAACTCGCCACCTCGGTCAGAGTGTAAGCGACCTACAGGCAGGCGGTGGTGGGTGCGGACAGCAAGAAGCCACGGGAGAGAACGGTAGGCATGTCGGCCTTCCGCTCCAGCGATAACACTGTGGTGAACCGCGAGAAGTCGTCAACGACGACTAGGAAGCAGCGCTCCCGGCTAAGACCATGGACCGGGGCAAGGCCCCAGACGTCCATGTGCAGTGTCTGTAGCAGCGCTGTGGTAGGAGGAAGCGAGGAGGAGTGAGGGGCGGCGCGCTGCCGGCCCTCGATGCAGGGGGTGCACAGTGGCGCTACCGACGGAGGCAGGGCAAGTAGCGACTCAGGGAGACCATTGACTAGCCCGTGCTGGGACATGTGCCTGAGACGCGGGAGCGCAGGGTGACCTAAGTGGTGGTGCCACAGAAGGGTCGGGTGGGCTAGTGAGCGACAGGAGCAGGACACGGCGACCTCGGCAGACGCAGCAGCCGGCAGAGACTCATTGCGCAGTGTAAAGAGACCTGACCCAGGTTCACGCTCAAAAGTGGCTAAGTTTCGACCGGTGGCTGTGACTGAGCAAGTGACGTGCCTCTCGTGGCCAAGGAACATAATGGTGACGCCTCGGTCCTGAAGGTAACCGACACCCACTAGGTTCCTGGCAAACGAGGGGATGTGCAGACCGGTGAGGGAGCCAGAGGGGAAAGCTGGACAGAGAAGAGTGGTGGTGCTACGTGCAACAGCTGTGGCGGAGGAGTTTGCTAGTGCGACGCGGACAGGCACAGGAAGCAGGGTGAGAGCAGTACTGTCTCAAAAAAAAGTACCGAGACGCGCCAGAGTCGAGGACAAAGGAGAGGGCCAATGTGGGGGAGCCCAGTGAAGAGTCTCTAACAGGTCCTATGCCTGACGCAACAGGGGAGTCTACGCCTGACGCAGCAGGACAATAAGAACTAGCAACACTAGAAGCATCAGAATACAGAGAATACATGGCATGATCGATCTGAAGCATATCCATATCAAATATAGGAACCCCACGATGAAGCAAGACATGCCAGGGGGGTGCCTACACCAGCGGGCCAAACTGACGAACGTAGAGGTTGTCCAAGTGGCGGAAGCAGCGAGCGGCGGTGTGCCCCGTGCGCTGGCACACCTTGCCCGACTGTGAGCTAGTCAGCAGCTGGTACGTGCGGGTCACCGCACCACCACCCGGACTCACAGAGGAGCCACGTGACCCCCAAGGCCCTGAGTGCCCTGGGCCCCAACCCCCACGGCCTCCACCACGACCACCACCCCCAGGGCCCGTCGGCCCCCACTCTACCTCAGTCAGGGAGGTGGAGAAGAGGTCAAGGGTGAGCTCAGAGGGGTGGCGAGCGAGGAGCGCATCGCGGGCAGGGGCTAGGCGGTCAGGAGGTGGGTGACAAGGAAGTAGATAGTGGCGAAGAGGTGGGGCGGGGCGAGCGCTAGCTGAGCCTCAGTACAAGCCGCACGCCAGCGGGCCTCGAGGGAGCGCAGGTGCTCGACTAAGTCTGCTACAGTGGTGAAAGATGTCCGGTCAGGGTTGAAGAAGGGGAGGAGGAGACGACCAAGAGTGGCAGATGACGAGGTGGAGTACCCAGCAAGGATAGCCAGCCAGAGTGCGCGGGCTGACGCAGCACCCACAAAGTGGGAGTGCTCATCAACCGGAAGGCACCTGAGGATGTCTACGCGAGCAGTAGCGTCGTAGGATGCCCAGACAGAGTATGCAGTACGAGTGCTCGAGCGCGGGACAGCAGGGAGCTCACCAAAGACGTGGGCATCCAGGGACTCGTCATCGATGCGCTGACTCATGAGCTGAAGGAGAACTGCCTCATGCCAGGTGGCGAAACCGACTCCCCGCCCCTCCCCATCCAGGCTCAGGATGAAGACGCCGGGTGACGCCATGCTGGCAGCTGCGGCCGGGAAGACAGAGGCGGCAGAAGCAGGGACAGCAAGGGCAGCTGCTACAAGGGCAGCCGGGACAGGGGCTGCAGTGGGAGCCGGTGGTAGCGGCGGCTGCTAGCTAGCAGTGGGATGGTAACGACGGTGGGCCAGCAGTGAGCTCGCTAGCAGAGGCGGCTGCATAGCTATGGGCGAGCCTCGGCAGTGGTGGCAGCAGTGGCTGCAGTGGCAGTGGCTGCTGGCAGCAAGAGCAGTGGCAGTGGCTGCTGGCATCAAGAGCAGTGGCAGTGGTGGCTGCAGCGGCAGTGGCAACTGCAGGAGGCAGCGCAGCAGCTGCAAGGGCAGCGGCGGCAGCGGCGGCAGTGGCGGCTGCAACAGGCAACGGCAGCAGCAGCAGCTGCAAGGGCAGTGGCGGCAGCGGCGGCTGCAAGGGCAGTGGTGGCAGTGGCTGCAAGGGCAGCAGCTGCTGCGGCAGCTGCAAGGGCAGCAGCGGCTGCAAGGGCAGCGGCGGCAGTGGCGGCTGCCACGGGCAACGGCGGCTGCCACGGGCAGCGGCGGCAACGGCAGTGGCGGCAACGGCAGCGGCAGCGGCAAGGGCAATGGCGGCAGCGGCGGCTGCAGTGGCGCTGCAAGGGCAGCAGCTGCAGCTGCAGCTGCAAGGGCAGCAGCGGCAGCGGTGGCTGCAATGGCAGCTGCTGCAGCGGCAGTGGCAGTAGCGACAGCGGCAGTGGCAGCAGTGGCAGCGGTGGCTGCGGCAGCGGTAGGGACTGCAACAGTTGCGGCAGCGGCAATGGCGGCTGCGGCAGTGGCAGCGGTGGCAGCGCAAGCGGCAGCAGCGGCAGTGGCAGCAGCAGCGGCGACAGTGGCTGCGGCGGCGGCGTGAGTGGCTGCAGCGGCAGTAACTGCAGGAGCTGCGGCAGTGGCAGTAGCTGCAGAGCAAGAGGCAGCAGTGGCAGCTGTAGCAGTGGCAGCGGCAGTAGCTGCAGTGGCAGCGGTAGTGGCTGCCGCGGAGAGGCACTACTGGCAGTAGTGGCGGTGACAGCAGCAGCAGTGGCAGTGGCGGCTGCAGTGGCAGCGGCAGACTGTGGCTGCAGCGGCAGTAGCATTCGCAGTGGCGAGCTGGCCAGCGATGAGCTGGTAGGCGCTGCGGACGACTAGCTGCTGGCGAAAGCCTTGGGCAGCTAGTTGGCTGGCGGTGCTGGCGACTAGCTGCTGGCGGCGAGCTAGCGGAAGCTGCTGGCAGCAAGCTGTCTGGCGCTGCTGGCGCCTAGCTGACTAGCACCGCTGGCGGCGAGCTTGCTAAGGCGGCTGGCTAGTGAGCTGGCTAACGAGCTAGCTAGCAAGCTGGCTAACTGGCTGGCTAGCTAGCTGGTGCGTTGGCTGGCGAGCTCGCTAGGGCGCTGGCTGGAGTGCCGTCCTGCTGAGTACCGCACGGAAACAAATCGAACGCTAGGGGGGGGAGGGAGCTCGAGGCTATGAAGCGCGAAATTGGAAGGCTGCAGTGCGCAAAATTGGAAGGCTGCAGTGCGCGAAATTGGAAGGCTACAGTGCACGAAATTGAGAGAGGTGCACACGCGCGAAAAATAAGAAGCTATAGTAGTAACGGCGGTAGTGGGATTAGCGGCAGAAGCGTGAGAAACGGTGGAAGAAGAAAATCTAACCTAGCTCTATACCATGTTAGAGTAGTGGGGAAAGTTGTGACTAAGGGAAAATGTCGAGGGATACAAAAGTAGGGCTGTACTCACTAAGAACCAAACTAACTAGGCTATAAACAAATATGACATAGCTAAGCGATATAAATATATTTGTTGACAAGAATGCGATTGGTCTACTGCTCGACCAATGAAATGGCTGCAGATTTCCTCACCAAGAAGCTGACACGTCAGAAGTTCCAGTACTGCAACAAACTCCATGGAATTATCAAGAAGTGACACTATCGGACTTCTAGAAATGAAGGAGAGTGTTGTGATAAAATCGTACTTAAGCATTTCTGCAAGTAGTTTCGATAGATATTGTCGAGCTATACTGTACCTAGCATCCGTAGAATGACGTCAGCAAATAACGTTCATCTGGTTGATTACTCTAGCAGGCCGTTTCAGCCACGCGAACAGTTGCGCCCCTTTCAGTAGCGATTAGAGCACATAGCGCAAGTAGTTTTGAATAGGCACGTTAGCGAACAGGTACCTTTAGCAGATATAAGAGTAGCTTGTATGAATTCAATTATCAACTTGTTCTTCAGTAAATTCTGGTCAACACTTACAAGTTCCAAGACTTCCGCTGTCTTACTAGTCTACCATTCCAGCCAGGGCTCTCGACATCAGACAAAATCCGTCTGTTTGTCTGATTTTCAGACTCTTTGGCGTTCATCTGATTTTTTAGAAACCCAATTGTTGAATGTCTGATGCCCTAGAAAGTGATTTTTAGTTCCTCTGATATTTCAGGAACTGTATACTTGTTCCTCTGAACTTTCAGACTTAGCGATTCTACTCCTCTGAAAGCGATTTCTGTAGGCCTGTTGACTGTATGAGGGTGCTGATTGGTCCTTAGCCAAAATTCGTGCCCGTTGGGTGCTGGAGGCTCTATTGACTGTATGAGGGCACTGATCGGCCCTTAGCCAAAATCAGTCCCCGTTGCGTGCTGGAAGCTTTGTGAGGGCGCTGGCCCTTCACCAAAATCATGGCACTATGTGTGCTGCTGGAGGCGGTGTGAGGGGGGGGCGCTCACTGGCCCGTTGACCAAAATCACCTCCCAGTTTGTGGTCGGGTCAGGGTGGAGTGACGTAAGGGTGCTGGAGGGCTGTGTGTGCGAGGGCACTCATTGGCCCTTCAAAAATTGCCACATGCGTGCTGGCGCTGAGGGTCTATTCCTACGGGCCTCTCGTCGTGGCAGTTAGTAAAGCGACGAAAGGTTCCCGCCATTTCCGCCACTCGTCAGTTTGGAGCGCCGCTGCTGTACGAATTTCGTAACCACATGTTTGGAAATTGAACACACCAATTGGAAAGAACCTTGTGACAGCTGTGAAGTGCCGCATTCTCCCAAATGTTGGGAGCGGCATATCTGGGACAACCTTCCAAACCTCAAGCAGGGCAGCCCGAAAAACATGCCAAACAATTTGTTCACGAGTCACGGCATCTTGTTTTGCATTTTCTGTTTTCCTTGCCCGAGTGTGTGCCTGGTGTGCAGCACGTTTGTGTGCGTTTGCTGCGCTGTCACGCTTTGCATGGGTCAGCAAACTTTGTGTTTTGAAATTTGTCTTTTGAACATGTGCCGCAATCGAAATGTGCAAATATTCGTTCAACCAAACACCGCTTGCCATGTGGGGTCGCTGGGGTATTGTTTTGGGTCACCAACAAGAAACGCAATGTGACGAGAAGCTGGGACAAACTGCCACGTGACTCGGAAAATACACATCAAACTGACGAAAGCTAACTGCTGGAGCTCGTAGGGATGGACCCTAATTCCCCTCCCCTCCGGCCCCTACAATTAAGATGCGCACCCCTCCCCAAAAATTTATGCCCCATCCCACGCCGCCCCCCATTTACGAACCATTGCTTCTAGTACCAAAGAAGCCCATGTCCGTTAAATTACAAAGGCCGCAGGGGCAGGGAGGGGGATTGGTGTGTGGGGGCAATTAGAAAGTCTTGATTGACTCATCTGCAATTTTAGAAGTCGTATTTCACATCGTCTGAGAAATTAGAAATCGAAATTCCGCTCCTCCTCGCTAGCGAAGACCCTGATTCCAGCAAAGATCCTTCCTCAACTCTTGAAGTATCACAAGGCTGTAATACTGATTTTGGTGTTACAACTTATTAGTACTGGCTGTTACTAGAGGTACTTCCAGTATTATTTTCTACTTCAAGTACTTCTGTCTGCAGATTCTATACTTAGTCTTCTGCACCCCTTTTTCAAATTCTTACAGAAAGGTACACCAGTAGGGGATGTTAAAGTAGCTAGGTAGGAAGAGGAGCCATTGAATGGCAAGAGGTTTTAGGCTAGGGAAAATTACGAGAGAGAAGAGAGTGTGGAATAGAAGAGAGAGGGATACAAGAATGGGGGTTGTACCCTCTACAATAGGATCCAGTAACACCTACCAGGCCTACCATTATATATATCAAATATATAATTTAACACACCCCTTAGGCTTGGTAGCCGAAAGCACACCACACACACAGCACACTAAGCCACACACCCCCTAAGCCTAGCAACCCCATACTCAGTAGCAGCGACGGCTACTCTAGCATGGTCAGCCCCTCGGCGCGTGAGGCGGCGACGTCGACAACAAGGGCAGCGACTGCAACGGCGGCAGCATCGACAGCGGCGGCGGCGTGGCCAGCGGCACCTGCTGCGGTGGCGGTGGCTTTGGCGACAGATGCCGGCGGCGGCGGAGCTCACAGCACTCGGCGGCGTGGCCGGGCTCTGCAATGGTGGGACGGCCGGCGCGAGTTAGCCGTCGGCTGCGGCGAGGAAGAGGGGACGCAAGGGAAGGGGGCGGGGCTTCAGCAGCGGAGCCCAGGAGCGTGCCGCCCCATGTGGCGCGCTGGCTGCATGCGAGCGTGCTGGCCAGCACTAAGACCGGGCGCTGGCCGCTGCCCTCCATGCCGTCCGCTCGCTGGCGCGTAGGCGCTGCCACGGCAGCACGACGACGCCGTCACGGCAGCACGATATGGCCGTGGCGGCGGCGCAGAAAGGACAGGAGGGAGGAGCGGACTTAGCGGAAGCGTGATAAGCGGGCCCAGGAAGAGCAACATGCTCTGATACCATGTTAAAGTAGCTAGGTAGGAAGAGGAGCCATTGAATGGCGAGAGGTTTTAGGCTAGGGAAAGTTACGAAAGAGAAGAGAGTGTGGAATAGAAGAGAGAGGGATACAAGAAGGGGGGTTGTACCCTCTATAGTAGAATCCAGTAACACCTACCAAGCCTACCATTATACATATCAAATATTTAATTTAACAGGGGATTCCTTCCTTCAAGCCAAATTCTGCGAAGGGAGAAAAGAAGGGCCCAGACAAGACAAAACTGCTTGACTGGGGTTGACGAGACGAAGTGGCGTGATGGTGGCAGTTCCGGTTTTACAGAGATTCGGTACAGAGCAAGCGGGTGGCATTTGTTATGCGTGATGCTTTACAGGTATAAGACCATCCGCCCTATAACATCAGACTCTAGATGTCCTTCACCACCTCAACACTTGGAGGTTGACATAGAATGGCAATGCTGTCAAACACATTTGTGTGTGATGTTGTAGACCATATAGGGTTGTGCCATAGAGTACATCCCCCTAGGTTATAATGTCTTGTACTCTCACATTCTAGTCATTTTTTAAGTTTGATATGGTATCATGAGTAGGTTAGGTCCCCTTCGCCCACCAGCGCTTTCGCCGTCGGTCCTAGCCGTCTCGCCAGCCCCGTCCCCTAGCGGCCCCTCGGCCCCGTCGACCAGCGGCCCCGCGGCCCCGTCCCCTAGCGGCCCCTCGGCCCCGTTGACCAGCGGCCCCGCGGCCCCGTCCCCTAGCTGCCCCGCGGCCCCGTCCCCTAGCGGCCCTGCGTTCCCGTCCCCTAGCGGCCCCTCGGCCCCGTCGACCAGCGGCCCCGTGGCCCTGTCCCCTAGTGGCCCTGCGGCCCCGTCCCTTAGCGGCCCCTCGGCCCCTCGGCCCCGTCGACCAGCGGCCCCGTCCCCTAGCGACCCCTTGGCCCCGACGACCCCCGGCCCCGCGGCCCCGTCCCCGTAGCCGGCCCTGTCCCACCGCCGGCCCGTTCCCCTAGCCGGCCCCGTCCTGCAGCCGGCCCCGTCCCGTCGCCGGCCCCGTCCCGAAGCCGACCCCGTCGCGTAGCCGACCATGCTGAGCCGACTCCGCGAGGTAGCTGGCCCCGTCACCTAGCCAACCCCGTCGTCGCGTGGGCCCCGTCGCCCAGCCGGCCTCGCTTTCCAGCCGGCCCGCGCTGACTCCACACCGCACTGCACCGCCCTGCACTGCACTGCACCGCCTTGCACCGCATTGCACCGCACTGTACCGCACTGCATTGTACTGCCCCGCCCTTCTGCCGCCGCACCGACCCTGATGGCGGACTCGGTGCTGCGCTTCGACGCGGAGGGCCAGCCGGTCGAGTTCGACACGTGGCTCGTCGACCCCTGCTGTCACCTCACTGGTCAGCAGCAGGACGGCCACTCCTTGGTCGTCCACCTCGACGGTACGCTCCCCTGCCCTGACCCCCTCGGCTGCCCTGCCCGCTGACCCCTTGTCTGCTGACCGTGAGTCCGCTGCCGCTGCCGCTAAAGCCCGCTCAGTCTGGCTGTCGCGTGACGCAGTCGCATAGCTTGCAATCAGTCATGCCCTCCCCTTGTCTGAGCGCCCACGGTTTCGGTCAGTCAGGACTGCGCAGGAGTTTCTCGAGGCAGTTGTTGCGCGCTACTCCACCCCACCCGCTGCCTCAGTCAGTCGTCTGATCCTGCCCATGCTCTTTCCCGATCTCGCGTCTTTCCCCACGGTCGCTGACCTGGCCGCCCACCTGCGCACGCTAGAGCGACTTGGCGCGCTGCCTGCACTGAGTCCCAGCTTAGTGTCTTTCAGCCACCCATCTGCTCTACCCTCTACCTGCTTGCCACCCGCCTTCCCGACTGCCTTGCTACCGCCCGCGATCACTTCCTTAGTCTCCACCCCGCTGACCTCACCCTCACTGACTTTGTCGACACCCTGTCTGCCATAGAGACCCGCCAGCGCTCTATCGCCCAGTCTAGCGGTACTATGCTGGTCGCTATCTTTCAGGGTTGTGCCCCCGCTCAGTGTACTTTCTCTAATGGTTCTGCTGCTGTCGCTGAGACAGCGCCTGTTGTGGCGACAGCCGCCGCAGCGCAGTTCCGTCCGGGGAAGGGTCACCGCCCCAAGGATGGGCGCGGCGGCGGTAGTGGAGGGGGTAGTGGAGCCAGGCCGCCCGATGGTAGTACAGACAAGGGGACAGGGGCTGGTGCCTCCGAGCAGCAGGACCAGCAGCAGCAGCAGGCGCCGCAGCAGCAGCCGCAACAGCAGCAGCAGCAGCAGCGGCGGGCTGGTGGTCTCCCGCCCGGGTGGTCTGGCGCTGGTGGTGGCAGTGGACGTGGTGGTCGTGCGCGCAGTGTGCCGTCAGGTGGTAGTTCGGGTAACGGGCGCTGTCAGTACCAGCTCCTGACCGTTCCTCGCCATGACTCCTTGTGCGGTAAGATCGGTCACACCCCCGCCCGCAGTTTTCGTCGCCTGGACGACCTGTTTCGTCTTTGCTTCGGCCCGTTGCCCGACCTCCCCGACTGGCACAGCTTGCTTTGCCGTAGTGTTCAGATTTTTTATATGGACATGGATGAGATTAGCTGTGCTTTGTATGTGCTGTATATCGATGACTCGAGTGTGACTGGTTCATACTACCCCTTGTTGCCTAGTGTAGGTGTGCCTAGCCCGTCCTCCCCTTCTGCGTCAGGCGTAGGATCTCTTGCCTTGTTTAGTCTTGGCTCCTCCCTTGCAACTCCGACCCCAGCCACCACAGCTGTGCTCTCCTTTACCCTGGACTCTGGCGCTTCCCGGTGTTTCTTTCGCGACTCCACTACGCTGATGCCGCTTGCCGCTCTCGCCGCAGTTTCCCTTGCCGACCCCTCCTCAGGTCCGGTAGTCGCCCGTAGCTCCACCACACTTCCCTGTTCGGCGGTTCCTCCGGGCTCTCTTGCAGGCCTACACATCCCCTCGTTCTCTAGGAACCTAGTTGGTGGCGGCTGCCTCCAGGACCTTGGCGTCACCACTACGTTTCCTGGTAACGAGCGGTACGCTGTCTGTACCGAGGCCGCCACTCGTGCTCCCCTCACCACGTTCCCCCGGGACCCGGTGTCTGGCCGGTTCACGCTAGACACTGCGCCCCCCCCGGTTGGGACGTCTCCCCATGTGGTTGCGTCTATCCAGGTTGCTGCGGCCTGCTCGTGTCGGTCGCTTACTCACCCGACACTTCTGTGGCACCACCATCTAGGTCACCCCGCACTCCTGCGTCTGCGTTACATGTCTCAGCACGGTCTTGTCCTAGGTCTCCCAGAGTCGTTCCCTGCGTTGCCCTCCTCTCCAGCGCCTCCGTGCATGCCCTGCGTCGAGGGTCGGCTCCGCCGTGCCCCTCACTCCTCCTTGTTCCCCCCCACCGCCGCACCGCTACAGACCCTGCACATGGACGTCTCGGGCCCTGCCCCCGTCCATGGGCCGCGTCGAGAGCGCTACTTCCTCGTGCTTGTCGACAACTACACGCGCTACACCACGTTTTTTCCCCTGGAGCGGAAGGCCGACGTGCGTGACGCTCTTATCTCGTGGCTGGTCTCTCTGTGTGTGCACCGTGGTCTCCTTATCTTGCGTCTTCACTCCGACCGTGGTGGCGAGTTTGCCTCCGGCATCCTTGGTCGTTTCTGTCATGCGGAGGGCATCACCCAGACGTTCACCCTGCCGGACTCCCCGCAGCAGAATGGGGTCACTGAGCGACGCATCGGTTTGGTCATGGAGGTGGCTTAACCTGCTTACTCACCAGCTTAACCTGTGGCCGCACCCCCAGCAGCCGCAGGTTTCGCCGACCCTTCTTTGGACTGGGTCCCTTGGTGACGCGTCTGCGTTCCACGTCTGGGGCTGCCTTGCTCACGTTCGTGCCTCTAGAACGGACAAGCTCATTGCCCGCACCGTCCCTTGTGTCTTCCTCGGTTTCCCCCTTGACTCGTCTGACTGGCACTTCTACCACCCGCCGTCTCACCGTTTCTTTCACTCTCGCGAGGTCACCTTTGACGAGCCCGTCTCCTTCTACCACCACTTTCCCCACCGTGGTCCCCCGATTACTCCCCCCCTGTTTCTGGTTCCCCCTCCTCTGGTCGCCCCTGCTCCTCCCCCTCCCCGCCCTGCCCTGTCTGATGTGTCTCACGTCGCCCCCCTCCCATCGGTTGTCCCGGTCGAGGAGTCTGCTGACTCTAGTGGCCGTGCGGCGCAGTCCTCATCGCCCGCCCCTCCCCCGGTGTCTCCCCCTCTGTCGTCGCAGCAGCCGTCGTCGCAGCAGACGCCGCCGCCGCCGTCGTCGCAGCCGCAGTCGTCGCAGCCGTCGTCGCAGCCGCAGCAGCAGCAGTTCGTCGACCCTGGGGGTGCTGGCATTGAGGAGGGTGCTCGTCCTGGGGTTCCTGTCGTGGCTTGTCTCGGCGGGTCTAGGGGTGGTACCGGTGCTGGAGAGGTTCCTGGTTCTAAGGGTGCTGGAGTGGAGTGTTCCGGAGATGGCCGTGGAGCAGCTGGCAGTCCTAGTGTCGCCATCGTCCCGCCGCCGCAGCAGTCGCCGCCGGTGTCAGCCCTTCGCCTTCTCGGCCTTCCCTCCCCTTACCGCAAGTCTGTGCCTCCTCCACCATCTGCTCCATTTCCTGTCTACGGCCCTGTGTACTCTCCTCCGGACTCGTCTCCGGCTCATCTTCCCCCGCGTTCTCCTCCTGTGCTTGCTCCTCTGTCTCCTAACCCGACACCTCCGTCTCACGTCTCGTCCCGCCGTCCCTCTCGTGCTCGTCCTGTCTCTCCTGTTCCGCGCTCTAACCCTATGTTGCTCCGTTCCCATTTGTCTCGTCCTCCCCTCCTGCCGTCGCCTCCTCCGTCCTCCGTTGTTGTCACGCCTCCCCCTCTGTCTGACTACCTTCGTGCAAGTCGTCCTCTTGTTCCTCGGGTCCTTGCCTCTCTCGTTACCGACCCGTCTGTTCCTGTTTCCCGTCTTGACACTCTTGTCGCTGCGGTCGCTGACTTCGCCTCTACATGCCGCCTTGACTACGCCACTGCTTCGGTCTCTGACCCTGCTCATCCTCCGTCCGTCGGGGGTGCTTCTGCCCTCGGCAGTGACGTCCAGGAGGACCGGCAATACGAGCTTTCTCTCCTGTCCGAGGCTGCTCCCCATCTCTGTTCTATGCCGCTAGTCCCTGAGGGCGACCCCGACGCTTTCAACATCCTGACCCCTCGCACCTACGCCGAGGCGACCTCGGGACCCTGGGCTTCTCAGTGGATAGCTTCCATGGAGCAGGAGATGGCATATTGGAGATCCACCGGTACCTACGTCGACGCATTTCCCCCACCTGGGGTGAACATAGTCGATGGCCGGTGGCTCTTCAAGGTGAAGCGTCCCGCTGGAGAGCCGCCTGTGTTCAAGGCGCGCTACGTGGCAAGAGGCTTTAGTCAGCGTGAGGTGGACTTCTTTCAGACCTTCGCCCCGACCCCGAAGATGACTACTCTTCGGGCACTGCTACACGTAGCAGCACAGCGTGACTACAAGTTACACTCCCTCGACTTCTCCACTGCGTTTCTTTAGGGCAGCCTACACGAGCAGGTCTACCTGCGCCGCCCTCAAGGCTTCACTGGTACTTTCCCTCCTGGGACCCAGTGGCTACTGCGGCGCCCAGTCTACGGCTTGCGACAGGCGCCCCGTGAGTGGCACGACACACTGCGTGCTACCCTTGCTGACCTGCAGTTCTTTCCGTCCTCTACAGACCCCTCGCACTTTGTTCGTGCTAGCCAGACCCCGTTCTACACTCTTGTGTACGTAGACGACCTGGACTTCGCCACTGCTGAAGAGACACCTCTGCACTGACCTAGGATAACTACGCCACTACCTTGGCCTCCAGATCTCCAAGGACAGAGCAGCGCGCACCATTACTCTCACCCTATCACACTTGGTGCACCAGGTCGTTCAGAGGTTCGGTCTTCAGTTCTCCTGAGCACAGCCCACACCTCTGCCATTAGATCACAGGCTCTCTGCTCCATTTCCTGAGGAGTCAGTAGAGCCCAGTGGTCCTTATGCAGAGCTGGTGGGTTGCCTCATGTACCGGATGACTTGCACTCGTCCAGATCTCGCATACCCTCTTAGCATCCTGGCTCGCTTTGTGGCCACAGGCAGACACCGACCACAGCACTGGTCGGCCGCTAAGAGGGTTTGCGTTATCTAGCAAGTACATCGGGCATGGGGTTAGTGCTAGGAGGACACAGGCCAGTGGTCCTTACTGGGCACACAAACGCTTCTTGGGCAGACGATGCTGAGACCCTCAGGTCCTCGCAGGGCTGCTGCTTTAGCCTTGGTTCAGGTGCCGTCTCGTGGAGAGCTACTCGCTCCTCATCTGTTGCTCAGTCCTGCTGTAAGGCCGAGATCTACGCTGGTGCCATGGCAGCATAGGAGCTCCGCTGGCTGACCTTCTTGCTTACTGACTTAGGTGAGCGGCCTAGCTCTGCCCCGGTCTTGTACGCTGACAACAAGGCCATGATCCTCCTGTGTCAGGAGCCACGACTTGAGGGCAGAGCGAAGCACATCCAGCTGCGGTACTTCTTCCTGCGCGAGCTACACCAGCGCCGCCAAGCTCCCGTAGTACACTTGGCCTCCGGTGCCAACACGGCTGATATCTTTACGTAGGCGCTTGCGCCTAAAGATCATCAGTAGCACTGTGTACAGCTAGGTCTCGTTCCTGTAGCCTCTCACTTGCTAGGGCCTTGATTATGTACAGACCTTTATATATATTTTACCCTGACTGGCCTTGTGGCCTCTCCCAATGGCTGGACTAGTAGTGCCGCCCTGGTCTTGCTCTTGCCGTAGTTTGTACTTGTTTGACTGGTCTTTAGACCCTTGCCTCAAAGATTGGACTAGTAATGCCACCCTGAGCTGCTTGTCTCTCAACAGACACTGCCCCTATCCAGTCTAGAGGGTGTGTCAAACACATTTGTGTGTTCTGTTGTAGACCATATAAGGTTGTGCCTTAGAGAGTACAACCCCCTAAGTTATAAGGCCTTGTACTCTCACATTCTAGTCATTCTTTCAGTTTGATAAATGCCATCATACCTCACAATATCATATCTAACCTACAGGCATACACAAAATCATAACTCGCATATATTAAAGAGCAAGAAATAAGTCTAGCAAGGTGTCACAAACAAGGCCGAGCTACATATATACACACACAGATCTTGCTCAGGCCTTGAGGCCACCCATGGGCTCAGATGGGTGCTGCACCCTACCATTCAGGACAGTGAGTGCATGCTCTAGCAAGCACATTTGGAGGATGGCTGACAGCAAGTGTTGTCCCCACTCTCCACTCGGCTTTCCCCCAAACCCCACCTGTCTCCTCTTTTCATCCCCCACCCCCCACGCCACCCCAACCCTCTCCACCCCACCCTCCCCCCGCCCCTCCTCTGCTGACGTCACTTGTGAGTCCCCATCCTACCCTTCCCCATGCTACACGTCCAAACCTGCTTTCTCTAACATGACTTAGGCTATCAGAATTAGAATTTCATAATGTGAGAGAGAGAGTACACAAACATATACCTAAATGTTGTACTCTCTAGAAGGTGACCCTATACAGTCTATACAAACATGATAACTACACATGTTTGACACACCCCCTGGACTGCATAGGGGAATGTTCTAGACAAGCAGCTCAGGGTGGCACTACTAGTCCAGCCTCTGAGACAAGGGTCTAAAAGACCAGTCAGAAGGAGTACAGACAAGGCAAGAACGAGTACAGGGCGGCACTACTAGTCCAACCACTGTGAGAGGACACAAGTCCAGTCTGAGTGTATACATATATATATACGACAGTACAAAGTCAAGGCCCGAGTAAGTGAGAGACTACAGGAACCAGACCAAGCTGTAAACAGT
Source organism: Closterium sp. NIES-67 (assembly GCA_027943415.1). Taxonomy (NCBI): domain Eukaryota; kingdom Viridiplantae; phylum Streptophyta; class Zygnematophyceae; order Desmidiales; family Closteriaceae; genus Closterium; species Closterium sp. NIES-67. Next base: position 118,879 of record BQMB01002249.1, on the reverse strand, counting down.
GCCGCTGGTGATCTTTAGGCGCAAGCGCCTTCGTAAAGATATCAGCTGTGTTGGCACTGGAGGCCAAGTGTACTACGCGAGCCTGGCGACGCTGCTGTAGCTCGCGCAGGAGGAAGTACCGCAGCTGGATGTGCTTCGCTCTGCCCTCGAGTCGAGGCTCCTGACACAGGAGAATCATTGCCCTATTGTCAGCGTACAGGACCGGGGCAGAGCTAGGCCGCTCACCTAAGTCAGTGAGCAAGAAGGTCAGCCAGCGGAGCTCCTGTGCCGCCATGGCACCGGCGTAGATCTCAGCCTCACAGCTGGACTGGGCAACAGACGAGGAGCGGGTAGCTCTCCACGAGACAGCACCTGAGCCAAGGCTAAAGCAGTAGCCCTGGGAAGACCTGAGCGTCTCGGCGTCGTCTGCCCAAGAAGCGTCTGTGTGTCCAGTAAGGACCACTGGCCTGCGTCCGCCTAGCACTAACCCCATGCCCGATGTACTTGCAAGATAACGCAAAACCCTCTTAGCGGCAGACCAGTGCTGAGGTCGGTGTCTGCCTGTGGCCACAAAACCAGCCAGGATGCTGAGAGGGTATGCGAGATCTGGACGAGTGCAAGTCATCAGGTACATGAGGCAACCCACTAGCTCAGCGTAAGGACCACTGGGATCTACCGACTCCTCAGGAACTGGAGCGGAGAGTCTGTGGTCCAGAGGAAGAGGGGTGGGCTGTGCGGAGGAGAACTGAAGGCCGAACCTCTGAAGGACCTGGCGCACCAAGTGTGACTGAGTCAGGGTGATGGTGCGCGCGGCTCTGTCCCTGGAGATCTGCAAGCCAAGGTAACGGCGCAGCTCTCCAAGGTCAGTGCAGGTGTGTCTCTTCAGCAGCTCTGCCTTCACGGAGGCCAGTGCGTCCCTGTCAGCTGTGGCAAAGACCAGGTCGTCTACGTAGACGAGGATGTAGAACGGAGTCGAGCCAGCACGAACGAAGAGCGAGGGGTCTGCAGAGGACGGAAAGAACTGCAGGTCAGCAAGAGTAGCACGCAGCGTGTCGTGCCACTCACGAGGCGCCTGGCGCAGGCCGTAGACTGGGCGCCGCAGAAGCCACTGGGTCCCAGGGGGGAAGGTGCCAGTAAAGCCCTGAGGACGACGCAGGTAGACCTGCTCGTGAAGGCTGCCCTGAAGAAAGGCAGTGGAGAAGTCGAGGGAGTGAAGCTCGTAGTCACGCTGAGCCGCTACGTGTAGCAGAACCCGAAGAGTAGTCATCTTCGGGGTAGGAGCGAAAGTCTGAAAGAAGTCCACCCCCTCGCGCTGACTGAAGCCTCTAGCCACGTAACGCGCCTTGAACACAGGCGGCTCTCCAGGAGGGCGCTTCACCTTGAAGAGCCAACGGCCATCGACCACGTTCACCCCAGGTGGGGGAACTGCGTCGACGAAGGTGCCGGTGGATCTCCAAGATGCCATCTCCTGCTCCATGGCAGCTATCCACTGAGAGGCCCAAGGTCCCGAAACCGCCTCAGCGTAAGTACGAGGGGTCGGGATGTCAAAAGCGTCTGGGTCACCCTCAGGGACTAGCAGCATGGAACAGAGATGGGGAGCAGCCTCGGACAGGGTTTAGGGTCCTCCAGGACGTCACTGCCGAGGGCAGGAGCACCCCCGACAGACGGAGGACAGGCAGGGTCAGAGACCAGAGCGGAGGCGTAGTCAAGGCGGCGGGTAGAGGCGAAGTCAGCGACCGTAGCGACAAGGGCGTCAAGACTCGACACTGGAACAGACGGGTCGGTAACGAGAGAGGCAAGGACCCGAGGAACAAGAGGACGAGCGGCACGAAAGTAGTCAGACAGAGGAGGAGACGCAATGACAAGAGAGGACGGAGGAGGAGACGGGAGGAGGGGAGGACGAGACGCGTGGGAGCGGAGCAACATAGGGTGAGTGCGCGGGACGGGGGAGACAGGACGAGCACGGGAGGGGCGGCGAGACCAGACGTGAGAGGGCGGCGTCGGGTCAGGAGACAGAGGAGGGGACACGGGTGGGGAACGAGGGGGAAAACGAGCCGAGGACGAGTCCGGCGGAGGGAACACGGGGCCGTAGACGGGAAGAGGGGGAGACGGCCGGAGAGGAACAGGCGCAGGGTCAGGGAATGGAAGGCCGAGCAGACGGAGGGCGGACACCGGCGGGGACTGCTGCTGCGGCGACACAACACCAACGCCAGGGCCACAAGCTGCGCGACGGCTACCTCCCGAACCCTCCACACCGGCACCCCCAGAAGGGACACCCCCAGAGCCCGAAACACCGCCAGCACCGGAACCACCCCCAGGCCCGCCGGGACAAGCCCCGACAGGAGCCCCGGGACTAGTACCCACCTCAACGCCAGCACCCCCAGAGTCCACAAACAGCGGCAGCGACGACGGCGGCGGCGGCGGCGGCGGCTGCAGCGACGGCCTCGACGGCGGCGGCGGGAGAGACGACGGCTGCAGCAGCTGCGGCGACGGCGGCTGCGGAGGCGGTGGAGGAGGAGACACCGGGGGAGGGACAGACGGCGAGGACTGCGCCAAAGGACTACCAGAGTCAGAAGACTCGTCGACCGGAACGACCGACGGGAGGGGGTGACGTGAGACACACCAGAGGGGGCCGGACGGGGGGCGGGGGGGGGGAGGGGCAGGGGCCACCAGGGAGGGAGGAACCAGGAACAGGGGGGGAGTAACCGGGGGACCACGGTGGGGAAAGCGGCGGTAGAAGGAGACGGACTCGTCAAAGGTGACGTCGCGAGAGTGAAAGAAACGGTGAGACGGCGGGTGGTAGAAGTGCCAGTCGGACGCGTCAAGGGGGAAACCGAGGAAGACGCAGGGGAGGGTGCGGGCAGTGAGCTTGTCCGTGCCAGAGGCACGAACGTGAGCAAGGCAGCCCCAGACGTGGAACGCAGACGCGTCACCAGGGGACCCGGTCCACAGAAGGGTCGGCGAAACCTGCGGCCGCTGGGGGTGCGGCCACAGGTTAAGCTGGTGAGCGGCGTAGCGCACGGCGAACGGCCACAGAAAATGGGGTGCACCGGCGTGGATCATGGAGGTGCGAGCCACCTCCATGACCAAACCGATGCGTCGCTCAGCGACCCCATTCTGCTGCGAGGAGTCCGGCAGGGTAAACGTCTGGGTGATGCCCTCCGCACGAGAGAAGCGACCAAGGACACCTGAGGCGAACTCGCCACCCCGGTCGGAGTGGAGGCGCAAGGCAGGGAGACCGCGGTGGAGACGAGCAGAGACAAGCCAGGGGATGAGAACGTCAGGCACGTCGGCCTTCCGCTCCAGGGGAAAGACGGTGGTGTAACGTGTGAAGTCGTCGACAAGCACTAGGAAGAAGCGCTCGCGACGCGGCCCATGGACCGGGGCTGGGCCTTAGACGTCCATGTGCAGAGTCTGCAGGGGTGCGGTGGTAGGGGGAAAAGAGGAGGAGTGAGGGGCACGGCGGAGCCGGCCCTCGACACAAGGCGTGCACGGTGGGGCGGGGGATGAGGGAAACTCAGGGAACGAACCGGGGAGACCAAGGACGAGACCGTGCTGGGACATGTGACGCAGACGCGGGAGTGCAGGGTGACCAAGGCGGTGGTGCCAAAGGAGAGTCGGATGAGTGAGGGACCGACAGGAGCACGCAGCAGCAACCTGGGTGGACGCAGCTACCTGGGGGGAAGACCCAGCCGGGGACGTCGCGGTGTCAAGTGTGAACAGGCCGGACACCGGGTCCCGGGGGAAAGTGGTAAGGGGGGCACCAGTGGCGGCCTCGGTACAGACAGCATACCGCTCGTGACCAGGGAACGTAGTGGTGACGCCAAGGTCCTGGAGGCAGCCGACACCAACTAGGTTCCTGGAGAACGAGGGGATATGCAGACCGGTGAGCGAACCTGAAGGAACCGCCGGACAGGGAAGGGAGGTGGAACTGCGGGCAACGACGGGACCACCGGAGGGGTCAGCAAGAGTAACTGCAGCGGGAACAGGCAGCGGCGTCAGCGTCGTGGAGTCGCGGAAGAAACACCGGGAGGCGCCAGAGTCCAAGGTGAAGGAAAGCGCAGCAGTCGCGCGGGGCGACAGTGAAGCGGTGGAAGCACCGAGGCTAAGCAAAGCAGGAGATCCTATGCCTGACGCAGCAGGGGAGTCTACGCTAGGCACAGCTACACTAGGCAACACGGGGTAATAAGAGGGAAGCACACTAGAGTCATCGGCATACATCACATGCAAGGCTGCTACAATGGCATCCATGTCCAAGTCAAAAATCCGAATGCTACGCCTAAGCAAGCTGTGCCAGTCCGGGAGGTCGGGCGCCGGGCCAAAGCGCTGGCGGAACAGGTCGTCCAGACGACGAAAACAGCGAGGAGTGGAATGACCGATCTTACCGCAAACGAAGCCGCGGCGAGGACCGGTCTGGATCTGGTACTGACAGGGCCCGCCTCCAGAACCACCACCCGGTGCACCACCACGCGCACGACCACCACCAGCTCCAGGCCACCCAGGCGGAAGAGCACTCGCCGGCCTCGTCTGCGGCGGCTGCTGCGGAGGCTGCTGCTGCTGCGGCTGCTGCAACGGTGGAGGCAGCGGGGCAGCTGGACCGGGCAGGGTCCCCACGTCCGCACCGGCACCGGACGACCCGCCTCCACCACTACCCCCACCCGCACCCCCGCCACCTCCGCCGCTCCCAACCTTGGGGCGGCGGCCCTTCCCCGAGCGGGACTGCACTGCAGCAGCAGTCTCAGCCACAGCGACAGAGCCGTCGGAGAAGGTACACTGAGCGGGGGCACAACCCTGAAAGATAGGGACCGGTACTGTACCGCTCGCCTGGGCTATGGAGCGGTGACGAGTCTCTATGGCAGTCAGGGTGTCAACAAAGTCGGTGAGGGTGAGAGCAGCAGGGTGGATGCTAAGGAACTGGTCGCGGGCGGCGGCAAGGCGGTCAGGGAGGCGGGTGGCAAGGAGGTAGAGGGTAGAGGTCATGGGAGGCTGGTGGACTCTAAGCTGTGCATCAGTGCAGGCAGCGCGCCAGGCCTCATCTATCGAGCGCAGGTGGGCAGCGAGGTCAGAGACAGTGGGGAAGGACGCCAGGTCAGGAAAGAGCAGGGGGAGGATCAGGCGACCCACTGAGGCAGCAGGAGGGGTAGAATAGCGCTTGATGACAGCATCGAGGTAGGCCTGGGCGGTAGAAATGGTTCTAAAGCGAGGGCGCTCAAGGGGGGGGAGGGCATTGCTAATGGCGAGCTGAGCAAGGGCATCGCGGGAAAGCCAGACTGAGCGGGCAAGGGCAGCGGCGGCAGTGGACTCGCGCTCAGCGGGCGTGGGATCAGCGGGCAGCACAGCAGGGGGGTCAGGGCAGGGGAGCATACCGTCTAGGTGTGCAGAAAGCGGGTGGCCGTCCTGCCGCTGACCAGTGAGGTGGCGGCGAAGGTCAGCCAACCACGCCTCGAACTCCAGAGGCTGACCCTCAGCATCAAAACGAAGCTCAGCAGCCATGAGGGGCAGAGGAGGACAGTGGAGTGCGGTGTAGTGCTGTGCAGTGCGGTGCAGGGCGGTGCAGTGCGGTGCAGTGCGATGCAGTGCGGTGCAGTGCGGTCCAGTGCGGTGCAGTGCGATGCAGTGCGGTGCAGTGCGGTCCAGTGCGGTGCAGTGCGGTCAGTGCGGTTCAGTGAGGTGCAATGCGGTGCAAGGCGGGGCAGGAAAGTGCAGGAGGGTGCAAAGTGGTGCGGGGAACGGGGGACAGTACCAGGAAGTATGGAGGGCCGGGGCAGGCGCGACGGGACAGGGCAGGCGCGACGGGGCCGGGCAGGCGCGACGGGGCCGGGCAGGCACGTCGAGGCCGGGCAAGCGCGACGGGGCCGGGCAGGCGCGACGAGGGGCCGGGCGGCTGCGACGGGGCCGGGCGGCTGCGACGGGGCCGGGCGGCTGCGACGGGGCCGGGCGGCAGCAACAAGGCCGGGCGGCAGCGACGAGGCCGGGCGGCAGCGACAAGGCCGGGCGGCAGCGACGGGGCCGGGCAGGACACAGCAGGGCCGGGCGGGGGCGACGGGGCCGGGCGGGCGTGACGGGGCCGGGCAGGTGCGACAGGGGCCGGGCAGCTGCGACAGGGGCCGGGCGGGCGCCACGGGGCCGAGAGGCCGCGACAGGGCCGAGCTGGGGCGACGGGGCCGAGCAGGGGCGACGGGGCCGAGCAGGGGCGACGGGGCCCAGGAGGGTGGATACGGGGCCCAGGGAGGAGCGCGGCAGGGCCCAGGAGGGGCGCAACAGGCCCAGGAGGGGCGCTACGGGCCCAGGAGGGGCGCAATGGGGGGCCCAGGAGGGGCGCGGCGAGGCCCAGGAGGGGCGCAATGGGGGGGAGGGGCCCAGGAGGGGCGCGACGAGGCCCAGGAAGGGGCGCGACGGGCCTAGGGACGGTCGCGACGGGGCCCAGGAGGGTGGATACGGGGCCCAGGGAGGGGCGCAATGGGGGCCCAGGAGGGGCGCTACCGGCCCAGGAGGGGCACTACGGGCCTAGGAGGGGCGCGACGGGGCCTGGGAGGGGCACGACGGGGCCCAGGAGGGGCGCTACAGGGCCCAGGGAGGGCGCGACGGGTCCCAGTAGGGGCGCTACGGAGCCCAGGAGGGGCGCGACGGGGCCTGGGTGGAGCGCGGCGGGGCCCAGGAGGGGCGCTAGGGGGCCTGGGAGGAGCGTGACGGGGCCTGGGAGGGGCGCTAGGGGGCCTGGGAGGAGCGCGACGGGGCCTGGGAGGGGCGTTACAGGGCCCAGGAGGGGCGCTACGAAGCCCAGGAGGGGCGTGACGAGGCCCAGGAGGGGCGCTACGGGGCCCAGGAGGGGCGCGACGGGGCGCTACGGGGCCTGGGAGGAGCGCGACGGGGCCCAGGAGGGGCGCTAGGGGGCCTGGGAGGAGCGCGACGGGGCCTGGGAGGGGCGCGACGGGGCCTGGGAGGGGCGTTACAGGGCCCAGGAGGGGCGCTACGGAGCCAAGGAGGGGCGCGACGAGGCCCAGGAGGGGCGCTACGGGGCCCAGGAGGGGCGCGACGGGGCGCTACGGGGCCTGGGAGGAGCGCGACGGGGCCCAGGAGGGGCGCTAGGGGGCATGAGCGGAAGCGGGAGGTGGGGGGGGATCCTACCTACGCGTGATACCATATCAGAATTAGAATTTCATAATGTGAGAGAGAGAGTACACAAACATATACCTAAATGTTGTACTCTCTAGAAGGTGACCCTATACAGTCTATACAAACATGATAACTACACATGTTTGACATAGGCACCTCTCAGGCATAATCTCTCGAGGTGGCAAAGTTGAGTGCCAATGCTCCAATTTCCCAACCCTGGAATCAAACTTCAGCGCTTCTTCCTCAGCTTTCCGCAGAGCGCATAGTTGTTGTACGGATGTGACGCAACGAGAGGACTGTTGCCGATCATAGAAACAAACCATTGGATATATTCCAGAACCTCGGCCTTTGTCATGGGGCCTGCCTTCGTCGCGGCAATGAAGCTGTAGCGATTGGCCAGCTGACCCCGGTTGCCTGTGATGCTCTGCCACTGGAAATTCTCGCCCCCCTCCTCGTATAAACCGTCCATGCAGGAATACACGCCCTGCACTTGAGGCGGGGTCCCTCCAGACTGAATGTTGTCGAGGCGCAATTTCGTCACAACGTAGTGTCCACCTGCAAAGGCCCTGCCAAGCGGACAAGGGGAAAAGCAGTAGAGGGAGGAGCACATATAATTTCCAAGAGCAAGAGAAGAAAGCATGAAAGCTGCTGTCCAAAGCCGAAGCTCAGACACAAAGGGCAGCACAAAAAACTGCAAATCTTACTTCACTCCCTTCAGCCAAACTTTCCCGGTAGCCCCTTTGTCGCCCACCAGTTTCCCATTGTTGCGGGTGGGACGCAACTTTGCCACATAGCTCGCTGGCAGTGGGAATGGGAGGGTGGGCAAGAGGGAAGGCAAGAAGACAGGCAAGTTGGGAAGACACTGGAAGGATGCCCCAGCATGTGTTGTACTTTCTAGGGATGCTAAGAGGGCAATTCGCCCAATCATGGAGCCAGGTGTGTCGATCTACCTGACAGCAGGATGTGGCCCCACCATGGCAAAAGAAAAGCTACCCTACCCAGGTTCCATCTGCACTAGTGGTGGTACCATACAGGCAGTAGGTGTACCTTCTCGTGGTGACAGCACATTGTTAGCACGGGTTGAAGGGAATGGGAGAGAAGGCAAGATGCGGAAGGCACTGCAAGGCACCGCAAGGCACTTACAGAAAACCTTGCCTTTCACCACGGGGCGGCCCTGAGTGAAGGCGATGCCAGAGAGGCTGCGAGGGAGGGCCGCTGACAGGGACGCGAACAGGGACTTCGGGGGGAAGGCTGCGGGGGACGTCGGGGGGAACGTCGGGGGGAACGTTGGGGGGAACGTTGGGGGATTCGTTGGGGGGGAAGTCGGGGGGGACGTCGAGGCAGGCGCTGGGGGATTCGAGGGGGGGTCTGCTGGATCCGATGATGCTGCTGACGCTGCAGCTGCTGCGAGGAGCACTACACCTGCACAAGGCACAGCAGCACCGAACCACATGGCAGGGCAGTAATTAGCACCCGCGAGCATCGGTTAGCACGCGTGAGCATTAGATTGCACCCGATGTTCTGGACCGGCGGTAGAGCCTGGATGCAAGGGCGTCAACAATGGTCGGATGCTCACAAATGAACACGCACTGCCAGTGGCAGTGGCGGGAGATCGTTGCTCGGAGTGGCGCCATGATAGGGGGAAGACAGGGAGACGATTCAAGAAGAGTTACAACAGCCAGTAGAAGACTGCTTCGAGCAGACGTGCTTTCAGAAGCGGAGCAAACGAGCCGGTTCTGACTCAATCGGAATGACTTACAATGAAAAAGCACTGAAGGTTTGTTGCTTGCCGTACGGTAGATATGTACTACTGTACGCCCTTCTGGGCGAGAGGAGTCATAGGAGCGCACTTCCGAGGGCGAAGCGCGTCACGGGAAAGGTGGTCGAGGATAGAAAGAGGAACGAGCCGCGCGGGGGCTCGCCACGAATCGCTCAGGTGATTCTTGGAGGGAACGTCGTCGATCCAAGAATCGCCGTTCCGCCATGGAAGCGACTCGTACGGGGACGGCCCGGGGCCAGCCGGACATACCGTTACTCTGCAACGCTTGCACGAACACGGCGAATTCAGGCCGCGCACAGCGCAAGCACCAGCACGCGCAATCCACGTGCACGTGATCTCCAAAGCAGCTGGAGGAGTTTCCGACTACCTGCACTAGATCTCTCGATTCCTTCCCAGTCTACGGGTTCGCCTCACCCCGCGACACCCCTACGCAGGGTCGAGATTCAATCACTTGCAATCCTACGCAGGACTCCTGCCGACAGATACGCAAGACTTATGCGAAAAAGAAAGCGCGGGCAGCCCAAGTCAAGGTAAGAGTATTTTGACCAGGGTTGACGTGACGGCTCGTCAGACGAGGTGAGCTGGATCAGAATCGCACAGCGGGCGTGTCGATGGTATGGCTTTGGGCAAGGCTCGGTCAGTCAGTGACCATTCCCGCACAGATCGGCCCGAGAGCCAAGCCAGCTTGTCCATCCACCCCCCGGCAATGCTGTGTCGCTGATTGAGCTTAGAATGGCGTCGCTGGGACTGACAGTGCATGGCCGAAATGGATCAAAGATTCAAGAACCGCGTTCCTGGGAGATCTGACACGCTGCTAGATCGATGGCTGGGGACAGCCTGAAGATTGAAACGCAATTTCTTTCTTGGATTCTGAACCGTCGGATCTGCAGGCTGGTTTGATGCTGGCGTGCATTGTGGAATCCCAACCAACCAAACTTCAGAACGAGGCCTCACAGCGTTGCCCTTGGAAACACCAAATGGGCAAACCGCGCAGCACAAGGTGAGGATCAGGATTGCTAATTGAACGAGGTTAGACGCGGTGTAGTGGGCTGCTGATAAAGCAGCGTGGGTGGAATGCGGTGACGAGTTCATCTTTGGCCCGTGAATGGAGCTGGCAGATTGGGAAGCTTCGACTAGTCACACTCCGTTGTATTTTGGTGAAGTAGAGAAACCGTTGCGGAAAGCGAGGTGTCTTTTACCGGAGTTGTAATCTAGTCTTGACCAACCAAGCCCGCTCACAGATTCTAACACGCCCTCACACCACCCCACTCACAGATTCAACTAAGAACGAGGTGCTTATTATCCGTGACCTCTGCACCCGGCGTTCTTCGCACGCCGCGAACCTCTCTCACGTGCCAGTGCCCTCTTCGCATCGCATCGCATCGGGTCGCACTTGCTCGCGAGCCTCGTGTGCCGCGCGAACTGCTCGCGAATGTCGCATCTCGTCGTTACTGTGTGACCCGCGCAGCGCTCGTCGCCTCGTCCGTCGCCGCCATGCAGAAGGCATCGCGGCCGGGCGACGCGGGCATGTCGAGCATGGAGCGAGTGGTGTGTGGCTGCTACGCTATATAGCCATGGAAACCTAATTCAGTCTGCCATATCTCCGTGTGTCCCCTGCCCCGTCCATGGGAGCTGTTCACCCTGACGGACGGCGCCATACCATCGCATCACCATAACGTCGTGCCATTATGCCACTGTCCCCTGCCCATCTCACCCCTCAAATCAGAACGCGGAGCTCATCACCCTGGCGGACGGCGCCATGCCACTTCGTGACTAAGCAATCAAGCCAACGTGCTCTCACTCCACCCCCTTCCACCCCTAACGACAGAACACGGTGCTCTTCGCGCTCACGCACGGCGCCATGCCACCGCATTAACATGCCAACGTACCATTATGCTGTACCACCGCGTGTCCCGTGTGTGCTCACGTACGGCGCGATGGTGCGGCAGCTGCTGACGGACATGAGAAGGTCAACAAGCAGGTCGGCGCCATGTGAGTGCAGTGCAGTGCAGTGCTGGGTGGGTGCTGTACGGTGAATAGTGGTGCTTGCTGTGATAACAGTAGCTATGGTGCGGCAGCTGCTGACGGACCTGGAGGATATAGGGAAGTCAACAAACATCTGGACGCCATGTGAGTTCAGTGTTGTACGGTGGGTGCTGCGTGGTGGCATTTGAGGTGTGGTGTACTGAGAGACAGCTGCATATGAGATGGCATGTGGTGCTGTGCGGTGGCATGTGAGTGCTATGGGATGCTGCATGGTGTCATGTGAGTTGCACCATGTGTGCCGGAAGCCACATGTGCGCAACCTGATTAGGGATCTCTCACTCTGCTTTCTCCCTCACTTCATCGCCTCATGTGTGTGCTGCCGTTGTGTTATTTTGAGGCACGAGTGCAGGCTGGTGCTGGACCCAACTTGATTAATCTCAGTTCTCACCCCCCCCCCTCCACCCCTCACTCCCCTCTCCCCCACTTGGCAGCTCGGCTTCAAGATGTTTCTGGGCGTGACGGCAACGGTGACTAACTGGAGCACGGAAGGAAGCGAGTGCAGCCTGGGGTCGGACCCACTTTGATGCGTCGATATTGTGAACCTTTCTGTAGAGGGTACAATCCCCTCCTTGTACTGCTCTCTCTTCCTAATCGACTCTCTTCTTTCTCGACATTCTCTCCTACCCGCTCCTAGATCTACTTTCATCATGCCATTCCATGGCGGCATTCCTAGTATCCTAGCTAAGCTAGTGTCCTAAGTTTAGGAACCTAGACTCCTAAGTTTCTGAGACTAACATATATAATTTAACACACCCCCTAGGCTTAGTAGTAGAAGAACCCACACCCCTTACCTAGCACCACCATTCCAAGCAGCAGCCACGACTACTTCGGCGCGGCCAATCCCACGGTTTTTGTGACGAAGTTTTCTCCACAGTCTGTTTTTCAGACGAAAAAGAATCGCTCGCCTGGGTTGTAATTGCGACAGCGTGAACGCGTATGTTACTACTGTACATGGTGTAAATGTTTAAGTAAGAACTGAATAATGAACTAGAAGGAGAAACCTAGAACAAATACTAGTTGGTTGTACTTACTATAAGCATACCTCAGTCTAGCCTATAACTTCTACATAGGTATATATGTATAAGTTTACACCCCCTAGGCTAGACAAAGGGTGAAGCTAAGCAAGAAGCAAACAGCTCAAGGTGGCACTACTATTCCAACCACTGAGGCAGGGGTCTGGAGACCAGTCAGCAAGGGTACAAACAAGACTAAAGCAAGCCAGGGCGGCACTACTAGTCCGACCACTGGAGGTGAGGCCACAAGGCCAGTCTGACATGTATATATAGTAGAGAGTACACAATAAGGTTCCTAACAAGTGAGAAGCTACAGGAACAAGACCAAGTTGTACACAGTGCCGCTGATGATCTCTAGGCGCAAACGCCTTAGTAAAGATATTAGCTATGTTGGCACCGGAGGCCAAGTGAACTACGTGGGCCTGGCGACGCTGCTGTAGCTCGCGCAGGAGGAAGTACCGCAGCTGGATATGCTTCGCTCTGCCCTCAAGTCGAGGCTCCAGACACAGGAGAATCATGGCCCTGTTGTCAGAGCTAGACCGCTCACCTAGATCAGTGTGCAAGAAGGTCAGCCAGCGAAGCTCCTGTGCCGCCATGGCACCAGCGTAGATCTCAGCCTCACAGCTGGACTGAGCAACAGACGACGAACAAATGAATCTCCAAGAGATAGCACCCGAACCAAGGCTGAAACAGTAGCCCTGAGCTGACCTGAGAGTCTCAGAGTCGTCTGCCCAAGAAGCGTCTGTGTGCCCAGTGAGGACCACCGGCCTGCGTCCTCCGAGCACTAACCCCATGCCCGATGTACTTGCTAGATATCGCAAAACCCTCTTAGCGGCCGACCAGTGCTGTGGTCGGTGTCTGCCAGTGGCCACAAAGCGAGCCAGGATGCTGAGAGGGTATGCGAGATCTGGGCGAGTGCAAGTCATCAGGTACATGAGGCAACCCACCAGCTCTGCGTAGGGGCCACTGGGCTCTACTGGCTTCTTAGGAACGGGAGCGGAGAGCCCATGGTCTACTGGTAGAGGTGTGGGCTGTGCGGAGGAGAACTGAAGACCGAACCTCTGAAGGACCTGACGCACCAGGTGTGACTGTGTCAGAGTGATGGTGCGCGCTGCTCTGTCCCTAAAGATCTGCAGGCCTTCACAGAGGCCAGTGCGTCCCTGTGAACAATAGCAAATACCAGGTCGTCTACGTAAACAAGGATGTAGAACGGAGTCTGGCCGAAACGCACAAACAGCGACGGGTCAGCAGAGGACGGAAAGAACTGCAGGTCTGCTAACGTGGCACGCAGTGTGTCGTGCCACTCGCGAGGAGCCTGACGCAGGCCATAGACCGGGCGCCTGAGAAGCCACTGGGTCCCAGGGGGGAAGGTACCAGTGAAGCCCTGTGGTCGGCGCAGGTAGACTTGCTCGTGTAGGCTGCCGTGAAGAAAGGCAGTAGAGAAGTCGAGGGAGTGAAGCTCGTAGTCGCGCTGTGCTGCTACGTGTAGCAGCGCTCGAAGAGTGGTCATCTTCGGGGTCGGGGCGAAGGTGTGAAAGAAGTCAACCCCCTCGCGCTGACTGAAGCCTCTGGCCACGTAGCGCGCCTTGAAGACAGGCGGCTCTCCAGGGGGGCGCTTCACCTTGAAGAGCCACCGACCATCGACTACGTTCACCCCAGGCGGGGGAACTGCGTCGACGTAAGTGCCGGTGGACCTCCAAGATGCCATCTCCTGCTCCATGGTAGCTATCCACTGAGAGGCCCAAGGTCCCGAGGTGGCCTCAGCGTAGGTGTGAGGAGTCGGGATGTCGAAGGCGTCTGGGTCACCCTCAAGGACTAACAGCATGGAGCAGAGATGGGGAGCAGCCTCGGAAAGGAAAGCGAGCTCGTAGTGCCTGTCCTCTAGGACGTCATTGCCAAGGGCAGGAGCACCCCCGACGGACGGAGGACGGGCAGGGTCAGAGACCAGAGCGGTAGCGTAGTCAAGGCGGCGGGTAGAGGCGAAGTCAGCGACAGCAGCGACAAGCGCGTCAAGGCGTGAGACAGGAACAGAAGGGTCGGTAACAAGAGAGGCAAGAACCCGAGGGACAAGGGGACGAGCGGCACGGAGGTAGTCAGAGAATGGAGGAGGTGCAACATCAAGCGACGAGGGAGGAGGTGACGGGAGGAGGGGAGGATGAGACGAGTGGGAACGGAGCAACATAGGGTGGGAGCGCAGGACATGAGAGGCGGGACGGGCACGTGAGGGACGACGAGACCAAATGTGGGACGGAGACGTAGGGTCAGGAGATAGCGGAGGGGACACAGGAAGGGAACAAGGAGGAAGACGGGCCAGAGACGAGTCCGGCGGCAGGAACACAGGGCCGTAGACAGGAAGGTCAGCAGGCGGTGGGGGAGACACCGGCGAGAGGTCAGGGGAGGGAAGGCCGAGCGGAGATTGGCGGCGACGGCTGCTGCGACGGCTGGGTCGCGACCCTCTTACCGGCAGAACTCTCAACGGCAGCACCCCCAGAACCTTTTCCGCCAGAGCGAGAACGCTCTCCAGCACCAGCGGCACCCCCAGGCCCGCCGGGACAAACCGCGCCAGGAGCCGCAGGATGAACACCCTCCTCAACGCCAGCTCCCCCAGAGGCCAAGAGCGGCGGTGGCAGCGGCAGCGACGGCGGCGGCGGCGGCGGCAGCGGCGGCGGAGTTGGCGACTGCGACAGGGGAGGCGGAGACATCGGGGAAGGGGGACTCGGCAAGGACAGGGCGGGGGTACCACCAGAGTCAGCAGACTCCTCAACGGGGACAACCGACAAGAGGGGAGTGACGTGAGAGACACCAGACGGGGCAGGACGAGGCGGAGGAGGAGGAGGGGTGACCGGGGGAGAGGGAGCAAGGAACAGGGGCGGGGAAACCGGGAGACCTCGGTGAGGGAAGCGGCGGTAGAAGGAGACAGACTCGTCAAAGGTGACGTCACGAGAGTGGAGGAAGCGGTGAGACGGCGGGTGGTAGAAGAGCCAGTCAGACGAGTCCAGGGGGAAACCAAGGAAGACACAGGGACAGTGCGGGCAGTGAGCTTGTCCGTGCCAGAGGCACGAACGTGAGCAAGGCAGCCCCAGACGTGGAACGCAGACGCGTCACCGGGGGACCCGGTCCAAAGGAGGGTCGGCGAAACCTGCGGCCGCTGGGAGCGGGGCCACAGGTTAAGCTGGTGAGCAGCGTAGCGAACAGCGAACGGCCATAGAAAATGGGGGGCATCGACATGAATCATGGAGGTGCGAGCAACCTCCATGACTAAGCCGATGCGGCGCTCAGCAACCCCATTGTGCTGTGGTGAGTCCGGCAAGGTGTACGACTGGGTGATGCCCTCCGCACGACAGAACTGTCCAAGCCGACCAGAGGCGAACTCGCCGCCACGGTCAGAGTGGAGACACAATACGGGGAGACCGCGGTGAAGACGCGCAGCCACAACCCACGGGAAAGAACGTCGGGCACGTCGTTCTTTTGCTCCAAAGGAAACACCGTGGTGTAGCGCGTGTAGTCGTCGACGAGCACAAGGAAGTAGCGCTCACTACGCGGTACGGGGACGGGGGCAGGGTCCCAAACGTCCAGGTGCAGGGTCTGAAGGGGGGCAGTAGTAGGGCGCAGCGAGGAGTGAGGAGCACGGCGGAGCCGGCCCTCGACGCAAGGCGTGCACGGTGGCGCAGTCGAGGGAGGAAGGGCAGGGAGCGACGCGGGGAGACCTAAGACAAGACCGTGCTGGGACATGTGACGCAGACGGGGCAGAGCAGGGTGACCCAGGCGGTGGTTCCAGAGAAGGGACGGGTGAGTGAGGGACCGACAGGAGCAAGCGGCAGCGACCTAGGAGGACGCACCAACCAGGGGGGAAGCGGTGTCGAAAGTAAACAGACCGGACACCGGGTCCCGGGGGAACGTTGCAAGGGGGGAACCCGAGACAGCCTCAGAACAGACAGCGAACCGGTCGTGCCCGGGGAACGTGGTGGTGACGCCGAGGTCCTGGAGACAGCCGACACCAACCAGGTTCCTCGAGAACGAGGGCACGTGGAGGTCTGAAAGGGAGCCCGAGGGAACTGCTGGACAGGGTAGGGACGTAGAACTGCAAGCGACGACAGAACCCGCAGAGGGGTCAGCGAGAGAGACAACAGCAGGCGTAGCAAGCGGCGTGAGCGCGGAACGGTCGCGGAAGAAGCAGGCAGAAACACCAGAGTCGAGAGTGAAGGACAGCGAAGCAGTGGCGGAGGCCGGGAACGGAGCCAGTGCAGTGGCTAGGCTAGGCAAACTAGGCAGTCCTACGCCTGACGCAGCAGGGGAGGCTAAGCTACACAACGGTGCAACACCTAAAATAGAGTACACAGGGTAATAAGCTCCAGCAATACTAGAAGCGTCAGAATACAAGGCATGCAAAGCATCACCTATCTGATCCATGTCTAACTCAAATATCGGCATGCCCTGGCGGAGCAGGCTGTGCCAGCCGGGGAGGTTCGGGGCCGGGCCGAAGCGACGACGAAAGAGATCGTCGAGGCGGCGGAAACAGCAAGCGGTCGGGTGCGGGCAGCGGCACAGAGTGCCGCAAAGAGGACCGGTCTGAAGCTGGTACTGGCAAGTGACAGCACTGGAGCCGCCAGTAGACACCGAGCTACGCGGTGCGCCACCCCCGCCACTACCTCTGGAGGTGCCGTGCCAACCAGGCAGGAGACGGGCCCATGGCTGCGGCGACTGCTGCGGGGACGGCGGCTACTGCTGGGACGGCGACTGCTGCTGAGGATGCTCCTGCTGCGGCTGGGGCTGCTGCTCCTGCCCACCGGTGGTAGTCCCCTCAGGCGGACTACCGTCACGACGACGACCACCACCACCCGTGCCACCACCCCTACCTCCCTGGCGACCACGGCCACCGCTGCGCGAGCGCTGCTGCGGGTGGACCGCAGCAGCCGTCTCGGTGAGAGGGGTCGCCGTGGCGACCGCAGCCGAAACGTCAGTGAACGTGCACTGGGAGGGGGCACAGCCGTGAAAGATAGAGACTGCCGGCGCACCGCTCGACTGAGCGATAGTGCGCTGGCGAGTCTCGATCTCGGTGAGGGTGTTGACAAAGGCGGTGAGGGTGAGATTACCCGGGTGCTGGCTAAGGAAGTGATCGCGAGCACTAGCGAGGCGGTCTGACAGGCGCATGGCTATAAAATAGAGCGTCATGCAGAAGGGGGGGGGGGAGCGCAGTGAGCTGGGCAGCAGTGCTGGCAGTGCGATAGCGGGTCTCTAGGGCACGCAGGTGAGTGACAAAGTCTGCGACGGTAGGGAAGGCTGCAAGGTCTGGGAACAGCATCGGGAAGAGCAAGCGGCCAGCAGAAGCAGACGCGGGTGTGGAATAGCGAGCAATAACGGCGTCTAAGTAAGCTTTGGCCGTCTCAACAGTAGCAAAACGCGAGCGCTCAGACACAGGGAGGGTGTGGCTAATAGCAACCTGAGAAACTGCATCGCGGGAGTCCCAGACCGCACAGGCAAGCGCAGCAGTAGAGAAGGTCTCACGGTCATCAAATGAGGGGTCAGCAGGGATGGGAGCAGGGGTAGGGGGACGGGGGAGCAAGCCATCGACATGGACAACCAAAGAGTGGCCATCCTGGCGCTGACCTGTAAGGTGGCGGCGGAGATCGGAGAGCCAGGCGGCGAAGTCAACCGCATGGCCCTCGGCGTCAATTCGGAGCACGAAGTCAGCCATCGTGCAGGGTCAGCGGCACAGCTCCACAGCTCCGCAGGAACACAGCGACGCAGGGACACAACGGCAACACTCTCCAGCACGGCAGCCGCGAGGCGCCCCAGCACCGGCGAGCAGGGTAGACAGAGCCCGAGGTGGCACGGCAGGCCGAGCAGGCACGAAGAGTGGCCGGGCGGGCAGTGGGAGAGTCCAGGCAGATGCGGTGGGGCCAGGTAGGCGCGGAAGGGACAGGCAGGCGCGACGGGGCCAGGCAGGCGCGGTGGGGCCAGGCAGGCGCGGGGGGGCCAGGCAGGCGCGGCGGGGCCAGGGAGGCGCGGCGGGGCCAGGCTGGTGCAGCGGGGCCAGGCAGGCGCGGCGGGGCCAGGCAGGCGCGGCGGGGCCAGGCAGGCGCGGCGGGGCCAGGCAGGCGCGGCGGGGCCAGGCAGGCGCGGCTGGGCCAGGCACGTGCGGCGGGGCCAGGCAGGCGCGGTGGGGCCAGGTAGGCGCGGCAGGGCCAGGCAGGCGTGGAGGAGCCAGTCAGGCGCGACAGGGCCAGGCTGACCGCGACGGGGCCAAGCGGGCGAGATGGGGGCAGGCAGTGCGCGACGGGGCCTAGCGAGCGTGACGGGGCGAGGCAGGGCGCAACGGGGCCGTAGCGGGCGCGACGGGGCCTAGGAGGCACGACTGGGCCCAGGAGGGGCGCTAGGAGGCGTGACGGGGCCCAGGAGGGGCGCTAGGAGGCGCGATGGGGCCCAGGAGGGGCGCGACGGGGCTAGGAGGCACGACGGGGCCCAGGAGGGGCGCGACGGGGCTAGGAGGCGCGGCGGGGTCCAGGAGGGGCGCGACGAGGCTAGGAGGCGCGACGGGGCCCAGGAGGGGCGCGACAGGGCTAGGAGGGGCGACGGGGCCAAGGAGGGGCGCGACGGGGCCCGGGGGGGGGGGGGGGGGGGCGCGATAGGGCCTAGCTAGGGTACGGGTGGAAGCGGTAGGTGGAGGATTCTAACCTACGCGTGATACCATGTTAAAGTAAGAACAGAATAATGAACTAGAAGGAGAAACCTAGAAACAAATACTAGTTGGTTGTACTCACTAGAAGCATACCTCAATCTAGCCTATAACTTCTACATAGCTAATATGTATAAGTTGACAGTAAATTAGTGTCAATTATGACGGTCGGCAAATAACTGAATGACACAATGTGGCTTGACATTGTGTCACGTAGGGACATGCCCGAAATCGCCGAAATCGGGGGGAAGAGGGGAGGGATCAAAACCGAGGGAAGGGGGGAAGCAAAACGGAGGGGAAGGGGGGATCGAAACGGAGGGAACTGTAGGGGGAAGGAAAACAGATGGGAGGGGGGAAGTGAGACGGAGGGGGAGGGGGGACACAGAGCCCTCGCAAACCCCACTCGATGTAATTGGCTAACAACTTAGGAATTCGTCAGAGTGGGCATGATTCATATGGTAAGGAAATCTGAGCCGTTAATCCTCCTTGGTTGTCGAACGGCTGAAATTTGTCGAAACGATCGCACTCGATCGTGACCGTCAAATATTGATGGAATCTCAATTGACCACACGGGAAACAAGCGAAAATTCCCCTAATGGATTGACTGCTGCTAGAAAGTAGCTGTTACATATCTCCCGCGTCTAGAGGCAAATACATCGTGGGTATTAGGGGATGCCGTTGAGCCTTTTTTGGGGGGGTTGTGGGAGTGTGGGAGGAAACGTGTGTATAGTGGGACTTAGCCGATTGTTTTTTGTTGTTACGTGTGTGGGGGGAATGTCTGTACACGAGGACTTAGCAGATACTGTACTTGTAGGTTGCTTGGTGTGTGGGGGGAATGTCTGTAGAACAGGACTTGGCCAAATTTTACAGGTTGCAGGGTGTGTGGGCGGAGTCTCTCTGGCCTTTGGTGACTTAGCAAAAAATTCATGAATGTGGGCACAGACACAATTTGCCTCTATCAGAGTTTTCGCGGGTCTACCCAGTTGTCGGTTTCAAACGAAAGTGTACACGTTGTCTGAATTCTCAGACAAAATATAACACAGTGTCTGTTTTTTCATATGAAATTTAAATATGCATCTTAAAACCACAGGCTAAAATAGCATAGGGGGGGCTTCAAGAGCGTCGTTCTTGAAGATGGTTCTTTTGAAAAAAACCGGGTTCCCAGTACGATTTTGCGAGGTGCGTTTTTTGGGCAGCTGAACAATGATACAAACACAGTGGTGCCGATTTGACGCGTGTGCGACGAGGCAGGAAACGCGTGCGCGACTCATTCGACTTTTCGCCAGCTTGGTGAAACGAAAAAAACATACTGTACCTCGGACGTATTCGGCGTTCGTGTTCAAGCTTCACATTACGAGGCACCCTCGACCGCGACTTGCGACTAGGGCAAAGGTGAACTGTGCAACTTGTGAGCCGAACAGCCACATGGGTTGCGCGAAATGCGACCTTGTTGAACCTCGGGTTAAAAACCTCTTGCACACCCATGGAGCTCTTGAAAAAACTGAGCTGTGTGAGCGGTCAGTCGCAACTTCATCCGCCGAGCATCTGACGCCAAATCAATCGTCGCGCACCAATAACGTAGCAAAGCTACTTCGCATTACAGACAATTTCGGGTCCCATACCATTTCGGAAATAGAAAACGCACCTAAGGGTTTGCCCCTAAACGAAACATTTTTTCAAGAGCTCCTCAGGTGTGCTATTCTAGCCTGTGGTTTTAATGTTCAGACGAAATAAAATGGGTGGTCTAACAAATCAGATGAAACTAAAAAATTGAGTCTGATTTTCAGACCATCAGACCGATTTCGTCTGATATCAGGGACCCTGGTCCAAGCTCCACGACGATGGGGACCCCCGCGAGTCAGGCGTCGGCTATGGCGAGGAGATGGGACGCAGGGGAAGGAGAAGGGGGGGGGGGGGGGGGGGGGGGGTTGCGTGGTCCAGCATCACGCTTGCAGCTGGCGTGCGGGCGGCAGGTTTAGCGGCGCCACAGGCGTCGCGTGGCCGGCTGCAGCCCGACGACACCGCCATGGCATCCTTATGACGCCGCCATGGCATCCTTATGATGCCGCCACAGCGCGGCGTCTATGCCGCGGCGACGGCAGGTCGACGACGCCGTCACGTCGCCATGGCTGGACGTCGACGCCACGACGACACGCGACGCCACGGCAGCGTGTCGAGACGGCCGAGGCGGCACGACGCGGCCGCCATGGCAGCATGAAAGGGAGAGGAGGAGTGCATAGCGCAAACGTCGGCAACCTGATCTGTTACCATGTCACGAAAGCTAGGTAGCTAGGAACGGTAGGTAGCCATGGAATGGCAAGAGAGTTTAGCTAGGAGAAAGTTACGAGAGAAAAGAGAAAGAAGAATAGAAGAGAGAGGGATACAAGGAGTGGTGCCGTACCCTCTAAAGGAAGTTTCAGTAACGCCTACCAAGCCTACAATTATATACTAACATATATAATTTAACACAAACACCTATCTAGCCTATAACTTCTACATACTAACATATGTATAAGTTGACACACCCCCTAGGCTAGATAAGGGGTAGTGCTGAACAAGACACACGCAGCTTAGGGTGGCACTACTAGTCCAACCTCTGAGGCAGGGGTCCGAAGACCAATCAACAAGAGTACAAACAAGGCAAGAAAAACCAGGGCGGCACTACTAGTCCGACCACTGGAAGAGAAGCCACAAGGCCAGTCTGGAAGGTATAAATATGGAGGAGTACACAATCAAGGTCCTAGCATGTGAGAGTCTACAAGAACAAGACCAAGCTGCAAACACTGCCGCTGATGATCTCTAGGCACAAGCGCCTTAGTGAAGATATCAGCTGTGTTGGCACCAGAGGCCAAGTGTACTACGCGGGCTTGGCAACGCTGCTGTAGCTCGCGCAGGAGGAAGTACCGTAATTGGATGTGCTTCGCTCTGCCCTCAAGTCGAGGCTCCTGACACAGGAGGATCATGGCCCTGTTGTCAGCGTACAGAATCGGGGCAGAGCTTGGCCACTCACCTAAGTCGGCAAGCAAGAAGGTCAGCCAACGGAGCTCCTGTGCTGCCATGGCACCAGCGTAGATCTCAACCTCACAGCTAGACTGGGCAACTGACGAGGAGCGAGTGGACCTCCACGAGATGGCCCCTGAACCATAGCTAAAGCAGTAGCCCTGGGAGGACCGGAGTGTCTCAATATCGTGTGCCCAAGAAGCGTCAGTGTGCCTAGTAAGGACCACTGGCCTGCATCCTCCAAGCACTAACCCCATGCCCGATGTACTTTCTAGATAACGCAAAACCCTCTTAGCGGCCGACCAGTGCTGTGGTCGGTGTCTGCCTGTGGCCACAAAGCGAGCCATGATGCTGAGAGGGTATGCCAGAACTAGACGAGTGCAAGTTATCAGGTACATGAGGCAACCCACCAGCTCTGTGTAAGGACCACTGGGCTCTACTGACTTCTCTGGGACCGGAGCTGAGAGCCTGTGATCTACTGGCAAAGGTGTGGGCTGTGCGTAGGAGAACTCAAGACCGAACCTCGGAAGGACCTGGCGCACCAAGTATGATTGTGTGAGAGTGATGGTGCGCGCTGCTCTGTCCCTAGAGATCTGCAGGCCAAGGTAGATGCGCAACTCTCCTGGGTTAGTGCATGTGTGTCTCCTCAGTAGCCCTGCCTTCACAGAGGCCAATGCGTCGCTATCTGCAGTAGCAAAGACCAGGTCGTCTACGTAGACAAGGATGTCGAACGGAGTCTGGTCAGCACGAATGAAGAGCGAAGGGTCTGCAGAGGACGAAAAGAACTGAAGGTCAGGTAGCGTAGCACACAGCGTATCGTGACACTCATGGGGCGCCTGTCGTAGGCCGTAGACCGGGCGTCGGAGGAGCCACTGGGTCCCAATAGGGAAGGTACTTGTGAAGCCTTGCGATCGGCGTAGGTAGACCTGCTCGTGTAGGCTGCCCTGAAGAAAAGCAGTGGAGAAGTCGAGGGAGTGGAGCTCGTAGTCACGCTGTGCTGCTACGTGTAGCAGCGCCCGAAGAGTAGTCATCTTCGGGGTCAGGGCGAAGGTCTAGAAGAAGTCCATAACCTCTCGCTGACTGAAGCCTCTAGGCACATAACACACATTGAACACAGGCGGCTCTCCAGGGGGGCGCTTCACCTTGAAGAGCCACCGGCCATCGACTACGTTCATCTCAGGTTGAGGAACTGCGTCGACAAAGGTGCCACTGGATCTCCAAGATGCCATCTCCTGCTCCATGGCAGCTATCCACTGAGAGGCCCAGGGTCCTGAGGTCGCCTCAGCGGAAGTGCGAGGGGTCGGGATGTCAAAGGCGTATGGGTCTCCCTCAGGAACTAGCAGCATGGAACAGAGATGGGGAGCAGCCTCGGACAGGAAAGCAAGCTCGTACTGCCTGTCCTCTAGGACGTCACTGCCAGGGATAGGAGCACCGCTGACGGACGGAGGACGGACAAGGTCAGTGTGAGAGTACGACCCCGTTACACCACTTGGCCTTTTTTCTACTTCCTTCCTCTTTTCATTTCTCATCTCATTTGGTTTCCTATTCTCCCTTTTTCATTAACCTTTGGTTTATCCTGCTATTATAGTTATATCACCGACCAGGCTTGGGATGTACTGGGCGCTATATCTGGCGTAATCCTGCCGTAATCCCTTAAAGCCAATAGCCTTGCGTGGCTAAACGCAGGGTGATTCTATCTTCTAGAAGGGTCTATTCCCTTAGGATAAGATAAACCTGGTTACCTGATGTACTCTGGAAGTATAAAAGCGCCTTGTACTGATCGATAGTGCAACCATTCCTCGAGTCATTCGATCCTGTGACACTTGGTAATCAGAGCTTTTCTCACTCGGCCGCGCTCAACTAAGCAGCAGCAGCGGGGGATCCTGCCTCGAAAAACAGCCGGGGGCGACCAATTCGACGCTGATTCTGGTAAGCACCAGCTCCGCGATTTTCGAATTACCCCCTCCGTGCGTGTTTTGAACAGGATGGCAACCTTCGACAACGCCGAGGTTACCCAGCAGCTCTTCGCGCGCATCGCAGCCCTTCAGGAGGAAATGCGAGCGGATCGCGAAGCGTGGCGAAACGAGTTCGAGCGAGTAACTCGACTCGCCGGAGCGCAGCACGAAATGACAACGGCGACAACGCAGCAGTCGCAGCAGTTTCTCGAGGCTCCGAAACCGCGCCCACCTGAGCCGTTCGATTCGAGCGATCGAAACTCCGACGCCCGCAGATGGATCGTCGGGATGGAGATCTACTTCGCAGCCGTCGGATGGAGCTCGCCAGTCTGGGACGGACAACGTGTACGACTCGTGGCGACACTGAAGCGAGGGCCGGCACTCGAGTGGATTGGCGGCAACAGTACCTTCATCCACGGTGAAGCCACGTGGCAGCAGTTCCGCGCCGACCTGCTAAAACGATTCGAGCCGATAAATTCGAGTTTCCTTGCCCGGGAAAAAATTCATCGACACCGACAGTTCGGGAGTGTAGCACAGTACACGCAGCAGATGGAGGAATTTTATAACCACATTCCCGACCTGACCGAAGGGGAAAAAGTACAGTCGTACCTCGCCGAGCTGAAGACTGAAGTCAAACGACAAGTGGCAGCGTCAAACTACGCGAGCTACAGTGACGTCGTATCGGCCGCGGAGCGCTTCGACATGGTCAACGCCGGGACACGACGGACGCACGTCGGCAGTACGCGACAGGGCGACCGCTCGGCTCACCCCACATTCGCCGACCCGATGGAAGTCAACAGATTCGAGGGACGGCCACGTCCAAAAAACACCAACTACACGTGTGATTTTTGCGGGGTGCCGGGTCATCGAATTTTCGACTGCAACAAAATGAAAACCGCACGCGCTGAGTATCGGGCACGCAACAGTGGCGGAAATCCTTCGGCCAATCAAAAGCCAAAAAACGGGACTCGCCAGTGATTGCGGATCTAGCTGGCGAAAAAGAAAAGAGTAGATAGCAACACAAAGGTGTGTACAGAATATTGGGATGTACCCTATGACCCAATCAATGAAACCATTTTTGGGTACTCCGAGCAACGCCTGCCCCTCGTGCTCGAGGTCATCTGCAAAGGACGATGCCTCCAAGCACTCGTGGACAGCGGAGCATCACACACCGTCTGCGACAAGGCAGTAATCGACCGAATTCGGGAAGAGTACAAGCCTTCAGGATTCTCTGCAACGATGGTGGACGGCAGCAAATTACCAGTACACGGCGAAGCAGTGCTACACCTACAAATCGGACCACTGCGCTGGAGACCTGCACTCCCCATCACCAACATCAAAGGGCTTGACTTGATCTTTGGGCGAGACTTCCTAAAAAGATTCAACCCCGAGATTAACTGTGTGAATCGCACCGCAAGTATCTACAACAATGGACGGAGAGTACAGCTACCCAACTGGGACGATACAGGAGATATCCCAGTGGAGACACTCGCACGATTCGAGAAGGACGTGAAGCGAACCGACACCGGGTTCCTGGCGATAGCAACAGAGGTGGAGAATGACGGAGAGAAAGCCTCGGAACCTCCAGAAAAAATCAAGGACTTACTGAAGGAGTTCCAAGACATTCTTCCTGACGATCTTCCGAACGAGCTACCGCCCTACCGAACGCATCAACACGAGATCGTGGAGGAACCGGGTTCGAAGCCGACCTTCTGAGCACCATACCGGCTCAGCCCTACGGAGCTGGCTGACATGAAAAAACAAATCGAGTATCTCCTAGCTAAAGGACTCATCCGACCATCCACTTCACCATACGATGCCCCAGTACTCTTCACACCGAAACCGGACGGAAGCCTGCGCATGTGCATCGACTACCGAGCTCTTAACAAGCAGACCATCAAGAATAAATATCCGTTACCGCGAATCGATGACCTGCTTGACCAGCTTCGGGGAGCTACAGTATTTTCCAAACTGGATCTGCGGTCCGGATATTGGCAGATACGAATGGCGGACAACTCTATCCACAAAACTGCTTTTCGAACTCGGTATGGATCGTACGAGTATTTGGTAATGCCATTCGGACTCACCAACGCACCGGCAACATTCCAAGCCGAAATGAACCACATTCTACGACCACTTTTGGACGAGTGCGTGGTGGTGTACCTGGACGACATCCTCATCTACTCGTGCGACATGAAACAGCATGTCGAACACCTGCGACGCGTCTTCGAAATTCTGCGACGAGAACGATTCTACGTCAAACAGTCCAAGAGCGAATTCGCCCTCAAGAAGGTCCAGTTCCTAGAACACATGGTGAGCGCTCAAGGAGTCCACGTCGACCCCAAGAAAATCGAAGCCGTACGTACGTGGAAGACACCCGAGAGCGTGAAGGAGTTGCAGCAGTTCCTAGGCTTCGCGAATTATTACAACAGGTTCGTGCCACAGTATGCGAAACTCGCAGCACCACTCATGAATCTGCTGAAGAAGAATACGCCCTACAAATGGGAATCAAAACACCAGGAAGCCGTGGAGCAGCTGAAACAAGCACTCACGACCGCCCCAGTACTCATCTTGCCGGATCCCGAACGCGACTACGTAATCGAAGCTGACGCCAGCGACCAGGCAGTAGGAGCAGTCTTGATGCAAGACCAGGGGAACGGACTGCAACCAATCGCCTACCTCAGCAAAAAGCTGCACGGGGCAGAACTCAACTACCCGATACACGACAAAGAGGCCCTTGCCATCGTCATCGCCTTCAAAGCGTGGAGATGTTATCTCGAAGGACGAAGAACAACCGTCTACACCGACCACTGCAGCCTGAAATACTTGAAGACACAACCCAACCTTTCCAGGCGGCAGGTCCGGTGGATCGACTTCCTCGAGACACACTTCCACTACGACATCGTGTACAAGCCCGGCCACAAAAACAAAGCAGACGCTCTCAGCCGGCCTGCACACGTTGCCGCTATTCAAGTTGAAGGGATGAATCCACTACTCAAGGGACTCTTCACACACGGGTACGCCATCGACCCCAAAATTCCCTTGGCAGAAAAGCGACATCTGCTATAGTGGGACAGTGACATCGCGTACCGGAAAGGATCAACGAAAATCTGGGTACCCAATTACCCTCCTTTGCGCCAGTTACTACTCGAAGAATACCACGACGTCCTCTACGCCGGACACTTCGGTAGCAACAAGACGCTCACCGGTATCGCCAAACACTACTACTGGCCCCACTTAGCAGAAGACGTCCAGAAATTCGTCACCTCGTGTGATACATGTCAGCGGATGAAGAGTAGCAAGCAGAAAAAGGCGGGACTACTGCAGCCTCTTCCTGTCCCAGAACAACCATGGCAAGTGGTTAGCCTGGACTTCATCACCGGGTTACCACCTACCACCAGTGGTCATGACGCAATCCTTGTCATCATCGACAAGTTCTCCAAGATGGGGCACTTCATCCCGACACACACGACAGCACGCACCGAGGAGACAGCACAACTCTTCGTTCGTTACATCATCTCACAGCATGGCATCCCAACCACACTCATCTCCGACCGAGACCCTAAGTTCACCAGCAAGTTCTGGAAGGAACTTATGTCTCTCCTCGGGACCAAACTCGCCATGTCATCTGCTTACCATCCGCAGACAGACGGACAGACCGAGCGCCTCAACCAAATTCTTGAGCAACTCCTCCGAGCAGCCTGCAAGGACGAGATCTCCAAATGGGACCTGCACCTGCCCGTACTAGAGTTTGCTTACAACAATGCTACACATGCCGCTACGGGACAGACACCGTTCTTCCTCTGCTACGGACGCCACCCACTCACACCACAAACACCGACAGCATCCGTTACAGTACAACCTGCATGTGATTTCATCACAACCATGCATCAGCTGTGGGATCGGACCCACAAGCGCCTCCTCGACATTCAACAGCAACAGAAGCGCCAGGCCGATCGCCATCGCAACGACCACACCATCACGGTGGGGGAACAGGTGCTTCTTGAAACCCGCAACCTGGACATCAGCCATCTCCCATCTAAACTTCGACCTCGCTTCTGCGGGCCTTTTCTCGTTGAAGCACAGGTCACTCCTGTTACCTTCCGCTTACGCCTACCAGCTACCTGGAAGATTCACAACGCCTTCCATGTCCAGCTTCTAAAGCCCTACCGGGATCCGAACACGATCTTCGTCGGACGCCAACCGCCACCGCCGCCGCCCGTCCTCATCCAGAATGAACCCGAGTACGAGGTCGAATCCGTGCTTGCACACCGCCGACGTCGAAATGGCGCCGTGGAGCTTCTCATCCGTTGGAAGGGTTATGATCCTTCTGAGGACAGCTGGGTACCTGAGTCCGACATGGGTAATGCCCGTCGTCCTCTGCATGACTACCTTGTCAAGCAGGGTGTTACTTCTACCACCCAACTTTGAGGGGGGGAAGTGTGAGAGTACGACCCCGTTACACCACTTGGCCTTTTTTCTACTTCCTTCCTCTTTTCATTTCTCATCTCATTTGGTTTCCTATTCTCCCTTTTTCATAAACCTTTGGTTTATCCTGCTATAATAGTTATATCACCGACCAGGCTTGGGATGTACTGGGCTCTATATCTGGCGTAATCCTGCCGTAATCCCTTAAAGCCAATAGCCTCGCGGGGCTATACGCAGGGTGATTCTATCTTCTAGAAGGGTCTATTCCCTTAGGATACGATAAACCTGGTTACCTGATGTACTCTGGAAGTATAAAAGCGCCTTGTACTGATCGATAGTGCAACCTTTCCTCGAGTCATTCGATCCTGTGACAGTCAGAGACCAGAGCGGTGGCGTAGTCAAGGCGGCGCGTAGAGGCGAAGTCAGGGATAGCAGTGACAAGAGCGTCAAGACGCGAAACAGGAACAGACGAGTCAGTAACAAGGGAGGCAAGGACCCAAGGAACAAGAGGACGCGCAGCACGAAGGTAGTCAGACAGTGGGGGAGGCGCGAGAACGAGCGACGACGGAGGAGGCGAAGGCATGAGGGGAGGACGAGACGTGTGGGAATGAAGCAACATAGGGTGAGAACACTAAAACAGGGGAGACAGGACGAGCACGAGAAGGATGGCGAGACCAGACGTGTGGCGGAGGCGTCGGGTCAAGAGATAGAGGAGTAATAGGAGGGGAACAAGATGGGAAACGAGCCGGGGACGAGTCCGGCGGAGGAAACACAAGACCATGGATAGGAAGGGGAGGAGGCGGCAGGGGAGGCGCAGGCGAGCGGTTAGGGGAGGAAAGGCCAAGCAGGCAAAGGGCGGGCACCGGCGACCGTTGCTGCTGCTGTTCGACACCGGCACCCGGACCGCCACCTGCATCGCGGCTACCTCCAGAACACTCCACTCCAGCACCCCCAGAATAAGCACCCCTAGAGCGAGAACCCTCTCCAGCACCGGTGCCACCCCCGAGCCCGCCGGGACAAGCCCCCAGAGACCACGTACGGCTGCTGCTGCTGCGACGGCGGTGGCGGCTGTGGCGGGGGTGAGGGCGGCTGCTGTGGCGGCGGCAGTGGTGGCGGCGGCGGCTGCTGCGGCGGCCGTGGCTTCGATGGCAGAGGAGGAGACACCGGGGGAGAGAGGGCGGCAAGAACTGCACCGCTGGGCCATAGGAGTCAGCCGACTCCTCGACCGGGACATTCAACGGTAGGGGAGTGATGTGAGACCCACCAAACGGAGCAGGACGGGGAGGAAGATGAGCAGGGGCTTCCGAGGGAGTGGGGACCAGAAACAGGGGAGGGGAAACCAGGAGACCTCGGTGGGGAAAGCGGTGGTAAAAAAAGACAGACTTGTCAAAAGTGACGTCACGGGAGTGAAAGAAGCTGTGAGACAGCGGGTGATAAAATTGCCAGTCAGAGGAGTCCAGGGGAAAACCGAGGATGACAGAGGGGACAGTGCGGGCAGTGAGCTTGTACGTGCCTGAGGCATGAATGTGAGCGAGGCAGCCCCAGACGTGGAACGCGGACGCGTCACTAGGGAACCCGATCCAAAGGAGGGTCGGCAAAACCTGCGGCCGCTGGGAGCGCGACCAGAGGTTAAGCTGGTGAGCGGCGTAGCGAACGGCGAACGACCACAGAAAATGGGGTGCACCGGCATGAATCATGGAGGTACGAGTCATCTCCATGACTGAGCCGATGCGTCGCTCAGCGACCCCATTCTGCTGCGGGGATTCCGGTAGGGAGTACAACTGGGTGATGCCCTCCGCATGACAGAATTCTCCAAGCCAGCCACAGGCGAACTCGCCGCTAGAGTCTGGGTGGAGATTCAAGACAGGGAGACTGCGGTGAAGGCGGGCAGCCACAATCCACAGGATGAGAATGTCAGGCACGTCGGCCTTCCGCTCCAAGGGAAACACCTTGGTGTAGCGCGCGTAGTCAACGACAAGCACTAGAAAGTAGCGCTCGCGACGCGGTCCGGGGACGTGGGCTGGGCCCCAGACGTCCAGGTGCAGGGTCTGAAGGGGTGCGGTGGCAGGACGAAGCGAGGAGGAGTGAGGAGCACGATGCAGCCAGCCCTTGACGCAGGGCGTGCACTGCGGATGAGAGGGAGGGAGGGCAGGAAGCGACGCAGGGAGACCTAGGATGAGACCATGCTGGGTCATGTGACGCAGACGCGGGAGTGCGGGGTGACCTATGCGGTGGTGCCACAGAAGCGACGGGTGAGTGAGCGATCGACACGAGCACGCAGCGGCGATCTGAGTAGATGCAGGACCTGGGAGGGACGGTCCACCCGGGGGGGAAGCAGTGTCTAGCGTAAAGAGGCCAGACACTAAGTCCTGGGGGAACGTCGCTAAGGGGGAACCTGAGGCAGCCTCGGTATAGACGGCGTACCGCTCGTCACCGGGGAACGTAGTGGTGACGCCGAGGTCCTGAAGACAGCCGACACCATCTAAGTTCCGGGAGAACGAGGGGACATGGAGGCCTGTAAGGGAGCCTGAGGGGACCGCTAGACAGGGGAGGGTAGTGTAGCTGCGAGCAACAACAGGACTAGACGAGGGGTCAGCAAGGGCGACAGCGGCAGGCGCGGCAAGCGGCGTGAGTGCGGCATGGTCGCGGAAGAAGCAGGCAGACGCGCCGGAATCAAGTGTGAAGGACAGCGAAGCAGTAGCTCAGACGAAGGAGGAGAGAGTGTGGAGCCTAGGCTGGACAAAGCAAACGGTCCTACGCCTGACGCAGCAGGGGAGTCTGTACTACACACAGGTGCTGCGCCTAAGCTAGAGAACACAGGGTAATAAGATCCGGACACACTAGAAGCGCCAGCATACAGAGAATGCAAGGCAGAACTAATTTGATCCATGTCTAGGTCAAAAACAGGCACACCGCGGCGCAGCAGACTGGGCCAGTCGGGGAGTTCCGGGGCTGGGCCAAAACGGTGACGAGAGAGGTTGTCGAGGCGGCAGAAGCAGCGGGTGGTCGGGTGCGAACGGCAGCACACAGTGTCACGAATGGGACCGGTCTGGAGCTGGTACTGGCAGCCCACATCATCGAAGCTGCCGGTAGACGCCAAGCTGCGAGGACCTCCACCTCGGCCACCCCCTCCAGGGGCTCCTGGCCACCCTGGCGGGAGGCGGGCCCACGGCTGCTGCAGCGGCTGCTACTGCTGCCTGCGACTGCTGCTGCTCCTGGACGCTTGCCCCAGCCCCCTCGTCAGAACCACTGTCGCCGCCACCACCATGCCCTCCCTTGGGGCCGCGACAACGCCGACGCTGTCGCTGCTGCTGCGGGAAGGCCGCCGCTGATGTCTCAGCGGCAGGAGTAGCAGTAGCGACCGCAGCGGAAACGTTAGCGTACGTGCATTGGGATGGAGCACAGCCCTGAAAGGTCTGGACTGCCTAAACACCGCTCGACTGAGCGATAGTGCGCTGACAAGTCTCCATCTCAATGGTGAGGTCACCAGGGTGCTGGCTAAGGAAGTGGTCGCGGGCAGTGGCTAAGCGGTCAGGCAGGCGCATGGCAATAAGGTACAGGGTAGCGTAGAACGGCGGGGGGAAGGCAGTGAGCTGGGCAGTAGTGCTAGCAGCGCGATAGCTAGTCTCTAGTGCACGGAGGTGAGTGGCGAGATCAGCGATAGTGGGGAAAGCAGAGAGGTCAGGGAAGAGCATGGGGAGGATCAAGCGTGCAGCTGAGGCGGAGGCAGGCGCGGAGTAGCGGTCAATTACAGCATCTAGGAATCCTTGGCGTTCGTGACAGTAGTGAAACTCGGACGCTCAGACAAGGGAAACGCATTACTATTGGCAAGCTGCGTTACAGCATCTCGAGAATCCCAGACAGCGCGAGCGAGCGTAGCCGCAGCAGCAAAGGCCTCAGTCTCAGAGTGGTGGGGTCAGCAGGGAGGGGATAAGGGGCAGAGGGGCGAGGAAGCAATCCATCAACATGCATAGCCAGGGAATGCCCATCCTGGCGCTGACCTGTCAGGTGCCGGCGGAGATCGACAAGCCAGGCGGCGAAGTCGATCGCGTGCCCCTCCGCGCCCAGACGGAGCATGGCGTCTGCCATCGCTCAACCACAGCGGCACCGGGACACAGCGGCACAGCGGCACAGGGACACAGGGGCACAGCAGCACAGGGACTCAGCGGCACGACGGCAGGAATCTCTGGAACTGAACCGAAATGAAGGCCGAGGACGGCGCGCTAGGAGGCGAGGCGCACAAGGGGCCAGCATATGGAGAGGGGCTGGCAGGGCGCATGGGGCCTGAGGTGCGCAAGAGAGGGGTCGGCTAGGTGGTAGGGGCCGGTGAGGCGGTGGGGGCCGGCTAGGTGGTAGGGGCCAGCTAGGTGGTAGGGGCCGGTTAGGCGGTAGGGGCCGGCTAGGTGATAGGGGCCGGCTGGGTGCAAGGGGTCGACTAGGCGCGAGGGGCCAGCTAGGGCGCGAGGGGCCGGTCAGGCGCGAGGGGCCGGGGAGGCGTGAGGGGCCAGCCAGGGTGCGAGGGGCCAGCGAAGGCGCGAGGGGCCGGCTAGACGCGAGGGGCGGGCCGGCTGGTCGCGAAGGGCCCGGCTGGGTGCTAGGGGCGGGCGACTGCGCGAGGGGCCAGCTAGGGCACAAGGGGTCAGCGAAGGCGCGAGGGGCCGGCTAGGCGCGAGGGGCGGGCCGGCTGGGCGCTAGGGGCGGGCGACGACGCGAGGGGCCAGCGAAGGCGCGAGGGGCCAGCCAAGGCGCGAGGGGCTGGCGATGGCGCGAGGGGCGGGCCGGCTGATCGCGAAGGGGCCGGCTGGGCGCAAGGGGCCGGCTAGGGCGTGAGGGGCCGACGGGCACGCTAGGGGCCGGCTATGGCGCGAGGGTACGGCGGGCACGCTAGGGGCCGGCGAGGCGCGGTAGGCTAGGGCGCGGGGCGGAAGTGGGTGGGGGGGACCTAACCTACGCATGATACCATGTTAGGATACTAGAATAATTAGAAACAAGGGAGAACAAGCAAGGTGTAGGGTTGGAGTTGTACTCTCTAAGAACAAACACCTATCTAGCCTATAACTTCTACATACTAACATATGCAGCTGAAAGATCATGTGTAATGGGCACGTGGCACAAAAACACTACTCATACATAGAACAGCCCTACGCGTGTCCTAAGGATGCGCTACCCTATGCACACACAGATCGTGCTCAAAGCTCGCTGCCACCCATGGCTTTGTGTGGATGCTGCGCCACGCTTTTCAAGACCATCCGTGCATGCCCCAGCACCGCAGATGGCTCGAGTGCTGTGCTGTCTTTCTAGGGCATCTCCAGGGCTTCTCCTTGGAATCCACACTACCGCACCTGTTCCCCTCCTCCTCCCCCCTCCTCCCCCTGCCTCCCCAACCCCCTGCCTGCTGACGTCATCAGTGCATCCCCACCCTCCACTACGCTTTTCCTCACCAGACTTTGGTGCTTCTTCCTCTTCTTCATCAGCTTCCCGCAGAGTGCGTGGTTGTTGTTCGGATGAGACACAACGAGATGACTCTTGCCGTACAGAGAAACATAGTGCTGGACAAGTTCCGTAATCTCGGCCTCTGTCGCAGGGCCCACTGTTGACGCGGCAATGAAGCTGTAGCGGTTGTACAGATTACCCCGGTTGCCTGTGATGCTCTGCCACTGGAAAGTATCTGAACCCTCCAAGAATACTCCCTCCAGGCAGGAAGGAACGGCGGTCACTTGAGGCTTAGATCCTTCCGACCGGATGTTGTCGACACGCAATTTCAACACAAAGTAGTGTCCACCTGCAAAGGCCCTGCCAAGCGAACATAGGGAAAAGTAGCAGGGGCAGCAGCACCAATAATCTCCAAGAGCAAGAGAACGAGGTGGGCTCACATTCACACTGGCCAATGCAGTCACACTTAGGTGATGTTTCGATCGTGGAGCCATCTAAAACTTTGAAGACTGTTCAGAACATGAAGACTGCTGTCAAAAGCTGAAGCTCATGCGTATCTTACTTCACTCCCTTGATCCAGACTTTCTCCGAAGCTCTTTGGTCGCCAACCAGTTTCCCTTTGCTGAAGGTAGGACGCAACCTGGTTGGCGTCGAGGTTGACGCAACCAGCCAACCAGATACTTCGGGGGGAAGACTGGTTCGGGCTTTGGGGGGGGCGTCGAGGCGGGCGCTGGGGGGTCCGACTGGGGGTCTGCTGGAGGGGACTCTGGATCCGATAATGCTGCCGACGCTGCTGCTGCCGTGAGGAGCGCTACACCTGCACAAGGCACATCAGAATCAAAGCATGGCAGGGCGAGCGTTGGTTAGAACCAGGCTGTTCTGGACCGGCAGCAGAGCCTGGATGCACTTCCCAAGCATCACCAAAAAGTGAATGTCCCGAAAGTGTCCTCAAAGTAAGCGGTCCGAAAACTGTCTGAAATCTGCCTGGAAACAATCCCCATTCCCTCAAAATTCTCACGCCCCAAACCACCTTCCAAAAAGTGGCAGCCACCTGTCCCGAACCAACCCAAGCTTTGAGGAGGCTGGGCCACTTTCAGGACAGATTAGGCTAGGGCGAGCTGCCCAGGTTTGGTTTAGTTTGATCGGACGGCTGAAACTCCAATTTTCTCGTCAAAATTCACTTTACCGTCGATTGAAATTTTCATTTTAAAAGCTGTCAGATCAGCTCGGCAATGATCTAACGGTCCAAAATCACGACTCGATAATGTAACATGATTTTACGAAACGGTACATTTTGCCAAGCTACGAAACACTGTGGCGTACCCAAGCCACATTCCAAACTTATCTACACCACAAATCGGAACCCAAACTTCTTACAGATCGCCACGTCATCTGCCCAAACCTCGCCCCTCCTGACCAAACCTAACCAAACCCATGCCTTCCTGTCTTCAACTTCACCCCCCTACTCCTACTGTCATGTCTTACTTGCAATTCGACATTGCAGATCTTAGCTAGCTCGTTCGTCATTACTGTCATTACCGCCACAACCGCTCCTTCTGCCATAACCGCTCCTACTGCCATTTGAACGGATTCTTTTGCTAAAACGCCAATACTGAAGTAGGCGTGCCACATCATGTCGTCGTAGGCTTTTCTATGTGGTAGCTTATCGTTTCCCTTACTCTATTTTCATTGTTAAATCCGTGCAGGCCCAGTATTGCGCTTTGTCCTATTTCTACCATCACGCGACTGCATTTCTCGATGTAAGACCTTGCATGTATTAACGATGATTCTTTATTTTTTCCGACGTCAAAACCGCGTGATTTTGTACTGTCGTGTTTTGTTAGGCAGCTTTCGCGCGCTAATCCTTTGTTTTATTTTGAGGGTGTGCGTACCGTGCTTATGTGGAGTTTATTTACAGTTTAAGGAGATGGTAGACTCCCATCAATTCTGCACACACTCCAGGGATCTCATCGCATGCCAGATCGATGCGACAGTATGTTGAGGTAAGTATTTATTATCTCAGCTACCTGGGTTTCTTTATTCTGTCTTTCTTTTTTCCACTTTCACGGCAACGGCCGGACCCCGTTCATTTTGCCCACCCTCCAGTGTCCCATTGCTCTCAGGATTGATGGTTGTTTCCTGTTCGGGATTGCCCTTGACCTCTGTATTTCAACTCTTGTGCTTAAACGATTTTATGACACTTTGTTTGCCTCATGTATTTTGCACGGCTTTCATTGGCGTGCTCTGGCCAATGGTGCAGGTTGAGACTTATATTAGTTGCATTATGGGCTTTCGTTACTTCCACGGAAATGGGTACATTAGATTTTTTATCTTGCATATCTTCCACTATTTATGTAATTATAATACATGGCTTTAAAATGTTTCCTTGTAGCGTGACTTGTACAAAACAATCGCGAGCTACTAGCGAGGATGAATTGGACAGTTTATGTGATGCCTAGGGGACACTGTACAGACACTTTAGGGCCAGTTGTCGGACAGTTTCCATTCCGAGAGCAATCCCAAAAGTGTCCGGGTTCTGCCCCGCAACCATCATACCTTCATTCGGAAAACTGTCCGAAACACCATTCCGAAAAGACACCTGTTTCTGCCCGGAATGTCTGTTCTCTGACAGTTTTGGGACAGCTGATTTCGGTGATGAGGGCGTCAATGGATGCTCAGAAACGAAAGCACACTGCTCACATACAAGCAAACGGATGGATGCTCACAAATGGACACGCACTGCCTGTGGCAGCGGTGGGAAATTGTTGCTCGGAGCGGCGCCATGACAGGGAGATGACAGGAAGGCGATAGGGAGGCGAGGTGTTGGGGAGATGACCAATGGTAATGGAATCAGGGCCTGCTTCTAGTCGTGGAGCAAAACTGCCAGCGCTGAATGACTCACGAGTTAAAGAACTGAAGACTTGCTGCTTTTCAGGCGGTAGGTGATAGTGACTGAAGCGCCCTTCTTGGGCGACGCATGTTACTGGAGCGGTGGCGGAGGATAGGAGGAGGCACGAGCCTTGCCGTGAACCGCTCACGTGATTCTTGGCGGGAACGTCGGCCATCCAAGAATCGTCGTTCCGCCATGTGAGCAAACTCGTGCTGGGGAAGGCGCCAACCGGAAAGGTCGTTACTCGGCAGCGTTTGCACACGCAAGGCGAATCCACGCCGTACGCACCGCAAGCACAAGCACGCGCAATCCACGTGCACAAAATTCCAAAGAAGCCGAAAGAATTTTCGGCTACGTGTACTGGTCTCTGGATTCCCTCGCAATCCCATCACACATTTTGATAAAAATCGAGATAAAGACAAAAGAGTATGATTGTACGATTGAATAGGACAAGAGTGCAATAGTAGAACTGTAGCACATATAAATGGAATTATAATGTGCTTGTGAAGAATTAGTGGAAAGGTACTCAAGTGAGTAAAAGGGGACTTGTGGAGAGAAAGATGCTTATAAAGAAGAGTGAGAGACTTACTTATGTGTGTCTTACAAGGTAGAGAAGCTGTAGAATCTTGGGAGCGGTTCTTGATAGAGGAAGTCTTGCACTTGGGAAAGGGTCTTGAGCTTGGAAGGACACCACAAGCTTGAGAGGGGACCACAATCTTGGATGTGGTTGAAGGAGATGGTCTTGTACTTGACGAGTGAAGATACCACAAGGTTGAGTGTTGAAGAAGTAAGTCTTCCTACAAGCTTGTGGCTTGGTGATGCATCTTATACTCGAGTTGGGTATAAGATGGACTAATGCTTGATTACTTTTCTAATCTAGGAACTTTGTGGGAGAACTCTAAGAGCATAAACTTATATGAAATAGGGTATAGTACAAGCCTTATAATCCATGGTGGATACAAGGACATGCATGAGAGAGAGACCACTCATAGTAGTCTAGGAAGAAAGATAGCATGGTAATACCATCTCTAGAGGCATAGAACATGAATGCTAACAAGGAGCCTTTGTAGTGGTGTGAGCTTGAGGAGCTTGAAGAAGACTTGAAGGGGAGCTTGGAGGAGAGGAGCCTGGAGATGCCTTGTTGTACTTTGAGAAACTTGAGAAGTTGGAGAGGATTCTTGGTGAAGATGAATAGTAGTGGAGCATGTGGTAGTTGTTGAGCCTTTGGTGACTTGGAGTTGTAGACCATGTGGTGTTGGAGAGAAACTTGGATGAGTTGGAAAGGAAGGAGAGGAGGAGGAATGAAAGCTTTGTTGAGTTGGAAGGTGAGAAAAGTAAGGAATCATGAGAGTCTTGTGTGATGATATGGCAACTTGGATGACTTGGGATAGGAAGGAAGGAAGGAATAAATAAGAGGCATGTGGAGGTTGATGAGTAGGGAAGGGAGGAATGTGCTTGAGGCATATGTGAGGAGGATTATTGGTTGGAGTAGATGACTTGGAGAATTCTTGATGAGTAGGAAGAGAGAGCACATGGAAAATGATGAAGAGTCATGTGCCTTGAGGTAGGAGTTGGAGATGAATAGGAGGATTTGTTGGAAGCTTGGTTGAGGTGGACTAGGAATGATTATGAGAGTTGGGGAAAATTAAGGAGTAGTTGGGAGGCCTTAGGTTGGAGGAGATGACCTGGAAAAGTTGGGTTGGAAATTTGGTAGGTAGAGTAGGTTTGGTTGGTGGGAAATAGGTTGGGGTAGGTAAAGAATTGTAACGAGCGGTTTTGAAGGGGGAGGGGCTGGAGTGGCGAGAGAAATGTGGCACGCGCATCACGTGCCACTCACAACACATTTAGCCTAGTTCGATGGGCGATTGTGGAGGGATTGTGCAGAGTTTCTGTCCCCCTGCAATCTGCGGGGGGACAGTCTTGGTAATATGCCAGCTGCCAGACGAGAATTTCTATCGCCAACCAACCAGACGGGAGACAGGCAGCGGAATTCGCCATATAATTTTCAGCGGTCAGCTGCCAGGTTGGGGCGACGGAAGTGAGCTGGTCGTGTTACAAGCAGTGCTGCGCGCGCAGTGTATCGTATTTTGTGGTTCTGCGTTATGAAAGATTATCCATGTATTTAGGGTGACCGAAATGTGATTGTATCATGTAAACCTACTTGCGTATTAGATTAGTTGTGAACGGAAAGTATAACATATTTCGTCCTATATGTCATGCATAGACAAATTGGAGATGCTTTTGATACGCCGTCGAGTATAGCTGATTTTTGTTTTTCCATTTTTACGCACACGCTATTTATGACATGTATTCGAGCACCGTAAGCTATGGGATTTTACATGGTCTGTTTTCTGCGTCATAACTTGTCCGCGTTAGGGCCTGTTGTTGGAATCTTGCGAAACCCATTTAGCCCGAAATCCAACGACTGGTTTCGCCGCGCTCAAAACGGCTCGCTTTGTGACGCGGGTGACATTCTCCCCGTCACACCCTGGAAATGTACGCGCGCGAAATTTTTGCGACGTGACGAGGGTCGCCTTCGCGTCCAACCAACGAGGAGCGCCAGGCTCCGAGAATATCGCAAGGGTTGAGATCCAGCTCACCAACCCAGTCGAATTCTACCCTGGGCACTAACAGTTTTGCCTCACTTGTAGCACCATGTGAGGGAACCCTAAGTTCCTAAGCGATTTTTACAGGACCGCGCAACACACGCCCATTCAGCTTAGTGAAGCGCCTAAATATAGTTGATGTTCACTATAAAGTCATAATGGATCCTAATCGCCGACTGTTTAATCGCTTTTGACGTCTCACGAGATTTCTGTGGATTTCGGATTCCATAACTGTCCATAGTTTATCAAAATAGATTGTGAAACATCCTCAAGCACATTTTCATGGTTTTTAGCTGCGGTTGCACACAGAAATTTGGAACACGGAAAGGTCTGGACCTTCATAGAAAGCAGTGTCCGGGGCGTTCGGCCAGAGCTGGCGGTAGTAACAACAATGGGGTCTCGGATGCTGTGCGACAAAGACGTGAACGGCAAGCGGCAGGACTTGAGGCTTTGAGAAAGAGGTCGAGGGAGGAGGAACCACAGCAGAGGACCATTCCCCCATGCTGCAGAGACGGAATTTCCGGCAGTACCTGAGGTGGGATCTGAGAATGTGGACGTTGATGTTGATGATTTGGATGATGATCCTCCCCCCATTGAGTGTCCGTGGGATGTGGATACCGTACTATTGAAAGTTTTCCAGGGCTGCAATGCTGGTATGGGCCTGTCAACTTTTGATACTGATACGGTGCTACGTGCAATTCATCACCCCAAATTCACAAAGCCATCCTACAGGAACAAGGCTGCAATTGATAAATTTTAGTAGAAGCTTCTTGCGGATTTGAGTGGCATCGAGGAATGGGAGAGTATTGATGTGAGCGACAAGCAAGATGGATCTGCAATCCTTCACAAAACTTCTTTAGCCAAAGCTGTTGAAAGTTTGTTCTCAGATCCAGAGAATCATCATGGGTTTGTGACTTGGGCTACTAAGCTGAAAACACATGATGGCCAGCGAATCTATGCAGGTCCCGAGACCGGAGATTGGTGGTTAGAGGCTCAGGTAGAGATTCCCATCGGTGGTGTGGTCGCAGCTGTCCTCATCTACAGTGATGCGACTAACCTGAGCTCTGATGGCCGAGTTGTAGGGCATCCAGTGTATGTTACGTTGGCCAACATTCAGGTGAAGGATCGTTGGCAGCCGCATGGTCAAAGAATGGTCGCCTTATTGCCACCTTTGACAGGAGTAGACGCAAAAACCACAGCAGGGAAGGAGTTCAGAAGGAACGTTTTCCAGAGATTGATGCGGCACGTTTTGAGGGATCTCAAGGCGTCTTCTGCTGGGTAGGTTTTAGGACTGTTGAAGGTTGTGGTTTTCATTGATTACACTCTAGTTGTTGTTTTATTCTATGTTTGCATGGGATGCTGCCCTTGGCTTGTTTTCTAACGCATGCATTTGCTCTTCCCCTGCCCGTTTGGTCTTCCCATACCCACAACAGTGGTATAGAGACGACCGATCCCTATGGCGAGGGTCACATAGTGTATCCAGCCCTGTACTCATACGTTGCTGACCACCCAGAGGCGTGCAAGGTGGCTGGGACTTTTGCCAGCCACAAGGCAAAGTTTCCAAATCAGTGACATGGAGGCGCCCATGGTGTACCGGACCGAGCAGGGGCAGATGGACACCGTTAACCGTTTGTTGGCTATCCCCACCGCAACGGCACGACATGACGCATCCGTCGCTGCTAGCACCCACCCAGTTATGGTACGTATCCATGTGTTTAAGTAGCATGCGGGTGTGTCATTACGTTCACGAGGAGATCCCTCCCTCCTCCATATTCAGAGGAGCTCATTTCCACCTCTGAATTGGGAGGAGCTCCTTCCCTCCTCCCATTTCAGAAGAGCTCATTCCCACCTCTGAATTGGGAGGAGCTCCTTCCCGCCTCTTCTTCCTCCAATTTTTGATGTGATCCTTCTCGCAACTCCCACCCACCAGGCTGCGCTATGGGGTTTCGCGCTCGGATTGACATCTGTCGGCAACCCATATCGTGCCCTGACAGTGGAGGTTATGCATGCGTGGGATTTGGGGGTTTTTTTGCACATCGTTACCTACATTCGCAACATTTTCATGCGTGAAAAGGACATCCTCCGCAGCCTTGATAAGAAACTGCAGTGGTTGCATGATGTCACACGCATTTCTGGTTTTCGCATGCCTGGAAAAGAGAAAGGCGCGTATTTCACTGGTGGTACTTACTTCCAAGCATTTGAGCACCGTGCTGTCATGCAAGTCATCACCATCATTCTTGCAGGTGTCGTACCTCAACCAATCGTCGATGTTATTGCGGAGTTTGTGGATTGCTACATGTTGAGGACTCGGCGGTGGTATCACACGGAAGGGACGTTGGAAGAGCTAGATGCAGCCATCAAGCGGTGAGTTAAGAATGGGTGAATTTCGGCCATTGATTAGGGTGATTAAGCATGGTGCATACCTGTGACTAATTGAGCTGCACTCTCGCTCTTCATTTCCCCAGGCTTACACCTCGCCTGAAATCCGTGTTAGGGGCATACCAGGCGTCGGAGTTCAACGTAAACAAGGTGCACTCCATGGCTCACCTTGTCCCAGATATCAAGCGATCCGGCGTGCCTGTCCATTACAATGCCAACATGGGTGAATACCTCCACCAACCACTGGTGAAACGGTTATATCGGGGTACAAACAAGCGAGCTTGGGAACCCCAAATCATAAATCACCATGTCCGTGCGCACATGCTTCGGGTGCTGCAAGCGGGGGACAGCAACCTCGAGGATGGTCCACAACGAATTGTGGCACTCCAACAGGTATTGCCAATCCCCCTGTCAATTCCAACCACACTCCCTCCCTCTTGTTCCCCCCACCCCACCCAGTTCTTTCCTCATTCGTGCCCTCCTGTTTCTCTCTTCATGTTTTCCCCTTCCTTTCCCATCATTCCCCCCACTCCCTCTCCATGCTTCCTCCCTCATACCCACATGTTTTCCCCTTCCTTTCCCATCATTCCCCCCACTCCCTCCCCATGGTTCCTCCCTCATACCCACCTGTTTTCCCCTTCCTTTCCCATCATTCCCCCCACTCCCTCCCCATGATTCCTCCCTCATACCCACCTGTTTTTTTTTTCCTTTCCCATCATTCCCCCCACTCCCTCTCCATGCTTCCTCCCTCATACCCACCTGTTTTCCCCTTCCTTTCCCATAATTCCCCCCACTCCCTCCCCATGGTTCCTCCCTCATACCCACCTGTTCTTTTTTTCCTTTCCCATCATTCCCCCCACTCCCTCTCCATGCTTCCTCCCTCATACCCACCTGTTTTCCCCTTCCTTTCCCATCATTCCCCCCACTCCCTCCCCATGGTTCCTCCCTCATACCCACCTGTTTTTTTTTTTTCCTTTCCCATCATTCCCCCCACTCCCTCCCCATGATTCCTCCCTCATACCCACCTGTTTTTTTTTTCCTTTCCCATCATTCCCCCCACTCCCTCTCCATGCTTCCTCCCTCATACCCACCTGTTTTCCCCTTCCTTTCCCATCATTCCCCCCACTCCCTCCCCATGGTTCCTCCCTTATACCCACCTGTTTTCCCCTTCCTTTCCCATCATTCCCCCCACTCCCTCTCCATGCTTCCTCCCTCATACCCACCTGTTTTCCCCTTCCTTTCCCATCATTCCCCCCACTCCCTCCCCATGATTCCTCCCTCATACCCACCTGTTTTTGTTTTCCTTTCCCATCATTCCCCCCACTCCCTCTCCATGCTTCCTCCCTCATACCCACCTGTTTTTCCCTTCCTTTCCCATCATCCCCCCCACTCCCTCCCCATGGTTCCTCCCTCATACCCACCTGTTTTTTTTTTTCCTTTCCCATCATTCCCCCAACTCCCTCTCCATGCTTCCTCCCTCATACCCACCTGTTTTCCCCTTCCTTTCCCATCATTCCCCCCACTCCCTCCCCATGGTTCCTCCCTTATACCCACCTGTTTTCCCCTTCCTTTCCCATCATTCTCCCCACTCCCTCTCCATGCTTCCTCCCTCATACCCACCTGTTTTCCCCTTCCTTTCCCATCATTCCCCCCACTCCCTCCCCATGGTTCCTCCCTCATACCCACCTGTTTTCCCCTTACTTTCCCATCATTCCCCCCACTCCCTCTCCATGCTTCCTCTCTCATACCCACCTGTTTTCCCCTTCCTTTCCCATCATTCCCCCCACTCCCTCTCCATGCTTCCTCCCTCATACCCACCTGTTTTCCCCTTCCTTTCCCATCATTCCCCCCACTCCCTCTCTGTGCTTCCTCTCTCATACCCACCTGTTTTCCCCTTCCTTTCCCATCATTCCCCCCACTCCCTCTCCATGCTTCCTGCCTCATACCCACCTGTTTTCCCCTTCCTTTCCCATCATTCCCCCCACTCCCTCCCCATGGTTCCTCCCTCATACCCACCTGTTTTCCCCTTCCTTTCCCATCATTGCCCCCACTCCCTCTCCATGCTTCCTCCCTCATACCCACCTGTTTTCCCCTTCCTTTCCCCTCATTCCCTCCACTCCCTCCCCATGCTTCCTCCCTCATACCCACCTGTTTTTTTTTCCTTTCCCATCATTCCCCCCATTCCCTCCCCATGGTTCCTCCCTCATCCCCACCTGTTTCCCCCTTCCTTTCCCCTCATTCCCCCCACTCCCTCCCCATGGTTCCTCCCTCATCCCCATTTTTTTCCCAATGCAAGCTATGGAGACCGGTCACAACACTCTAACCGTGACATCTCTACATCTGAATTGGAGAGGGGATGCCGTGGATGCTCCCAAACAGTGGAAAGATCATGTGGAAAGGGCGCCAGGGGATATGACAAAACTCGGTCCATTGTTGATCGATTTGCAAACAGAGGGTGTGCGAATAAGCTCTACTATACATGTCAAGAAGGGCTTAGCTATTCCTGGAGACGAAGACTTTACAAAGTACTCGAGCCAGACGCACTATGTGAGTGCTTGTCCCTCTTTTATGGGCAGGCCGTGGTTGAGTGATGTTGCGGTTTTGGGATCGCAGGAGGGGGGGGACACTATTTGGTATGCAAGGCTGCTCCTTCTATTCGTGGTGGATCTTGTTGATCCTCACGATGGAGAAGTGGTGCAGAAGGAGTACGCCTTCCTCCGATTTTACAAGGTCACTAACCTTGTGCATGAGTCACACTGTCCCATACTGACATGGGATGATGCTGCGACTGAGTATCAACTAGTAGACGTAGAGATTATCCTGCGAGTAGCACACGTGGTGCCTATCTCGGACACCCGTTTCTTGCTGAAAGTTTTTCTGAACTAAATTATGTAAGCTGTTTTTGGCGAAAACATTGAATGTCCTCGTATGCATGTTCTACTTGTAGACATCTGCAAGCTTCTCTTGCGGCGAGTAAGGATCCTATTTGTCCTCTTATGTGAGGAGAAATCAGTGGCACAAATGAACTAACCTTGCGTCCTCTTTTTAAAAGTCTATCATTTAAAAGTACAGTTGTAATGTATTGATTTTTTTTGCTCCAGCAAAGTCCTATTACTGAATGTTCGCCATGTTTCCCTACAGAAGCGTCACCAGAGGCGCAACAACTTCCACGTCAGCTGCTGTACACCCAGATATTCGATCATGTCACAAGTTTTGAAACGACATGTGTGATTGTTTTTTGTGCCGATCGACTGTATCGCTTTATTATCACATTGGCCCAGTTTCGCTCATTCGGCGTTTCCCATGAACTCGCAGGAGAAACATATTAATTACGTCATCACGCAATTTCGCCTGTACGCCCAATTTTCAGTCACGCGTTGCAGACATTCCAGTAATTTGGGAAGCTCTACTGTAAGCTTGAAACAAATCTATTACAGGGTAAGTAGCCGCTTTGTTGAAAGTGCACCCATTCTTCTGGTCTCGGCAAGGGGCTCTCATCCTTAGAGCCCCTTGACCAGTCAGCGAAGCCACCGTCCTCGGCGATTCCCTCAGAAATGAGCTTGCCACGTCACATGAGGTCCAGGCCTATTGGCGGGAAAGATGGTGTCTGGTTCGTCACCTGAGTGTTTCAGCGATGTGAGTGTTAGCGACGCCGTGGTCGGTTGATTTCGCACGCCACCTCTAGCTAT
Source organism: Closterium sp. NIES-67 (assembly GCA_027943415.1). Classification (NCBI taxonomy): domain Eukaryota; kingdom Viridiplantae; phylum Streptophyta; class Zygnematophyceae; order Desmidiales; family Closteriaceae; genus Closterium; species Closterium sp. NIES-67. The sequence goes on along the minus strand of BQMB01002249.1, from coordinate 73,889 downwards.
GGGATTGGTTCCCAAAACTAAGTTGAATGTACAAAAAAAAATCTTTAATTGCGTGTTCTTGAATCGAATAACTGGGTGTAATTAGGTTCAACAGTAGGTCGCGTATCGCATCAACACTCAGCAGAATGAAGCCACGCGGCTCGCGCAGCAGTGTTTCGCGGGACTGTATCGCATGTCGTGTTTCGTGGCAGTCCACGAGGCATGCGAGGTCCTGTGCGCAGGTTTTCGAGCTGCCAGATGTTTTCGAACTCGTATGGTTTTTTTTTTTTTTTTTTTTTTTTTTTAATTCATTTTCGTTTTTTCTGAACTAACAGTTGCCGAAACCAAACCACTAGAAAACTGCCATGCACTACAGGTTCTTCCGTTCCCGCAAATGAACGCCGGTTTCGGTCACACGCTAGCATTCAAACAAAACATCGCTGCTTCAATAAACACGGATTTTCAGGGACCCTCGCACGATTACCCTTGAGGATGTCAAATGGGCGCCAACAGTGCGTGACCACTTCTCTATGACGACCCGTCACCCCACATTCGACCAATGCAAAGTTGCGTCGTCGGCCAGACCAAAACAACTGCGAACATTTGGCCTGCTTTTTAACCGGCTTGCCCCGTCTAAAAAGTCCCGACAGATTCCGAGCTGCATCTAAATTCGCTGCCCTTCTCCAATACCATCCGTTTGGGTGCTGTCAAGAGTTCAGTTTTATGTGCTACTGTGGTCGGTGAACAAAAATGATTACCTAGAACAACCCTATGCCAATGGGTGATTACCCTAAACATTCGACAACTCCTCCTTTCAGGGCATCCAAGGAGCTCCTTCTCCGAGGCTCTACTCCTTGTCAGCTTTGCGAGTGTTTTTCTGAGGTGCTAGCCGCAAGACACAACGGCTTCCAAGATCCAACAACGGCTTCCCAGATCCAGCAACGGCTTCCTCAATACCCGTTTCAATGCTCGCGAAGCGCCTGCACGTTACAGCACGTAAACAAAGATATTGTTGAACGTGTGCATGATTTTAGAACTAAACGTTTCGTGCCTTCTTCAGCGCCGACACGGTGTAGGCGTTGTAGACTGCGCCACGTTTCTCAATTCGGGCGGCACCAATACGGCACATCCTCCCAAAATTCCGTTGTAACGCTTGAGTGTGCTGAACATGTTGTGGACCCTTAACATACCACTATATCAATGGTTGTCTGGCTACTGCTCCCTCATCAGTTTTCCACCATGTCTGACGAAATCCCACTCTCCCTCCAACAGGCACATCAGACTAGGAGGCGACGTACCCAACAGGTATCAAGACGCCTTAATGGATATCAGGCAAGGACATATGGTTCCCACCCGTCCCCTGCAGGCTCTCCAGATCAGAACCCCAGCTCACTGCCTGGAGGTCCCCCTGCTGGAATCCAGACCCAGCCCACTCCAACAGGGATCTTTGCAGCTGAGGGAGGCGGCGATTCAGGCGCAGCGGCAGATAATCTGCCAGAATCTTAGGAGGACATCTCAGCTCCTTCCTCTAGTGCTGGGCAAACACTCCAAACACCGTTGCAAGCTAACCGCATTGTTCAAGGTAAGCTCATCTCTAGTTTTACCATCCATGTAGTTGCGTACACATACAATTGCTAACTAACCTCACCACCATTATGCTTGCAGACTTAAGCCGTGGGGAGGAGCGCGATGTCTACCATCGAGAAGCCAACAATTTCAACCCAGTCAACGCGGACATTCGTCTGGCCCTGCGTAAAATGAACGAGCTTCTCACGCACGTGGAGCAACGCTTGACCGCCTCCGACAAGTCTCAGCGTTTGCTCATGCAACTGGTGCAACAGCTGTTTGAACAAGTGGTGAAGCCGCGTTGGTGTGACGATTCAAGGATTCAGCTTCGTCTTGAAAATACAGGAACACTCTATGAACTGCATACTCACATGCTTGTGCTTGTATTTGCGCATGCTTGTGCTCGGGGTTGTGCTTGACTACTTCCACATGCTTGTGCTCGTTATTGTGCTTGACTGATTCCACATGCTTCTGCTTGTGCGTACGCCCCGTTTGGATGCGCAGGAATCTGTGAGCAATGTCACGGACATGTTCCTTAATGGACCTAAGCTGAAGAAGAGGAAGATCCACCCAACTCCATAGGATTTTAAGGGAGAGGTTATGGTAGATCTATGCGTGCAGACTGATGACTTTGAACGCTTTAACAAGGTTTGGAATGATGGCGGCTGGGCGAGGAAGTGTGTTGATCTTTGCAATGGTAGGAGGGGGAAGCTTGCTAGCAAATTTCGCAGCATTATCTATGCAGTAATGACCACTCCAGATGGCGAGCCTGTGGAGGACACGCCTGAGGATCGCAAGGCTTTTGCCACCAGCCACCTGTCTGGTAAGATAAACTAATTTGGTCGCACCATGTTCCTGCCCCATTGATTCGATTTTGCCCAATCTGATGCCACCTTCATTCTTTCCACGTATTGCAGATAGGCATGGGCTGTCTTGGCATGTCGTTGATAACAGGCCGTGCAAGCAAGATGGCTTTGTTGAAGCATCTGCTTCATGGTACAAAGAAGAGCCTAAATGTGTTGCACTTACGATCGACCAGATGACCTACATGTTTGTCGCGGTAAGTATGGATTTTCCAGCCATAGGTATTTTCCATTTTCATTCAATACTAACCCAATATCTTTACTTGTGAGTGCAGGTGGAACACAGCATGCTGACTGGCAAAGCAAGTTTGCCTCCTGACAGCTCGTCCATTCAGCGGGAGATGGAGAAGAGGAAGAGTCAAATCGAGAATTGGATAAATAAGTGTGGGATTGTCGCCGAGCAAGGTTTCTACGACTTTGGTGAGGTGGCCCTGCTGGATTGGCATGCGGATGCATCTGAGTAGTGCAGTAACGGTGTTGAAGAGGTTTGCTGAGTGAATAGGTTTAGGCTTTGTAGTTGGCATTATTATATGTTTATTTGAAATATGCATTATGTTATTTCAAATTTTTGTACTAACGATTGTTTAGTATAATTGAAGCGCTAATAAACATTTGTATTTAAAAACAAATGAAGATTATTGTACAGCATTAATACGCTCTTTTAAATATTAGCATGCTAATCACTTACAATGCGTACACAAAAAGTGTACACGTTACAATGTGCCCTCGCAACCAATCATCTGTTGTCGCAACTGTGGTTACAAGCACCTTTGGCGAAGGTTTTCCAACCCATCGCGACTGCGTAGTTTGCCACGGTATTCGCTGGCGCCTGGGAGAAGATGCCCCACGCGAACCTGCACTCAACCTTCTCGCAGATTCTGTTTGTCGCCAATCGGCAACTGCGGATTGAGTTGCGATTGCTGGAGCACCCTACCCTATCTACCTTACCGCTGTTTCCCTACCTATTCCCCGCAAACACAGCTAACCGTGCGATGTATGGCGACGGACGGGGTGGCGGTGTTTGTGCAGGAATAGCAGAGGGGGGTCCCTCTTGAAAAGTAAGAGAGTCCCCTTTGTTTTCGTGGCCCTCTCGCCCGACTAGTTGTGCAGTCTTGCGACAAGCTGTGCGACGGGCTGCCGACGCGGAATTTTTCAATGCCATTTTGCGTGCGCATTCTCGCGCCCAACCCTGATAAATGTTTTGGTTCGACCAATGGGAGGAAAGTTTTGATGTTTTCGTTTCGTTTGGCGCGAAGTTGTGCGCCTCTCGTTTGGTGGCCTCGTCGTCCAAAAAGGGACATAGATTTTTTCCAGAGAGGCTGCCATCAAGAGGGACCCCCCTCTGCTATTTTGCCGTGGGGTTTTAACTGGATAATACTAGCAGCACTTTGCCAACATATATTTGGTATATGTTATAGGCTTGATAGGTGTAGTGTTATAGAGAGTACAATCCCTTGGACAAAACCACCTTGTATCCTTTATTCTAGTCAACAATTCTACTCTGAGATGGTATCACACGCTAGGTTAGGTCCTCCCCGCCCACCCGCACTTCTGCTCTAGTCCTAGTCTTAGCCGCTCATTCCAAGTCGCCCGTCGCTAGCCGCCCGTTGCTAGCCACCCCTGCTAGCCGGTCGCCGCTCACCGCCGCTGGCCACCCGTCGCCTCGTGCCGCCCGAAACCGCCAGCCACCTGTAGCCGCTGGCCGCCCGTAGCCGCCAGCCGACCGTAGCCCCCAGCCGCTTGTAGCCGCCAGTCGCTCGCCAGCCCCTGTTCGCTTTCCTCCCCCCCCCCCTTCCAGCGGCAGTCAGCTGCTGCAGCCGTGGTGATGGCGGACTCTGTACTCCGCCTGGACACGGAGGGTCGGGCGGTTGACTTTGAGGCGTGGCTCGTCGATCGGCCGCCAGTTGACAGGTCAGCGCCAGGACGGTTACTTCCTGGCCGTCCACGTCGACGGTAAGCTCCCTTGTCTTGACATGCTTGCTGCCCTCCCTGACGCCCCTACGTCTGCTGAGCGTAAGGCCTTTGCCGCTGCTGAGCTTGCATGCGCTGTCTGGGAGTCGCAGGACGCAGTTGCACAACTTGCCACTAATTACGCCCTCCCCCTATCTAAGCGTCCCCGCTGTACCGTTGTAGCAAACGCAAAAGAATACTTAGATGTGGTTATTGCGCGATATTCCACTCCCTCCTCCACCTCTGCCGACCGCCTGATCCTCCCCATGCTCTTCCCTGCCCTTGCTTCTTTCCCCACTGTCGCTGACCTTGCCATTCGTCTCCGCGCACTTGAGACTATCTACCGCGCTGCTAGCAATGAGGCACAACTCACTGCATTCCAGCCGCCATTTTGGCTACCCTGTACGTCATTGCCACTCGCCTCCCTGACCGCCTTGCCACTGCCCACGACCACTTCCTTAGTCAGCACCCCGCTGACCTCACCCTTACCGCCTTTGTCACCGCCCTGCCCGCGATAGAGACCCGCCTGCACACTATTGCTCAGTCTAGCGGTACTATGGCGGTCCCTATCTTCCAGGGCTGTGCTCCCTCCCAGTGCACTTTCTCTGACGTTTCTACCGCTGTCGCTAAGACAGCCCCAGTTGCTAAGAACGCCACCGCGGCCTCAGCGCAGCCGCGTCACGGTAGGGGCCGCCGCCCCAAGGGGCGGCGTGGCAGAGGGAAGGGTGGCGGGGGTGATGGGGGTGGCGGCGGTGGCGGCGGTGGTGGCGGGGACAGTGGTGCACACGAGGGGACAAAGGTTGATGCCCCAAAGCAGCAGCAGCAGCAGCAGCAGCTTCAGCAGCAGCAGTCACAATAGCAGCAGCCATGTGGACCCCTGCTTCCGTGGTGGCCTGGCGGCGCTGGTGGTGGTGGTGGTGGTGGTGGCCGCAGCTCGGTCTCTGGTGGCAGTTCCAATGTGGTCAACTACCAGTACCAGCTTCAGTTTGGCCCCCGCCGCGGCACCGTTTGCGACCGTCCCGGTCATACCGCCGCCCGCTGCTACCGCCACCTCGATGACCTCTTCCGTCTCCGCTTCGGCCCCACGACGGACCCCCTTGACTGGAACACCCTGGTGTGTTGCCGTGTCCCTGTCTTTGAGCTTGACATGGATCAGATAAGGTCTGCTATGTATGCCATGTATGTCGATGACTCTAGTGTGACTGGACCCTATTACGCGGTGTTGCCTAGTGTAGGTGTGTCCCCTATGTGTACCCCAGTGCGTCAAGCGTAGGACACCCTGCCTTGTTTAGCCTAGGCTCCACGCTAGCCCTTCCGCCAGCTGACGCTACTGCTTCCCTCTCTTTCAAGCTTGACTCTGGTGCCTCTGCCTGCTTCTTCCGCGACCACACTGCGCTTACGACGCTTGCGGCCCCTGCTGCTATCGTGCTTGCTGACCCCTCCTCAGGTCCGGTTATTGCCCGTAGTTCCACTACCCTTCCCTGTCCAACGGTTCCTTTGGGCTCTCTTACAGGACTGCACAACCCCTCGTTCTCCAGGAACCTAGTTGGTGTCGGCTGTCTTCAGGACCTCGACGTCACCACTACGTTCCCCGGCACGATCGGTACGCAGTCTGTACCGAGGTCGCCACTGGTGCCATTCTCACCACGTTCCCCTGGGACCCTGTGTCTGGCCTGTTTACGTTTTACACCGCGTCCCCCCTGGTGGAGGCGTCCCTCCAGGTGCCTGTGTCTACCCAGGTCGCTGCGGTTTGCTCGTGTCGGTCGCTCACTCACCCGTCGCTTCTGTGGCACCACCGCCTAGGTCACCCCGCACTCCTGCGTCTGCGTCACATGTCCCACCATGGTCTTGTCTTATGTCTCCCTACGTCGCTCCCTGCTCTCCCTCTCTTGCCTGCGCCGACATGCATGCCCTGCGTCAAGGGCCGGCTGTGCCATGCTCCTCACTCCTCCTCGCTTCCCCCTATCACTGCGCCGCTCCAGACCCTGCACCTGGACGTCTGGGGCCCAGTCACCATCCCTGGGCCGCGTCGAGAGCGCTAAATACTAGTGCATGTCGACAATTACAAGCGCTACACCACGGTGTTTCCCGTGGAGCGGAAGGCCGACGTGTCTGACATTCATATCTCGTGGGTCGTAGCTGCACGAGTCCACCACGGCCTCCCTGTGCTGCATTTCAATCCGGTTTGGCGGCGAGTTCGCCTCCGGTCGGCTTGGTTGGTTTTGTCATGCGGAGGGCATCACCCAGTCGTACACTCTCCCGGACTACCCGCAGCAGAATGGGGTCGCTGAGCGACGCATCGGTTTGGTCATGGAGGTGGCTCGTACACACATGATCCATGCCGGCGCACCCCATTTTCTGTGGCTGTTCGCTACGCCGCTCACCAAATAAAAAAACATGTGGCCACACTCTCAGCGACCGCAGGTTTCGCGGACCCTCCTCTGGACCGGGTCCCCTGGTGACGCGTCTGCGTTCCACATCTGGGTCTGCCTTGCTCACATTCGTGCCTCTGGCATGGACAAGCTCATTGCTCTCGCTGTCCCCTTTGTCTTCCTTGGCTTCCCCCTCGTCTCGTATGACTGGCACTTTTACCACCCGTCTTGTCACTCCTTTATCACTCGTGTGACGTCACTTTGGACGAGCCGGTCTCCTTCTACCACCGCTTTCCCCACCGAGGTCTCCTGGTTTCCCCGCCCCTGTTTCTGGTTCCCACTCCCTCTGTAGCCCCTGCTCCTCTCCCTCCCAGTCCTGCCCCATCTGGTGTGTCTCATGTCAATTCGCTCCCGTCTGTTGTACCGGTTGAGGAGTCGGCTGACTCTGGTGGCCCTGCGGCTCCGTTCTCGCCGCCTGTCTTCGCCCCGATGTCTTGTCCTCCGCCGTTGGGATAGCAGCAACCGTCGTCGCTATCGTCGCAGCCGCAACAGCAGCCGCCGTCGCCGCCGCCGCAGCAGCAGCCGCAGTTGCCGCCGCTGCAGCAGCAGCCGCCGCAGGGGGTCCGTAAGCACTGGGGATGCGGGTGTTGAGGAGGGTGCTAGTCCTGGGGTTCCTGTCGTGGCTTGTCACGGCGGTCCTGGGGGTGGCACTGGTGCTGGAGAGGGTTCTTGTTTTGGGGGTGCTGGTTCTGGGGGTGCTAGTCCTGGGGTTACCATCGTGGCTCGTCCCGGCAGTCCTAGGGGTGGCGCCGGTGCTGGACAGTGTTCTCGCTCTGGGGGTGTTGGCGTGGAGCGTCCCGGAGGTAGCCATGGTGCAGTTGGAGGTTCTAGAGTCAGTGCGGAGCAGCTGCAGCAGCATTCGTAGCTGGTGTCCGCCCTTCGCCTCGGTCATCCCTCCCCTGACCTCCGGCCTGCGCCTCCCCCGACGCCGCCTTCACCGCCTGTCTACAGCCCAGTGTTTCCTCCGCCGGACTCGTCTTCGGCTTGTTTCCCCTCTCGTTCTCCTTCTGTTTCTCCACCCTTGTCTCCTAACCCGACCCCACCCTCCTGCTGGTGGTCTTACCGTGCCTCTCGTGTTTGTCCTGTCTCCCCTGCCCTATGTTGCTTCGTTCCCACGCGTCTCATCCTCCCCTCCTCCTGTCGCCTTCTCTGTCGTTGCTTGTTGTTGCTCCGCCTCCTCTGTCTGACTACCTTCGTACCACTAGCCCTCTTGTTCCTCGGGACCTTGCCTCCCTTGTTACCGACACGTCTATTCTTGCCTTGAGTCTTCACGCTCTTGTTGTTGCCGTCGGTGACTTTGCCTCCTCTGGTCGCCTAGACTACGCAACCGCTCTGGTCTCTGACCCTGCCCGTCCTCCGTCCGTCGGGGGTGCTCCAGCCCTCGGCAGTGACGTCCTGGAGGACAGACAGTACGAGCTCGCATTCTTGTCTGAGGCCGCTCCTCATCTCTGCTCCATGCTGCTAGTCCATGAGGGTGACCCAGACGCCTTTGACATCCTGATTGTCACATGATCGAATGCGCTACGCGTAGCGCGATAAAGAATGTAACAATAGATTGAATATTGAATATTGAATCACCATCTCGAGGAACAGCACAACATCCTCTGAGCGAGGCGCGAGTCTAGCTAAAACGTAAATGTTCAAGAAACATTTCCCTCTAGAAGCAACTGTTGTAGAAGCACTAGAGGGTTCGCCGAAATACAGTGAACACTCGGTGCACGCAACAGTTAATCTAGATAACACATACACTTATAATAACAAAGAATAATCCAAATAACCACTTTGGATAAAATAATCCGAATGATTAAAAGGAGTATTCTAGGTAATGAATAGTGTCACAGAAAATATAGAAATTGTTCCTTCTCCTAGGACACCTATTTTGCGCTCACACCGACCCCTCGCACTTGGGCTGAGGCGACCTTGGGACCCTGGGCCACTCAGTGGATTGCTGCCATGGACGCAGAGATGGCATCTTGGAGATCCACCGGCACCTACGTCGACGCAGTTCCCCCACCTGGAGTGAATGTAGTCGATGGCCGTTGGCTCTTCAAGGTGAAGCACCCTCCTGGAGAACCGCCGGCATTCAAGGCGCGCTATGTTGCTAGAGGCTTCAGTCAGAGCGAGGGTGTTGACTTCTTTCAGACCTTCGTCCCAACCCCAAAAATTACCACTCTTTGGGCGCTGCTACACGTAGCAGCACAGCGTGACTATGAGCTGCTCTACCTCGACTTCTCCACAGTGTTTCTCCAGGGCAGTCCGGTTTACGGTCTGTGGCAGGCGCCTCGTAAGTGGCACGACATGCTGCATGCTACATTAGCTGACCTGCAGTGCTTCCCCTCCTCTGCTGACCCTTCGCTCTCCGTTCGTTCATGTGAGACCCCGTTCTACATCCTTGTACACGTGGACGACCTGGTCTTCCCTACTGCAGACACAGACGCACTGGCCTCAGTGAAGGCTGAGCCTTTGAGGAGACACACCTGCACTGACCTAGGAGAGTTGCACCGCTACCTTGGCCTTCAGAACTCCAGGGACAGAGCAACGTGCACCATCACTTTGACACTGGCACACTTGGTGTGTCAGGTTCTTCACAGGTTCGGTCTTCAGTTCCCCTCCGCACAGCCCACACCTCTGCGGGTAGATAACAGGCTCTCGGCTCCAATTTCTGAGGAGTCTATAGAGACAAGTGGTCCTTATGCAGAGCTTGTGGGTTGCCTCATGAACCTGATGGCTTGCGGTCATCTAGTTCTCGCATACCCTCTCAGCATCCTGACTCGCTTTGTGGCCACACGCTGACACCGACCACAGCATTGGACGGCCGCAAAGCGGGTTCTGTATTATCTATCAAGAACATTGGGCATGGGGCTGTTAAATTATATATTATATATATATAATTGTAGGCTTGGTAGGTGTTACTGGATCCTATGGTAGAGAGTACAACCCCCCTCCTTGTATACCTCTCTCTTCTTGTCCAACTCTCAACTCTCTCGATATTTTTCTCCCACCTAAAACCTCACGCCATTTCCATGGCTTCCCTATCTACCTAGCTACTTTAACATGGTATTAGACCAGGTCCGTCTTCTTAGGCCTGCTCATCACGCTTCCGCAAAGTCGGCTCCTCCCTCCTGTCCTTTCCGCGCCGCCACCACGGCCATGTCGTGCTGCCGTGACGGCGTCGTAGTGCTGCGGTGGCGGCGTCTAGGCTCCTGACATAGGACGATCATGGCCTTGTTGTCAGCGTACAGGACCAGGGCAGAGCTAGGCCACTCACCTAAGTCTGTAAGCAAGAAGGTCAGCCAGCGGAGCTCCTGTGCCGCCATGGCACCGGCGTAGATCTCAGCCTCACAGCTAGACTGGGCAACAGACAAGGAGCGTGTGGACCTCCACAAGATGGCACGTGAACCAAGGCTAAAGCAGTAGCCCTGAGAGGACCTGAGAGTCTCAGCGTCGTCTGCCCAATAAGGACCACTGGTCTGCGTCCTCCTAGCACTAACCCCATGCCCGATGTGCTTGCTAGATAATGCAAAATCCTCTTGGCGGCCGACCAGTGCTGTGGTCGGTGTCTGCCTGTGGCCACAAAGCGAGCCACGATGCTGAGAGGGTATGCGAGATCGGGACGAGTGCAAGTCATCAGGTATATGAGGCAACCCACCAGCTCTTTGTTAGGACCACTGGGCTCTACTGACTCCTCAGGAACTGGAGCTAAGAGCCTGTAGTCTACTGGCAGAGGTGTGGGCTGTGCGGAGGAGAACTGAAGACCGAACCTCTAAAGCACACCAAGTGTGATTGCGTGAGAGTGATGGTGCATGCTGCTCTGTCCCTGGAGGTATGCAGGCCAAGGTAGCGGCGCACCTCTCTTAGGTCAGTGCAAGTATGTCTCCTCAGCAGCTCGGCCTTCACGGAGACCAGCGCGTCTCTGTCTGCAGTGGCGAAGACCAGGTCGTCTACGTAGACACGGATGTAGAACGGAGTCTTGCCCGCACGAACGAAGAGCGAAGGGTCAGCAGAGGACGGAAAGAAGTGCAGGTCAGCTAGTGTAGCACGCGGCATGTCGTGCCACTCACGGGGCACCTGTCGCAGGCCGAAGACCGGCCGCCGGAGGAGCCACTGGGTCCCAAGAGGGAAGGTACCGGTGAAGCCCTACGGTCGGCGCAGGTAGACTTGCTCGTGTAGGCTGCCCAAAAGAAGCACTGGAGAAGTCAGGGGAGTGGAGCTTGTAGGCACGCTGTGCTGCTACGTGTAGCAGTGCCCGAAGAGTAGTCATCTTCGGGGTCGGGGCGAATGTCTGAAAGAAGTCCACCCCCTCTCACTAAGTGAAGCCTCTAGCCACGTAGCGCGCCTTGAACACAGGCGGCTCTTCAGGTGGGCGCTTCACCTTGAAGAGCCAACGGCCATCGACTACGTTCACCCCATGTGGGGGAACTGCGTCGACATAGGTGCCGGTGGATCTCCAGGATGCCATCTTCTGCTCCATGGCAGCTATCCACTGAGAGGCCCAGGGTCCTGAAGTCGCCTCAACGTAAGTGCGAGGGGTTGGGATATCAAAGGCGTCAGGGTTACCCTCAGGGAATAGCAGCATGGAACAGAGATGGGGAGCAGCCTCGGACCGGAAAGCAAGCTTGTACTACCTATCCTCTAGGACGTCACTGCCAAGGGCAGGAGCACCCCCGACGGACGGAGGACATACAGGGTCAGAGACCAGAGCGGTGGCGTAGTCAAGGCGGCGGGTAGAGGCGAAGTCAGCGACAGCAGCGACAAGAGCGTCAAGACTTGAGACAGGAACAGACAGGTCGGTAACGAGGGAGGCAAGGACCCGAGGAACAAGAGGACGAGCAGCACGAAGGTAGTCAGAAAGAGGGGGAGGCGCGACGGCGAGCAACGACGGAGGAGGCGAAGGCAAACGGGGAGGACGAGACGCGTGGGAACGAAGCAACATAGGGTGAAAACGCTGAACAGGAGAGACAGGACGAGCACGAGAGGGACGGCAAGACCAGACGTGAGACGGAGGTGTCGGGTCAGGAGACAAAGGAGGAGTAACAGGAGGGGAACGAGGTGGGAAACGGGCCCGGGACGAGTCCGGCGGAGGAAACACAGGACCGTGGACAGGAAGGGGAGGAGGCAGCGGGGGAGGCACAGGCGAACGGTCAGGGGAGGGAAGGCCGAGCAGGCGAAGGGCGGACACCGGCGGCGACTGCTGCTGCAGATGCTCAATGCCGACACCTGGACCACCAGCTGCACCATTGCTACCTCCAGTTACTGGCCTATTTTTCAAGGGTTGTTGCCCTGAATTTGAGTCAAATAAAGGGTAGTTTTTTAGCTGGCCCCACAAATTAAGGGTTGGATTTTTATGAACCCGGGGGATTAAGGGTTAATGCAGAGTGTAACCCTTGAGATTAAGGGTATATTTGTTTCCTACCCTGAGTGTACTACTAGTGCTGGTAGGGCTACAGGGGGGATCTCCTTAAGAGGAACAACTCCCTTAGAAGATTTTCGTTGTTCTCCCCTCACAGCACGTACTCACACCAACTGACTGAGGGGAGATAACTCATAAGGTTTTCGACATTTTTCCCTCACAGCACGTTACTCACACCTTGTAGTCACCAACAGAGGGGAGACAACTCCCTTAGTATACTTTCGCTCTTCTCCCCTCACAACACGTTACTCACACTCCGTAGTCACCAACAGAGGGGAGACAACTCCCTTAGTAGATTTTCGTTCTTCTCCCCTCACAGCACGTTTCTCACACCTCGTAGTCACCAACAGAGGGGAGACAACTCCCTTAGTAGATTTTCGTTCTTCTCCCCTCACAGCACGTTACTCACACCTCGTTGTCACAAATAGAGGGGAGACAACTCACTTAGTGGATTTTTGTCATTCTCGCCTCACAGCCCCGTGCACGTTACTCACGCCCTTTTCGTCTTGTCCATACATCTCCTGGTAGATTCTAACCGTGGCAGTGAAAAGGGTACTGTGCGAACGAACCCTGATGATTAAGGGTTGCCTTCCGCTGGACCCTAAAAATTAAGGGTAAACTTTCAAGGAGCCCGATTTTTTAAGGGTGACCAAAAACCAAAAGTAAGCCCTCCAGTACACTCCACTCCAGCACCCCCAGAACGAGCACCCCCAAAGCGAGAACCCTTTCCAGCACCGGTGCCACCCCCGAGCCTGCCGGGACAAGCCACGACAGGAACCCCAGGACTAGCACCCTCCTCATCGCTAGCACCCCATCTTCCATCTTCCATCTTCCATCTTCCATCTTCTTCCATCTTCTTCCATCTTCCATCTTCTTCCATCTTCCATCTATCTTCCATCTTCCATCTTCCACCTTCCATCTTCCATCTTCCATCTTCCATCTTCCATCTCCTTCCGTCTTCTTCCATCTTCTTTTGTCTTCTTCCATCTTCTTCCATCTTCCATTTTCGATCTTCCATCTTTCATCTTCCATCTTCCATCTTCCATCTTCTTCCATATTCCATCTTCTTTCATCTTCCATCTTCCATCTTCCTTCTTCCATCTTCTTCCATCCTCCATCTTCCTTCTTCCATCTTCCATCTATCTTCCATCTATCTTCCATCTTCCATCTTCCATCTTCCATCTTCCACCTTCCATCTTCCACCTTCCATCTTCCATCTATCTTCCATCTTCCATCTTCCATCTTCCATCTTCCACCTTCCATCTTCCACCTTCCATCTTCCATCTTCCATCTTCTACGGGATAAGAACGTCGGGCACGTCGGCCTTCCGATCCAAGGGAAACACGGTGGTGTAGCGAGTGTAGTCGTCGACAAGCACTAGGAAGTAACGCTCACGATGCAGCCCATGGACGGAGGCGGGGGCCCAGACATCCATGTGCAGGGTCTGCAACGGTGCGGTGGTGGGGGGGAACGAGGAGGAGTGAGGGGCACGGCGGAGCCGGCCCTCAACGCAGGGGGTGCACGGAGGCGCTGCCAAGGAGGGAAGCACTGGGAACGACGCAGGGAGACCTAAGACAACACCTTGGTGAGACATGTGACGCAGACGTGTGAAGGCGGACTGACCTAGGTGGTGGTGCCACAGAAGCAACAAGGAGTACGCGACCGATACGAGTAAGCCGCGGCAACCTGGGTAGACGCTGCCACGTGGGGGGGCGTCCCAACTGGGGGAACGTGGTGAGGGGGGCACCAAGGGCGGCCTCGGTACACACAGCAAACCTCTCATGACCAAGGAACGTAGTGGTGACGCCGAGGTCCTGAAGACAGTTGACACCAACTAGATTCTGAGAGAACGAGGAGATGTGCAGGCCTGTAAGAGAGCCCGGAGGAACTACCGAACAAGGGAGGGTGGTGGAACTACGAGCGACTACCGGACCTGAGGAAGGGTCTGCAAGGGCAACAACGGCAGGGACAGCAAGCGGCGTAAGCGTAGTGTGCTCCCGATAGAAACACCGAGACGCGCCAGAGTCGAGAGTGAAGGAGAGCGCAGCAGTGGTGGCTGTGGGCGGAGGAGCTAGGGTGGAGCCAAGGCTAAACAAAGCAAAGGATCCTACGCTTGACGCAGCAATGGAGCCTAAACTAGGCACACTGGGCACACCTACACTAAGCAACACGGGGTAATAGAGTCATCGACATATAGCACATACAATGCAGAGCTAATCTCATCCATGTCCAAATCAAAGATACTAACACCACAGTGGAGCAGACTGTGCCGGTCGAGGACGTCCGGCGCGGGGCCGAAGTAGAGACGAAACAGGTCGTCCAGGCGACTGAAACAGCGAGTGGGGGTATGACCGATCTTACCGCACATGAGGCCGCGACGAGGACCGGTCTGGAGCTGGTACTGGCAGCGCCCGTCACTCGCACCACCACCCAACGACGAGCTACGCGCACGACCACCGCAACCACCACCACCACCGGCGCTAGGCCACCCAGGCGGGAGGCGGCCGACCCTCCGCTGCGACTGCGACTGTTGCTGCTGCTGCTGCTACTGGTCAAGCTGTGGCGCCTGTTGCTGCTCCCGATGGGGCTTCTGCTCCGAGGCACCAGCCCCAGCCCCCTCATCGGTACTACCGCAAGCGGAGGAACCACCTCCATCACCACCTACAGCCCCTCCTCCACTACCACCGACGCGCCCAGCCTTGGGGCGGCGGGCCTAACCATAACGGGACTGCGCTGCGGCCACCGCGGCAGCGGTCTCAGCAGTAGGGGCTGTCTCAGCTACAGCCGCAAAACCGTCAGAGTAAGTGCACTGAGTGGGAGCACAACCCTGAAAGATAGGGACCGGCGTCGTTCTGCTAGACTGGGCGATAGAGCGCTGACGGGTCTCTATGGCAGACAGGGTGTCGAAAAAGTCAGGGAGGGTGAGGTCAGCGGGGTGCAGACTCAGAAAGTGGTCGCGGGTAGTGGGAAGGCGGTCAGGGAGGCGGGTGGCAAGCAGGTAAAGGGTAGAGCAGATAGGGGGCTGGAACACACGAAGCTGGGCCTCAGTGCAAGCAGCGCGCCAGCTCGCGTCGAGCGTGCGCAGGTGCGTTGCCAGGTTAGCAACAGTGGAGAAAGACGCGAGATCAGGGAAGAGCATGGGAAGGATCAGGCGGCTGGCAGAGGCAGAGGACGGGGTGGAATAATGCTCGACAACAGCCTCTTGGAACTCCTGCGCAATGGGGCCGCTCAGACAGGGGGAGGGAATGGCTAATCAAGAGCTGAGCGACAATGTCACGCGAGAGGCGGACTCACGGTCAGCAGATGTGGGGTCAGCGGGGAGAGCAGCAGGGGGGTCAGGGCAGGGGAGCGTACCGTCAATGTGGACGGCCAAGGAGTGGCCGTTCTGCCGCTGACCAGTGAGGTGACGGCGGAGGTCGACGAGCCATGCGTCAAACTCAACCGGCTGACCCTCCGCGTCAAAGCGCAGCACCGAGTCCGTCATTAAGGCTGCTGCAGCCGCGAACAGGTGGTGAAGGGCGGGACGGAGCGACGAGGAGCAGTGGGGAGCAGTGTTGTACAGTGCAGTGCGGTGGAATGCGGTGTAATGCAGCGCCGCGCGATGCAGAGTGGTGCAGTGCGGTGGGGCGCCGTGCAGTGCGGTACAGTGAGGTGGGGTGCGGTGCGTGCGGTGGGGCGCGGTGTAGTGCGGTGCAGTGCGGTGTTGAGCGGTGAAGCATGGTGGGGCGCGGTGCAGGACGGTGGAGAGGGCCGGTTTAGCGAGCGGGGACCAGGAAACACGGCGTAGTGGGGGGGGGGGGGAGGGGCCGCTGAGCAGCTGGGAGATGGGGCCACAGGGCGGCTGGGCCATAGGGCCGCGGGGCGGCTGGGCGTCGGGGACGCGGGGCGGCTGAGCGACGGGGCTGCGGAGCAGCGGGGTGACGAGGTCGCGGGACGGCTGGGTGATGTGGCCGCGAAGCAGCGGGGCGACGAGGCCGCGGGGCGGCTGGACGACGAGGCCACGGAGCGGCTGGGCGACGGGGCTGCGTGGCGGCTGGGTGAAGGGGCCGCGGGGCGGCTGGGTGACGGGGCCGCAGAGCAGTGGGGCGACGAGGTCGCGGGGCGGCTAGGCGACGTGGCAGCAGGGCGGCTACGCTAGGAGCGACACGGCTGCGGGGCCAGCAGGACGGCAAGGCGCAAGGCAACGAGGCGACGGGGCCACGAGGCCGTTAGGCGTCAGGTGACGAGACAACGGGGGACAGGGGCGGCTAGGTGCGGGGTGACGGGGCAACGGGGCCACAGGCGACTAGGCGCTAGGTGACGGCTGTTGGTGCAACCCTATGGCTTGCACTCGGCTTGTCGTCCTTGCTTGTGTGTGTGCATGCATGGCATGGAATGAATTGTGAGTCTATGTCATTGCTATCCAGTGCTTGTGTGTGTGTTTGAATGGTGTATCACAATGTGGTTTGTGTCGGTCAAGACATTAGCGAGTTTTTACAACTCGCATGTCAAGTCGTCGTTTGTGTGTCGCATGTGTTTTTTCTATTTTGTCGAGTGTGAAGTGTCCATCGTGTCGCAGGTGTGTGCAGCAAGCCCCCATCAACTCAAGAAGGATTTATCTTGCAGAACCAAGACCAAGAGCTCAAGATTTCAAGCCCAAGGGACGCGGATAAATATTAAATAGTGAAAATAGTAACGTTACTTCGTGTAGTGTTACATTTCACTTGGTGTAGCCCCTTGGAGGGTTGGTTTCGAGACTCTTCATGGTTGGGGACTCTGTGGTGGTGTACCACCAACTTGGACCTCGGCTCTTGGGGTATGTAGAGGCTGGGAACCATCTCCCTCTCGAACTCTTCTTGCTAAGTTTGTACTCCTAAGACTATAGTGGCTACTGTACCTCCTGCCAGTCAAACAGCCATAGCGTCGTCAAATCTTCATGAAATTTTATGATTCAACTTGCTGCTGATAGGCGCTAACAACGCGCTCCAGATCCAAGTTACAGATCACCGTTTGATTCAGCGACCAGATCGTTATCAATATTTGAAGCCGTCTGACGGAAATCCGACTGTGCTCTCTATCTCTCATTATAGGCACATCTAAGCCTATTGTGACTATAACAAGTGGTATCAGAGCCCCTTGGAGCCGTCTCGACCATGCCTAGACCTGAGGAAGGGGGTGGCAGAGGTGCTGGAGGCAGAGAAGACGCCCAAGCACAAGGTCAACACCAAGATCCACCCGTTGCTCCGGTGCAACCTAGCCTTGGACCCTCTAGGGATGAGCCTAGAGTGTTTGGCCTTGACAAGTTCAACGGTGACAACTTTGCTGAGTGGTCCTTCAAGATGGAGAACATCTTCGACCACTATGATCTGCTGGAGGTGATGGAAGGAACGGAGAAGCGCCCCGAGAACGACCCGGAGAAGAGCCCTTGGGTGCGGAAGAGCGCACAAGGCTACCTTCTACTCGGGCAAGCGTTGGGGAGCAGCCAAATCCGTCACATCAAGCCTTTTCAGCGTGAACCAGCAAAGGGACCAAAGGCATGGGCTGCTCTCAAGGGTGTACACGCTCTCGCAACAGCGGTGGTGGCTGTGGTTTTGGAGCGGCAAATGGCGGCACTACGAATTGACGAAGGCGAACCGGTGGAGGAAGGAGTGCAGAAATTCTTCGACTTGTTGACACGGCTCGAAGGAGCTGACCTGAACTATAGTGACCTTCAAAAGAAGACCAAGCTGCTGGCCTTACTTCCGGACTCATGGTCCTCGCTCATCATCAACCTTAATCGAGATCTGCCCCGTCTCTCACTCGAAGATGTGAAGCGGGAAATCTTACAAGAAGATTTCCGCCGTCGCGAATTGGCGGGTCTCGATGGTGCCGGAGTTGCAAGCATGGGCCGTGGGCACGGCCGTGGAAGGGGCAGAGGGCGAGGAGGAAGATTTGGCAGCAGTAACTTCAATGGAGGCCGTGGTAATGGAGGATATGGCAGCAACAACAACAACAATGGCTACGGGCGTGGGCGCGGTCGATTTGATGGCGAATGCCACTTTTGCCACAAGACCGGCCACATGTGGAGAGATTGCTTCAGATTGCCTGATGGATGGACCCCTTCTCAAGGCCAAGAGGGCAGAGGAGCAAGGGGAGGAAGAGGCAGAGGTCGTGGAGGCCGTGGTGGTCGTGGAAGCGAAGCGGCAAGCATGAAAGGTGGAGACTACGACAAGGACTCGAGTGAAGATCGATACCCGGGCCAATTCTTCTTTGTCTCCATGCAAGCGGCAGCTGCAGCAGGAGGCGTGGAAAGCTTTGAGGAGCCAGCTACTGTGGGAAAGGTCACCCTTCACTCTCTAGACTTTTGGGTGATCGATAGCGGCGCCAACTACAGCATGACACCTCGTGCGGACTTGCTCACCGAACTCGAACCGTCGCCGGTCAAGCATGTTACATCGGCTTTGGGGCAGCGAGCAGAGGTGAAGGGCATGGGTAAGGCCATGTTCAAGGGTGCTGATGGGAAGATGGTGGGCCTCAAGAACGTGCTTTTGGTGCCCAACCTTGCAGCCAACCTGATTTCCGTTCGGCGTTTGCAAAAGGCCGGCATGGACACATCTTCCAAGGGATCCAAAACCTATACCGCAAGGCTTGGTGAGCGGAAGCTTTGGGACCTTCATGAGGACAGGGACATCTACAATGAGATGTGGCAAATCCCAGTGGTCCCCATGCCTAAAGAGAGGCAAGTGGCAGCAAGCGTCAGCACCAAGCGTGAAGCGGTTGGTGGCGGTGATCACGGAAAGCAAAGTGACACCAAGAGTGACTCGAAGGAGTGCAACCTTGGAGAGACCAGCAAGGCGTGTGAACCCAAGGAGAATGGTGCAGCAGCCAAAGGTGGTGGAAATGAGGAGGAGAAGGCTAAGATCAACAAAGCAGCAGCGGCGAAGGAGAAAGGAGAGAGCTTGTGGGGCACAATTGCGAGTGCCGCTTTCTCCAACCCGACTTCCGCTACGGGAGAGTGTGATTGGCTGACCTTGCATCGGCGAATGGGGCATGTGGCATTGCCCATTTTGCAGCAGATTGTTAAGCAAGAGATGGTCAGTGGGATACGTGTCAAGGGGGAGCCCAATGAGGTGCTTGGCTGTCCAACATGCATGCAAGCCAAGTTCACCCGCTACCCGTTCCATAGCTCGGAGACAACAGCGAAGGCACCACTTGATGAGGTGGTGATGGATGTGGTGGGCCCCTTGAAGCTTGGAGCTGCTGGAGCTGAGTACTTCCTCACCATTGTGGACGTCTACACTCGCATGACTTGGGTGTATGTGCTGCCCAAGAAGAGTGACGTAGCTGAAACGGTGAAGACCGATTGGTTGCCGATGGTGGAGCGACAACAAGACCAACTTGTAAAGGCGATTCGCACTGACCGTGGGGGAGAGTTCCTGAGCAAGGATTTCTCAACTTGGCTGAAGAAGCAGGGCATAAGGCACTCTCTTACCATGCCCTACTCTCCTGCAATGAACGGCATCGCCGAGCGTGCGAATCGGACACTCACGGAGACGGCTCGGGGACTTCTCATTGAAGCCGGTCTTCCCAATTACTTTTGGCCGGATGCGGTGCGGCATGCTTGTGTGGCCAAGAATAGAGCCTTGACTCATGTGGGAGAAGACAAATGGGTGCCCTATGTGGAGTGGATTGGAAGGAAGCCGAAGGTGGATATGCTTCGGGTGTTCGGGTGCATGTGCATGGCGCTTGTGCCTAAGAAACTTCGGCACAACAAGCTTGATGCCAAGGCAACATGGGCCGTGCACCTGGGCATGGCTCAAAACAGCAAGGGATGGCTTCTTTGGGACCCATTTACCAAGAAGTTCCTGGTGAGCAGGGATTGCAAGTTCATGGAGAACTTACCGTACAAGGAGTGGAAGGCGGAGAACCAAGCGAAGATTGGTGTGCGGCTTGGAGAGGTGAAGAGTACCGGCTTGGAGCATGTGGAGCTGCCCTTGGAGCTGAGTAGCAGCAGCACTATCACAAGGCAATCTCTTCAAATGAATGGGGGAGAAGAGGAGGAGGAGGTGCAGCAAGGTGATGAGCGTGCACCGTCACTTCCGCCTCGTGCTACAAGTGCTCGAGGAAACCGACC
Source organism: Closterium sp. NIES-67 (assembly GCA_027943415.1). Classification (NCBI taxonomy): domain Eukaryota; kingdom Viridiplantae; phylum Streptophyta; class Zygnematophyceae; order Desmidiales; family Closteriaceae; genus Closterium; species Closterium sp. NIES-67. The sequence continues at coordinate 53,597 of BQMB01002249.1, read as the reverse complement.
AGATTTGCAGCAACACCATGAGAGCATTCAAGTCCCTGCAGCAGAGGAGGAAGGAAGGGGGAGAAGGAGGACTCAGCCCCCCAATAGGTTGAGCTATGAACGGCTTGGAGGACCAGCCAACTCAACCTTGACCGGTTCGGCTCTCATGCTAGGTGATGATGCGGAAGATGAAAGCGAGGAGTGCGCTTTTGCCTTCTTCTCTCCGGTGGAGATACCGGGGGAGCCTACAAATCCCAAGGAGGCTTGGGAGGGCCCCAATGGGAAGGAGTGGAAGAAGGCCTCAGATGAAGAAATGGGGAGCATCATCGAGAACAACACGTTTGACTTGGTGAACCTACCTCCGGGGCGTAAGGCGATTTCTTCCAAGTGGCTCTTCAAGCGCAAGACCGACGCCGACGGCAACATTGAGCGCTACAAGAGCAGACTTGTAGCCAAGGGGTATCAGCAGCAAGAGAAGAAGGACTACAATGAAGTGTATGCCCCTGTGGTGAAGGGTACAACCCTTCGAACCCTCTTCGCCGCGGCGGCCATCAAAGGATGGGTGGTGAAGCAAATGGACATTGTAACGGCCTTCCTCAACGGCGTTTTGGAGGAAGAGACCTACATGGAGCAGCCAGAGGGGTACAATGATGGGAGTGGCAGAGTGTGGAAGCTGAAGAAAGCACTCTATGGCCTCAAGCAAGCCCCTAGGCAATGGTACATCAAACTGCGGGAAGTCTTGGAGGCGATCGGCTTCACTCCCTCAACGGCCGATCAATCCTTGTTCATGCTTGGCGAGGGGGAGCAGAGGAGCTTCATGGTGGTTTATGTGGATGACATCCTCATATTCTCACCCTCCTCTGACCTTGTGAAGGAGGTGATGCTGAAGCTTCAAGACAAGTTCAAGTGCAAGACCTTTGGTGACGTCAACTACTACCTTGGGCTTCACATTGAGCGAGATGTGGAGAAGCGGTGAATGCGAGTGCATCAAAAGAAGTACTTGGAGGCCTTGGCTGCAAACTTTGGGAAGAGTGAAGGTCATGTGGCTACTCCTCTTCCCTCAGGGTTCAAGTGTGTGAAAGGACCAGCGGAGGAAAGTGTTGGTGAAGAGGAGAGGCGCCGTTTTCACTCCTTGGTGGGCAGCCTCATGTATGCGGCCGTTCACACAAGGCCGGATGCAGCCTTTGCTACTGGGCAGCTGGCTAGGGTTGTCCAATGCCCTAATGAGGAGCAGGTAGCAGCTGGAGAGAGGGTGGCCAAGTACCTTGGCCAAACAGCAACTGTTGGACTGCAATACTCCGCGGCGGCACAAAGGCGTCAAAAGGGTGCGGATGGAGTCGAACCCGGGAGGCTCTTTCTCACCGCCTTCTCTGATGCATCTTGGGCATCAGAACCAGAGGACATGACAAGTGTGGGAGGCTTCATCTGCTGTGTTGGTGGAGGCCCAACAGCTTGGGAGAGCAAGAAACAAGTGGACCAAGCATTGAGCTCGGTGGAGTCCGAGTACATGGCACTCTTCCGTGCCATAAGAGAGGTTGTGTGGCAGCGGCGTTTGCTAGCTGAATTGGGGGAGGAGCAGCAAGAACCTACCCCACTCTATTGTGATAGCCAGGGTGCTATTGCATTGGCTAAGAACCCGGTTCTTCATGGCCTTACCAAGCACATGAAGGTGAAGTGGCATTGGGTGAGGAGCATGGTAACCGCGGGTGAAGTGGAGTTGCACTACGTGAAGACGACGGCGCAGCCTGCTGATATGATGACCAAGAGGCTGGTTGAGCAGCAGCATTGGAAGTGTTGCAAGCTTGTTGGGATGGCTCTGAACTAAGGGGAGCAGATTCTAAGGCCAACAATCCGAGGGGGAGTTTGTTGGTGCAACCCTATGGCTTGCACTCGGCTTGTCGTCCTTGCTTGTGTGTGTGCATGCATGGCATGGAATGAATTGTGAGTCTATGTCATTGCTATCCAGTGCTTGTGTGTGTGTTTGAATGGTGTATCACAATGTGGTTTGTGTCGGTCAAGACATCAGCGAGTTTTTACAACTCGCATGTCAAGTCGTCGTTTGTGTGTCGCATGTGTTTTTTCTATTTTGTCGAGTGTGAAGTGTCCATCGTGTCGCAGGTGTGTGCAGCAAGCCCCCATCAACTCAAGAAGGATTTATCTTGCAGAACCAAGACCAAGAGCTCAAGATTTCAAGCCCAAGGGACGCGGATAAATATTAAATAGTGAAAATAGTAACGTTACTTCGTGTAGTGTTACATTTCACTTGGTGTAGCCCCTTGGAGGGTTGGTTTCGAGACTCTTCATGGTTGGGGACTCTGTGGTGGTGTACCACCAACTTGGACCTCGGCTCTTGGGGTATGTAGAGGCTGGGAACCATCTCCCTCTCGAACTCTTCTTGCTAAGTTTGTACTCCTAAGACTATAGTGTCTACTGTACCTCCTGCTAGTCAAACAGCCATAGCGTCGTCAAATCTTCATGAAATTTTATGATTCAACTTGCTGCTGATAGGCGCTAACCACGCGCTCCAGATCCAACTTACAGATCACCGTTTGATTCAGCGACCAGATCGTTATCAATACTTGAAGCCGTCTGATGGAAATCCGACTGTGCTCTCTATCTCTCATTATAGGCACATCTAAGCCTCTTGTGACTATAACAACGGCCCCGCGGGGCCAGCGGGGCGGCTAGGTGCTAGGTGGCGGGGCAACGGGGCCACGGGCGGCTAGGCACTAGGGAACGGGGCTGCGGGGCCAGCAGGCGCTAGGAGATGGGGCCAACGGGCCAGCTAGGCAACGGGGCAGCGGGGCCAGTGGGGCAGCTAGGCGCTAGGCGATGGGGCCGGCTTGGACCTAAGGCGGAAGCGCGGGTGGGGGGGGGGGACCTAACCTACTCATGATACCATCTCAGAGTTAGAATTGTGTAATAGAATGGGAGTATATGTCGAGCTAAGAAACACTAGAAAGCCATGGTAGGCTTGAGGTTTTAGCTAGAAGAGGAAGTTGGCGAGAGAAAAGAGATCGAGAATAGAAGAGAGAGGGATACAAGGAGGGGGGCTGTACCCTCTACAATGTTGTGATAAAATCGTATGTAAGCATTTTTGTAAGTAGTCCCGATAGATATTGTCGAGTTACACTGTAGTAAGCATCCGTAGAATGACGTCAGAAAATAGCGCTCGTCTGGATGATTACGTCAGCAAGCCGTTTCAGTTACGCGAACAGTCGCGCTCTTTTCAGTAGCGGTTTAAGCGCATAGCGCAAATAGCTTGAACAGGTACATCACCGAATAGGTACTTCTAGCAGATATAAAAGTAGCTTGTACAACTTCAATTGTTAACTTGTTCTTCAGTAAATTCTGGTCAATACTTAACAAGTTCTAAGACTTCCGCTGTCTTACTAGTCTACCATTCCAGCAAAGATCCTTGGTTAAGTCTTGAAGTATCGCAAGGCTGTAACACTTACTCTGGTGTCACAACTTGTTAATACTGGCTGTTACTGGAGGTACTTCAGTATTACTTTCTACTTCAAGTACTTCTGTCTGCAAATTCCATACTTAGTCTCTTGCACCACCTTTCAAATTCTTTCATGGTATCAAATTCTATACTTAGTCTCCTGCGCTGACTTCTACGCTTGGAGTTTCAAATTCGAGCTCCTCACGAAATCTGCTGGATTGTGGCCATTCTTTAGTGGCGATTATTCGTATCCTGTTACGGGAACACAGATGGAACAACAGAGTTTTCTTCATTCTTCACTCAGCGCTTACACCGTCTTTATCCGCAATCTGTCGCTGAAAGAGCAGCTTGGTATACGCTCTCTTCACACCAGTTTGACTCCAGCAGAATCTGCGTGGAAGCATTTGAAGGGATTATACATGGCACGGGATACAATTTCTGTGAGTAAAATTCTCTCACAACTGACAACTCTACAAATGCAGGGCAACGAGAACGTTTCAGATTATATCAACAGGGCTCGAACACTTCGTGACCAATTGGAAAAGTGCGGCGGATACTTCCCAAAGGACATATTTGTAACAGTCCTTCTTGCCGGTCTTGGAGCAAAATGGCGGCAGTGTCGATCTCTTCTTCGTCTTCAACCAATTCTTTCGGAAACAAGTATCTGCTCAATTCTTCAAGCAGACCAGCAAGACCGTGACGTGTAGTGAGCACGTAACAAAAGGGGAGCAGTTAACATCAGTTTTTATTCAACGCCCACGAAACGTGTCAACAATTTCATCTGTCACTACTTAAAAAAGGATGGACACAGCATAAAATTTTGCTAACAACAACTCATGCAAAATCAGGAAAACAAGTTTTCAACTGCGTTACAACAGTTCATGCAACAGACCCAGATTTCGATGATGAAGAAGACAAAAACTCCATCGAGCAACCTGAGAACATGATTTTACCTCAAGTATATGCTAATCTTGCTCGGGTTATTGCAGGACAAAGAACTTGGTATCTTGACAGTTGTTGTGGACAACACATGTGCTCTGTCGAGACGCTCTTCATTACTCATCAGCGTCCGTTTCGATGTCCAGTACCTGTCACTGTTGCAAATGGACAAACCATTTAGGCAAGGTCAATCGGCAGTGTCATGTTGGATTCCGTGGATACAGGTTTTTCCTTACACGTTACGAATGTCCTTATCATCGCTGGACTTGGCTTTAATCTTCTTTCAACGCCTCAACTCCTGTGACATAAGATCAGGATACAAGGCAATTGTGAGACAATGGACCAGGAACTTTATCACAATGAAACAAACACTTACATCGGGAGAGCCGCCACTCAGTATGGGGTCTCCGTTCTTCAATTCGAGTCGCAAGGAACTTCTAGATCTTCTGAGAAAGTGTTATCTCTTGGACCTTGGCAATATCCCGAAGAAACTGATTTTCACAAGGTTGACGTAGACTTCCGTGCAACGGCAGTTCCAACAGGATCTCGTACAACAGCAACAGCTATAACGGCTCTTGATTCCTCGCCAACAAACACAGCCGAGGAAGATACATCAGCATGGAGGAATTACTATGACACTTTACAACAACTTGAAAACAAACCTACACTACCTTGGGGACCCAACAGCAGCAATGAAGCAGAGGAACCAGAGCAGCAGAGTAGCGGTGAGGCAGAAACAGGGGTTCTCGTCGGGCAACCTGCAGCAGATTCAAAAGAAACAGAATTGAGGAAGGGGAATTATTTCTTCAACCGGAAGAAGTTCTCGATGTGGAAATTACAACCACGAAGTTACCTCTTACTCGCTTCGTTCCTGGCCAACTCGAAGAAACACCAGCGTTTCCTCCTTTCATCTTTTCTTCATTTTATACTAACGCTGATTTTCAACAAGACACAAAGCAACAGAAGATATTTAGCATCAAAGGTTAGGACATCCTTCACCAGGAATACTTAACCATAGTATCCAAGCTTCAGTTCTTGACAAAAACAGTTTACTCTTACCGGATGGAACTGAGATGAAGCCGTCGTCAAGACCAGCTGTCTGCACCACATGCTCAATTGCAAATCTTCCGCACGAACCCTTTCCAATTCACTTTCCGGGTTCAACTCGATACACACTTAGGCAGAAAGCTTACAGCGACATCCTCAACTTACCTGAAGCACGACCTAAGGGGGAGTTATATATGATCTCTTTTATCGAGGCTTCTACTCGATATGTTTGGACGTCGAACATTCCAGCTCGGCATATGGCTCACTCAATCTTCGTCGCGTGGCTCGCATTGGCTGAAAGAGAATCGGGGAAAACTTTTCAGGAGTTTCAGAGTGACGAAGCAAGAGACTACACGAACACAAACTTCACCGACTACCTTCAAACCCTAGGCATCAAGTGCAGAATGTCTCTGCCGCATCAACATCAACAAATGGGGGTAGCAGAAAGGATGAACAGGACATTGCAAGAAAAGATGCGAGTCTTGCTGACTCAGGCAGCATTACCACCACATTTTTTTACTTACGCTTTGGACCATGCAGTTCTTCTGCACAATTTACTGTCGACAACTTCACTTCCGAAATTTCCTTCGCCACACCTACAGTGGACAAAAAGGGTCGGCAACACCAAACATTTAAGAGTTTTCAGGTGCATCGTTCAATATCGACCTCCGACAGCAGCACTTGGAAATTTTTCAGAACGGGCTAAATGGGGGATACATCTTCGTATCGAGAAGCAGTTTTATGCGAGGAAAATTATGGATCTTCGCACGAGTCAAATCGTACCAGCACGTGATTGTCTTTTCTACGAAAGACTCACCTTACATGTTTTTCGTGCTCACCAGGCTGCAGCTGCCAATCCTACCAGGCTATTCGAAGGATCGCGTGCCTTCGCTTCCGACGACGCCGAAGCAGATGTACAGGATGAGTCCGTGGCTGAGTCATCCGAAGCTGCCACAGACATCCCCGTGCCAACCACGTCAGCTGGAACTGCTGAATTTATTCCACTCAGCGAAGCAGACTCAGAGGATGTTCGAGATGTGGTTATTGATTTCGAACGCGATCGTCAGCAGCAGCCCATGCCAGTTGTCTCCGAAGCAGCGATCCGTGTAACACATGAAGAAGCTGGGGGGGAACAGGGATCAGAACACAACTTCTCCAGTGTCAACTCAAATCGTCATTGTTTTACAGAAACTGGTTTACAAGTATTGGGACTTGCGGTCGCAGTAATATTTTGGAGCCGAAAACAGTTCGTCAAGCTTTGACAAGTCAACACCGAGAGAAATGGCGCGAAGCCATGGACCAAGAGTTAGCAGCTCTGGAAAACAGAGGTACCAGGGATTTAATCCCACTGACAGCAACAAAGGGGAGTAGAGTTCTTACTGGAAAATGGGTTTTCCGCGTGAAGACAAATGCCGATGGTTCCTTCGAAAAGTTCAAGGCGCGATGGGTCGTCCGCGGCTTCGAGCAAACATTTGGACTGGACTACGAATTAACCTTCGCTCTCGTCGGCCGACACACTAGTGTCAAAAAATTCATTTACATTAGCTTACTGATGGTACCGACTACATTCTACTCGTCGCCTACGTCGACGACTTACTTTATATCAGCACTACCGATTCTCTCGCTTTTATCTTCGAACAGAAACTCCAACAGAATCTACAGATTACTATCGCTCCTACAGTCACCCAGTTTCTTGGCCTTTACATCCACTGAACAGCAACTGCTATTCATCTTACAGCTTCTAAGTACGCAGCTATGCTAGCCTCACGTTTTAATCTCACAGCTTCAACAGTAACAACTCCTTACCGATCTCTACCAACTAACTATCGACCGGATACTACTCCGCTCGATAACGCAGAACTACAGATTTATCAGCAGCAACTGGGTCGTCTTCTATTCGCAGCTGTAACCTGTCGTCCGGATCTCGCCTATGCCGCTAGCCAGCTCGCGCAATTTCTGCGTCGACCTGAGGGGGAGAATCGCCTAGATCTTCTTCGCGCTCTTCAGTATTTCATTTTGACACCTGAAGTCGGACTTGCCTACCAAGTTACTACTACGAAAACCTTATATCTTAACGGGTACGTTGATGCTGATCATGCAGCAGATACTACTAATCGTCGTTCTCGCATCGGATTCATCTATCATCTCGAACCTATTGGGACTATCTCGTAGAATTCTACAAAGCAAGAGCTAGTAGCTCTTTCATCCGCTGAAGCCGAGTTTATAGCTGCCTACACAGCCACTCGCGAAGGTCTCTATCTGCAAGAGCTACTGGAGGAAGCAAAATTAACGACAAGTACACAGTTCACCCTCCAGTGCGACAATCAAAGTGCAATCAGACTTGTGCATCAATCTGGTTTCGCCAACAGGACGAAACATATTTCGCTACGGTTCTTTTTCGTCAAAAATGAAGTCGAGAAGGGGAGAATGTGATTGGTCTACTGTTCGACCAATGAAATGGCTGCAGATTTTCTCACTAAGAAGCTGACACGTCAGAAGTTCCAATACTGCAACGAGCTCTGCGGAATCATCAAGAAGTGACACTATCGGACTTCCAGAAATGAAGGGGAGTGTTGTGATAAAATCGTACTTAAGCATTTCTATAAGTAGTCCCGATAGATATTGTCGAGTTACACTGTAGTTAGCATCCGTAGAATGCCGTAAGCAAATAGCGCTCGTTGGATGATTACGTCAGCAAGCCGTTTCAGTCACGCGAACAGTCGCGCTCTTTTCAGTAGCGGTTTAAGCGCATAGCGCAAATAGCTTGAACATGTACATCACCGAATAGGTACTTCTAGCAGATATAAAAGTAGCTTGTACAACTTCAATTGTTAACTTGTTCTTCAGTAAATTCTGGTCAATACTTAACAAGTTCTAAGACTTCCGCTGTCTTACTAGTCTACCATTCCAGCAAATATCCTTGGTTAAGTCTTGAAGTATCGCAAGGCTGTAACACTTATTCTGGTGTTACAACTTGTTAATACTGGCTATTACTGGAGGTACTTCCAGTATTACTTTCTACTTCAAGTACTTGTGTCTGCAGATTCTATAGTTAGTCTCCTGCACCACCTTTCAAATTCTTTCATACAGTAGGTTTCAGTAACACCTACCAAGCCTACCAATTCTATATCAATGATATAATTTAACACACCCCCTAGGCTTGGTAGCCGAAAGCACACCACACACGGGACACTAAGCCACACACACCCCCTAAATCTAGCAACCCCCATACGTAGTAGCAGCGACGGCTACACTAGCCCAGTTAACCCCTCGGCGCGTGAGGCGACGACGTCGACAGCAAGGGCTGCGGCGGCGACGGCAGCAGCGGCGGCAGCGTCGACAGCGGCGGCGGCATGGCCCCAACGCAAGTGGCGATAACGGCGGCGGGGCTCTCAGCACTCTGTAGCGTGGCCAGGCTCCGCGACGGTGGGACGTCCAGCGGGAGGCAGCCATCGGCTGCAGCGAGGAAGAGGGGACGCAGGGAAGGGGGGCGGGGCTTCTGCAACACGCCCATGGCTGGCGTGCGGGCGTCAGGACCAGCGGCGGCTAAGACGTCACGCCGCCCGTCGACGCCGCCACTGTAGCATAGCGCCGCCTCCACAGCGCGGCGTCGATGCCGCGGCGGTACTTCGACGCTGTGACGGCAGCACGACGCCGTCGCCGTGGTGTGGCGTCGACGCCAGGGCTCTGGCTAAGGTTTTGGGAAGCCTTTCTAGTCAGGGCACCCTCCCACCCCTACCCTTTGGCATCAGGGTATCGTGCGTGGGCACCCTAGTTTAAACAGGGTATTTCAAAATGCGACCCTTTTCAGACAGGGTTGGAGTTAATGTTACTCTGACGAAATCTCTACGTGCTGTGGGTGTGTGGGCACAGTTCACGTCACAGCAGCGCACACGTGTAAACACTCGCGCAAAGGGAATGTGATGACAAGTGTATGAAAGTCGTTGGCAAGTGATTTACAAAGCTGAGCATGCAGCAAATCACTTCAGTCAGGTTTGGATGCGCCCGGCGCAACTACAGCAATGACAGTAACACGCATAAATAAGGCCTCTGCTGCGCACTACAACAGGGTCTGCGAGGGGTAGTTCTGACAGTTGGCGCTCTCAGGGTCTGCGAGGGGTAGTTCTGACAGTTGGCGAGGGGTCAACTCAGTCCACTGGCTGCGATCATTAACATTGGTCCAATCAATTTTGTAAACAGTTCACACACACGTGCCACGTTTTCTGTCTCGAGGCAGCCCAGCACCGCCAGGTATCGAGGGGACAGGCTGGGGGGTTGTAGTACAGTACTCGCTGGTCCGGGGAAATTTTAGGGTCACCCTTTCTGCACAGGGCGGGGAGCGAAGCCACTCTAGATTTCACAGGGCGAAACGAAAGTGTACACTGAAAACAGAAGGGTAGACTTTTACTTCAATCTGAAAAATCAGACTAACACACACCGAGCACCCTGAAAATCAGAGTAAATAGGGTGAATCACCCTGTTAACACGTGCCCGACGCAACGCGTCGGGGCTGCGACGGCAGCACTATGACGCCGTCACTGCAGCGCGGCATGGCCGCGACGGCGGCACGAAAGTAGGGACGACTGAAGTACGATTACGCGGCGGAAGCGTGGGGAGCAGGCCCAGGAAGGGCAACCTGCTCTGTTACCATGTCGAGCTAAGAAACACTAGAAAGCCATGGAAAGCATGTGTTTTAGCTAGAAGAGGAAGTTGACGAGAGAAAAGAGATCGAGAATAGAAGAGAGAGGGATACAAGGAGGAGGGTTGTACCCTCTATAGTAGGTTTCAGTAACACCTACCAAGCCTACCAATTATATATCAAAGATATAATTTAACATTATACAAGGGTACATAGCTAATTGGTTATACTCTCTATGGCATGACCCTATGTAGTCTACTAAACATACACACATATGTTTGACAGTGTCAACATATATTTGGTATATTTTATAGACTAGATAGGTGCAGTCGTATAGAGAGTTCAACCTCTTAGACAAAACCACCTTGTATCCCTCATTCTAGTCAACAATTCTACTCTGAGACACTTGACATCCTCCCAATACAAGGAGTGGGCTGTCAATGTCAAATGTAACTTATGTAGTTACTGTAGACTATACTGGATTGTGCCTTAGAGGGTACAACCCCTAGTCTATATATCCCTGTATCCTATTCTACTCAACTACTCATCTTGATATGGTATCATAGTAGGTTCGCCCCCCCCCCTAGCCCGCCCACGCTTCCGCCCTAGGCCCTAGCCGCCGTCACGCCCGCCCCTAGCCATCGCGCCCATCCCTAGCTGCCCTCTCGCCCGTTCCCAGCCGTTGTCGTGGCTGTTCCTAGACGCTGCCGTGACCGTTCCTAGCCATCGTGGCTGTCCCTAGTCGTCTCGCGGCCGTCCCTAGCAGCCGACGCGGCCGTCCCTAGCCGCCGTCTCGCGGCCGTTCCCAGCCGTCGCGAACGTTCCTAGCCGCTGTCGTGGTCGTTCCTAGCCGTCGCGACTGTTCCTAGCCGCCGCCGCGGCCGTTCCTAGCCGCCGTCGCGGTCGTTCCTAGCCGCTGTCGCGGTCTTTCCTAGCCGTCGCGACCGTTCCTAGCCGCCGTCGCGGCCGTTCCTAGCCGTCGCAAACGCTCCTAGCCGCCTTTGCGGTCGTTCCTAGCTGTTCTCGCGGCCGTTCCTAGCCGTCGCGGTCGTCCTTAGCCGCCGTCGCGGTCGTCCTTAGCCGCCGTCGCGACCGTTCCTAGCCGTCGCGGCCGTTCCTAGCAGCCGTCACGATCGTCCTCCCCGGCCCCCTGCGCCGTTGCGTACGTCCCTAGCCGGCCCCGTGTGACGTCGCGCCCGTCCTAGCCGGCCCTGCTCGCCGTCGCGCCTGCCCCTAGCCGGCCCCTTCTCGCCGCCACGCCTGTCCTGGCCGTTCCTCCCCTGAGCCGTCGCGCCCTCTCCTAGCCGGCCCCCCCTTCTTGCCCGCTCCTTACCGGCCCCTCGTGCCCGCCCCTCGTCGGCCCCGTGCCCGCCCCTTGCCGGCCCCGCGCGTCCGCCGTCCGCCGGCCCCTCGCGTCCGCCGTCCGCCGGCTGGCCCCTAGCGTCTGCCGTCGTCACCGGCCCCTCGCGTCCGCCGTCCGCCAGCCGGCCCCTAGCATCCGCCGTCGTCGCCGGCCCCTCGCGTCCGCTGTCCGCCGGCCGGCCCCTAGCGTCCGCCGTCGTCGCCGGCCCCGCATTCGCTTCGCCGCCAGCCCGCCGCCGACTCGTGCCCGGCCCGTTCTTTCCGACCAGCACCGCCCTACAACCCCCCTGGTACCGCACAGCACCGCTTTGCATCGCACTGTACCAATTTGCACCGCTCTGCACCGCACTGCACTGCGCTACACTGCATTGCACCGCACTGCACCGCGCTGTACCGCACTACACCGCACTGCATTGCACTGCACCGCACGGTGCCGCATTGCACCGCACTGCACTGCTCTACACCGCCCTGCATCGTTCCTGATGGCGGAGGTGCTTCGCTTTGATGCTGAGGGCCAGCCGATTGAGTTTGAGGCATGGCTGGCCGACCTCCACCGCCACCACACTGGTCAGCGGCAGGATGGCCACTCGCTGTCTGTCCATCTTGACGGTACGCTCCCCTGTCCTGACCCCCCTGCTGCGCTGCCCGTTGACCCCTCGTCTGCAGAGCGTGAGTCCGCTGCGGCCGCTGCCCTTGCTCGCTCCGTCTGGCTGTCGCGTGATGCTGTTGCACAGCTTACTATCAGCCATGCCCTCCCCCTGTCTGAGCGCCCTCGCTTTAGGTCTGTCACCACTGCCCAGGCTTTCCTAGATGCTGTTGTCCAGCGCTATTCCACCCCGCCTGCTGCCTCGGTAGGTCGTCTGATCCTCCCCATGCTCTTCCCTGACCTTGCGTCGTTTCCCACTGTCGCTGATCTGGCCGCCCACCTACGCACTATAGACGAGACCTGGCGTGCTGCCTGCACTGACACACAGCTTCGCGCTCACCAGCCGCCCCTCTGCTCTGCTCTCTACCTGCTGGCCACCCCCCTCCCTGACTGCCTTGCCACTGCCCGCGACCGCTTCCTTAGCGTCCACCCCGGAGACCTCACCCTCACTGACTTTGTTGACACCCTGTCCGCCATAGAGGCCCGCCACCGCTCTATCGCCCAGACCAGCGCTACTGTGCCGTTCCCTATCTTTCAGGGTTGTGCCCCCGCTCAGTGCACCTTCTCTGACGGTTCTGCTGCTGTGGCTGAGACAGCCACTACAGCACACGTCCGTTCGGGGAAGGGTCACCGCCCCAAGGCTGGGCGCGGCGGAGGGGGTGGGGGTTCCAGTGAAGGTGGTGGTGGAGTTGGGTTCCCTAGTGGTGGCGCGGACGAGGGGACCCTGACAGGTGCAGCCGAGCAGCCGTCTCAGCAGCTGCAGGTGTTGCAGCCGGACACGCGCCAGTCGCTGCAGTAGTCCTCGCACCAGCCGCAGCCGCCGCAGCAGCCGAGGCGGGCGAGTGGTCTCCCACCCGGGTGGCCTGGCAGTGGTGGTGGTGCTGGACGTGGTGGTCGTGCACGTGGTGGGCTGCCGGGTGGTGGGTTGGGTGACGCGCGCTGTCAGTACCAGCTCCAGACCGGTCCTCGCCGTGGCTTCGTTTGCGGTAAGATCGGTCATACCTCCGTCCGCTGTTTCCTTCCCCTGGACGACCTGTTTCGTCAGCGCTTCGGCCCATCGCCCGAGCTCCCAGACTGGCACATCTTGCTTCGTCGTAGTGTCCCGATCTTTGATATGGACATGGATGAGATTGTTACTGCCTTGCATGTAATGTATGCTGATGACTCTAGTGTGCTTCCTTCTTATTACCCCTTGTTGCCTAGTGTAGGTGTGCCTAGCCTAGACTCCCGTGCTGCGTCAGGCGTAGGATCCCCTGCTTTGTTTAGCCTTGGTGCTTCCGTCGCTGCTCCGGCCGCCACTGCCGCGCTTTCCTTCACCTTGGACTTTGGCGCTTCCCGGTGTTTCTTCCGCGACTCCACCACGCTGACGCCGCTTCCTGTTCCTGCTGCAGTTTCTCTTGCGGACCCCTCCTCTGGCCCTCTAGTCGCCCGCAGTTCCACCACCCTTCCCTATCCGGCAGTTCCTTTGGGCTCTCTCACAGTCTGCACATCCCCACGTTCTCCAGGAACCTAGTTGGTGTCGGCTGCCTCCAGGACCTTGGCGTCACCACTACGTTCCCTGGTCACGAGTAGTATGCTGTCTGTACCGAGGCCGCCACTGGTGCCCCCTTTACCACGTTCCCACGGGACCCGGTGTCCGACCTTTTCACACTGGACACTGTGACTTCCTCGGCTGGGACGCCCCCTCATGTGGCTGCGTCTACTCAGGTCACTGCTGCCAGCTCCTGTCGGTCACTCACTCACCCGACCCTCCTTTGGCACCACCGCCTAGGTCACCCTGCGCTCCCGCGTCTGCGTCACATGTCACAGCACGGTCTCGTCCTAGGCCTCCCTGGGTCATTCTCTGAGTTTCCCTCCTCCCCTGCCCCACCTTGCACGCCTTGTGTTGAGGGCCGGCTTCGCCATGCTCCTCACTCCTCCTCGTTTCCCCCTACCGCCGCACCGCTACAGACACTGCACATGGACGTTTGGGGCCCCGCCCCCGTCCATGGGCCACGTCGAGAGCGCTACTTCCTAGTGCTTGTCGATGACTACACGCGCTATACCACTGTGTTCCCCCTGGAGCGGAAGGCCGACGTTCTCATCCCGTGGCTTGTCTCTGCGCGTGTCCACCGGTGCTCGCGAGGTTCTGACCTCTGGGGGTGCTAGAGTGGAGTGTTTTGGAGGTAGCCGTCCGACAGCTTGCGGTCCCGGTGTCGGTGTCGCACCCCCACAGCCGCAGTCCACGCCGGTGTCAGCTCTTGGCCTGCTCGGCCTTCCGTCCCCTGACCCCGCGTTTGTGCCTCCTCCTCCTCCTGTCTACGGCCCTGTATTCCCTCCTCCGGACTCGTCTCCGGCTCGTTTCCCCCCTCGTTCCCCTCTTGTGTCCGCTCCTCTGTCTCCTGACCCGACGCCTCCATCTCACGTCTGGTCTCGCCGTCCCTCCCGTGCTCGACTTGTCTCCCCTGTCTCGCGCTCTCACCCTATGTTGCTTCGTTCCCACGCGTCTCATCCTCCCCTTCTCCCGTCACCTCCTCCGTCCTCCCATATTGTTGCGCCCCCCCCTCTGTCTGACTACCTGCGTGCTGCTCGTCCTCTTGTTCCTTGGGTCCTTGCCTCTCTCGTTACCGACCCGTCTGTTCCGGTTTCGTGTCTTGACGCTCTTGTCGCTGCAGTCGCTGACTTCACCTCTACCCGCCGCCTTGACTACGCCACCGCTCTGGTCTCTGACCCTGCCTGTCCTCCGTCTGTCAGGGGTGCTCCTGCCCTCGGCAGTGACGTCCTGGAGGACCGTCAGTACGAGCTTGCTTTCCTGTCTGAGGCTGCTCCCCATCTCTGTTCCATGCTACTAGTCTCTGAGAGTGACCCGGACGCTTTCGACATCCCGACCCCTCGCACTTACGCTGAGGCGGTTTCGGGACCTTGGGCCTCTAAGTGGATTGCTGCCATGGAGTAGGAGATGGCATCTTGGAGATCCACCGGCCCCTACATCGACGCAGTTCCCTCACCTGGGGTGAACGTAGTCGATGGCCGCTGGCTCTTCAAGGTGAAGCGCCCCCCTGGAGAGCCGCCCGTGTTCAAGGTGCGCTACGTGGCCAGAGGTTTCAGTCAGCGTGAGGGGGTTGACTTCTTTCAGACCTTCGCTCCGACCCCGGAGATGACTACTCTTCGGGTGTTGCTACACATAGCAGATCAGCGTACTAATAGCTTCACTCCCTCGACTTCTCCACTGCCTTTCTTCAAGGCAGTCTACACGAGCACGTCTACCTGCGCCGCCCTCAGGGCTTTCCTGTCCGAGGCTGCTCCCCATCTCTGTTCCATGCTGCTAGTCCCTGAGGGTGACCCTGACGCCATTGACATCCCAACCCCTCGCACTTACGTTGAGGCGACCTCGGGACCCTGGGCCTCTCAGTGGATAGCTGCCATGGAGCAGGAGATGGCATCTTGGAGATCCACCGGCACCTACGTCGACGCTGTTCCCCCACCTGGGGTGAACGTAGTCGATGGCCGCTGGCTCTTCAAGGTGAAGCGCCCTCCTGGAGAGCCGCATGTGTTCAAGGCGCGCCACGTGGCTAGAGGTTTGAGTCAGCGTGAGGGGGTGGACTTCTTCCAGGCCTTTGCTCCGACACCGAAGATGACTACTCTTCGGGTGCTGCTACACGTAGGAGCTCAGCGTGACTACGAGCTTCACTCTCTCGACTTCTCTACTGCCTTTCTTCAGGGCAGTCTAGACGAGCACGTCTACGTGCGCCGCCCTCAGGGCTTCATTGGTACCTTCCCTCCTGGGACCCAGTGGCTCCTGCGGCACCCCGTCCCCTGAGCTGCTTCTTCTCCTGTTAGACACTGCCCCTATATACCGTAATCCCCCGTATATAACACCCTATGGTGTATATAAAAATTCACTAAAAAAATGACTGGGTGTTAACAGTGGCCCGGAAAAATATAGTGCCCATGTGTTATGTAAAATGCAATTTGAATTTGAGTGTTTTAGGCCATGTGTGTTCAAAACTGCGCGGAGCGACTGTTAGCGAGGTACAGCATCCGCTACGACGAAACTCACAAACCAATCGTCGTTGGCCAATCCCTGCTGAGTGCTATAGTCAAGGCCAGGTTTGTGCTGTTAACGTAGAAACGAATGATTACTAGAGGTGGAAACCTAGAACAAATACTAGTTGGTTGTACTCACTAGAAGCATACCTCAGTCTAGCCTATAACTTCTACATAGATAATATGTATAAGTTGACACACCCCCTAGGCTAGACAAGGGGTGAAACTAAACAAGAAGCAAACAGCTCAGGGCGGCACTACTAGTCCAACCACTGAGGCAGGGGTCTGGAGACCAGTCAGCAAGAATACAACCAAAACTGAAGCAAGCCAGGGTGGCACTACTAGTCCAGCCACTGGAGGTAAGGCCACAAGGCCAGTCTGACAAGCATATATAATACAGAGTACACAATCAGGATCCTAACAGGGGAGCAGCTATAGGAACAAGACCAAGCTGTACACAGTGCCGCTGATGATCTTTAGGCGCAAGCGCCTTAGTAAAGATATCAGCTGTGTTGGCACCTGAGGCCAAGTGAACTACGCGGGCCTGGCGGCGCTGCTGTAGCTCGCGCAGGAGGAAGTACCGCAGCTGGATATGCTTCGCTCTGCCCTCAAGCCGAGGCTCCTGACACAGGAGTATCATGGCCCTGTTGTCAGCGTACAGGACCGGGGCAGAGCTAGGCCGCTCACCTAAGTCTGTGAGCAAGAAGGTCAGCCAGCGGAGCTCCTGTGCCGCCATGGCACCAGCGTAGATCTCAGCCTCACAGCTAGACTGAGCCACAGACGACGAGCGAGTGGATCTCCAAGAGATAGCACCCGAACCAAGGCTGAAACAGTAGCCCTGCGACGACCTGAGCGTCTCAGCGTCGTCTGCCCAAGAAGCGTCTGTGTGCCCAGTAAGGACCACTGGCCTGCGTCCTCCTAGCACTAACCCCATGCCTGATGTACTAGCAAGATAACGCAAAACCCTCTTAGCGGCAGACCAGTGCTGAGGTCGGTGTCTGCCTGTAGCCACAAAGCGAGCCAGGATGCTGAGAGGGTATGCGAGATCTGGGCGAGTGCAAGTCATCAGGTACATGAGGCAACCCACCAGCTCTGCGTAGGGGCCACTGGGCTCTACTGGCTCCTCAGGAACGGGAGCAGAGAGCCCATGGTCTACGGGTAGAGGTGTGGGCTGTGCGGAGGAGAACTGGAGACCGAACCTCTGAAGGACCTGACGCACCAAGTGTGACTGGGTCAGAGTGATGGTGCGTGCTGCTCTGTCCCTAGAGATCTGCAGGCCAAGATAGCGACGCAGCTCTCCAAGGTCAGTGCAGGTGTGTCTCTTCAGCAGCTCAGCCTTCACAGAGGCCAGTGCGTCCCTGTCAGGAGTAGCGAAGACCAGGTCGTCTACGTAGACAAGGATGTAGAACGGAGTCTGGCCGGAACGCACAAACAGTGAAGGGTCAGCAGAGGACGGAAAGAACTGCAGGTCTGCTAACGTGGCACGTAGCGTGTCGTGCCACTCGCGGGGAGCCTGACGCAGGCCGTAGACCGGGCGCCTGAGAAGCCACTGGGTCCCAGGAGGGAAGGTACCAGTGAAGCCCTGTGGTCGGCGCAGGTAGACCTGCTCGTGTAGGCTGCCCTGAAGAAAGGCAGTAGAGAAGTCGAGGGAGTGAAGCTCGTAGTCACGCTGTGCTGCTACGTGTAGCAGCGCCCGAAGAGTGGTCATCTTCGGGGTCGGGGCGAAGGTCTGGAAGAAGTCAACCCCCTCGCGCTGACTGAAACCTCTGGCCACGTAGCGCGCCTTGAAGACAGGCGGCTCTCCAGGGGGGCGCTTCACCTTGAAGAGCCACCGACCATCGACTACGTTCACCCCAGGCGGGGGAACTGCGTCGACGTAAGTGCCGGTGGATCTCCAAGATGCCATCTCCTGCTCCATGGCAGCTATCCACTGAGAGGCCCAAGGTCCCGAGGTGGCCTCAGCGTAGGTGCGAGGGGTCGGGATGTCGAAGGCGTCTGGGTCACCCTCAGGGACTAACAGCATGGAGCAGAGATGGGGAGCAGCCTCGGAAAGGAAAGCCAGCTCGTACTGCCTGTCCTCTAGGACGTCACTGCCAAGGGCAGGAGCACCCCCGACGGACAGAGGACGGGCAGGGTCAGAGACCAGAGCGGTAGCGTAGTCAAGGCGGCGGGTAGAAGCGAAGTCAGCGACAGCAGCGACAAGCGCGTCAAGGCGCGAGACAGGAACAGCAGGGTCGGTAACAAGAGAGGCAAGGACCCGAGGGACAAGGGGACGAGCAGCACGGAGGTAGTCAGAGAACGGAGGAGGTGCAACAGCAAGGGACGAGGGAGGAGGGGACGGGAGGAGGGGAGGACGAGACGAGTGGGAACGAAGCAACATAGGGTGGGTGGGCAGGACAGGAGAGACGGGACGAGCACGGGAGGGACGGCGAGCCCAAACGTGAGACGGAGGGGTAGGGTCAGGGGACAGCGGAGGAGACACAGGAGGGGAACGAGGAGGAAGACGGGCCGGAGACGAGTCTGGCGGCGGGAACACAGGACCGTAGACAGGGAGGTCAGGAGGCGGTGGGGGAGACACCGGCGCGCGGTCCGGGGAGGGAAGGCCGAGCAGGCGGAGAGCGGAAACCGGCGGCGACGGCTGCTGCGGCGGCGACGACGGCTGGGCCGGAACTCTCGGACCAGCAGAGGCAGAACGACCGTCGGCAGAACACTCAACAGCAGCACCCCCAGAACCAACACCCCCAGAGCGAGAACCCCCTCCAACACCAGCGGCACCCCCAGAAGCCGCAGGACGAACACCCTCCTCCACACCAGCACCCCCAGGGGCCGAGAGCAGCGGCGGCAGTGGCGGCAACGGCTGCGGCGGCGGCGACAGCGGCGACGGCTGCGGCAGCGACAGCGGCGGCGGCGGCGACGACAGCGGCGACGGCTGCGGCGGCGACGGCGACGGCGGCGGCAGCGGGGTCGGCGACTGCGACAGTGGGGGCGGAGGCACCGTGGAAGGGGGACGCGGCAAGGACGGACCGGGGGTACCACCAGAGTCAGCAGACTCCTCAACGGGGACAACCGACGGGAGGGGAGTGACGTGGGAGACACCAGACGGGGCAGGACGAGGCGGGAGAGGGGCAGGGGCTACCGGGGGAGAGGGAGCAAGGAAAAGGGGGGGGGCAACTGGGAGACCTCGGTGAGGGAAGCGGCGGTAGAAGGAGACGGACTCATCAAAGGTGACGTCACGAGAGTGGAGGAAGCGGTGAGACGGCGGGTGGTAGAAAAGCCAGTCAGACGAGTCCAGGGGGAAACCGAGGAAGACACAGGGGACAGTGCGGGCAGTGAGCTTGTCCGTGCCAGAGGCACGAACGTGAGCAAGGCAGCCCCAGACGTGGAACGCAGACGCGTCACCGGGGGACCCGGTCCAAAGGAGGGTCGGCGAAACCTGCGGCCGCTGGGAGCGTGGCCACAGGTTAAGCTGGTGAGCCGCGTAGCGAACAGCGAACGGCCACAGAAAGTGGGGGGCATCGGCATGGATCATGGAGGTACGGGCGACCTCCATGACCAAGCCGATGCGGCGCTCAGCAACCCCATTCTGCTGTGGCGAGTCCGGCAACGTGTACGACTGGGTGATGCCCTCCGCACGACAGAACTGTCCAAGCCGACCAGAGGCGAACTCGCCGCCACGGTCGGAGTGGAGACACAACACGGGGAGACCGCGGTGGAGACGCGCAGCCACAACCCACGGGAGAAGAACGTCGGGCACGTCGGCCTTCCGCTCCAGGGGAAACACCGTGGTGTAGCGCGTGTAGTCGTCGACAAGCACAAGGAAGTAGCGCTCACCGCGCGGTCCGGGGACGGGGGCAGGGCCCCAAACGTCCAAGTGCAGGGTCTGAAGGGGGGCAGTAGCAGGACGCAGCGAGGAGGAGTGAGGAGCACGGCGGAGCCGACCCTCGACGCAAGGCGTGCACGGTGGCGCAGTCGAGGGAGGAAGGGCAGGGAGCGACGCGGGGAGACCTAAGACAAGACCGTGCTGGGACATGTGACGCAGACGCGGGAGAGCAGGGTGACCTAGGCGGTGGTGCCAGAGAAGGGAGGGGTGAGTGAGGGACCGACACGAGCAAGCTGCAGCGACCTGGGAGGACGCACCAACCGGGGGGGAAGCGGTGTGTAGGGTAAACAGACCGGACACCGGGTCCCGGGGGAACGTCGCAAGGGGGGAACCTGAGACAGCCTCAGAACAGACAGCGAACCGCTCGTGCCCGGGGAACGTGGTGGTGACGCCGAGGTCCTGGAGACAGCCGACACCAACCAGGTTCCTGGAGAACGAGGGAACGTGGAGGCCAGTAAGGGAGCCCGAGGGAACTGCCGGACAGGGAAGGGACGTAGAACTGCGCGCGACGACCGGACCCGCAGAGGGGTCAGCGAGAGAGACAACAGCAGGTGCAGCAAGCGGCGTGAGCGTGGAACGGTCGCGGAAGAAGCAGGCAGAAGCACCAGAGTCGAGAGTGAAGGACAGCGACGCAGTGGCGGAGGCCGGGGACGGAGCCGGTGCAGCGACTAGACTAGGCAACCTAGGCAGTCCTACGCCTGTCGCAGCAGGGGAAG
Organism: Closterium sp. NIES-67; assembly: GCA_027943415.1. Classification (NCBI taxonomy): domain Eukaryota; kingdom Viridiplantae; phylum Streptophyta; class Zygnematophyceae; order Desmidiales; family Closteriaceae; genus Closterium; species Closterium sp. NIES-67. Next base: position 32,915 of record BQMB01002249.1, on the reverse strand, counting down.
CTAAGCTACACAAGGGTGAAACACCTAAACTAGAGTACACAGGGTAGTAAGATCCATCAACACTAGAAGCGTCAGCATACAAAGCATGCAAAGCAGCACCTATCTGATCCATGTCTAACTCAAAGATCGGCACGCCCTGGCGGAGCAGGCTGTGCCAGTCAGGGAGGTCCGGGGCCGGGCCAAAGCGACGACGAAAAAGATCGTCGAGGCGGCGGAAACAGCGGGCGGTCGGGTGCGGGCGGCGGCACAGAGTGCCGCGGAGAGGCCCGGTCTGAAGCTGGTACTGGCAGGTCACAGCACTGGAGCCGCTGGTAGACGCCAAGCTGCGCGGGCCGCCACCACGGCCACCGCCTCCGAAGGTGCCGGGCCAACCAGGCGGGAGACGAGCCCACGGCTGCGGCGGGTGCTGCTGGGACGGCGGCTGCGGCTGGGGCTGGTCCTGCTGCTGCTGGGACTGCTGCTCCTGCCCACCGGTGGTAGTCCCCTCAGGCGGACTACCGTCACCACCACCACGACCACTACCACCTGCGTCACCACCCCTACCTCCCTGGCGGCCACGGCCACCGCGACGCGAGCGCTGCTGCGGGTGGACAGCAGCAGCCGTCTCGGTAAGAGGGGTCGCCGTGGCGACCGCAGCCGAAACGTCAGTGAACGTGCACTGGGATGGGGCACAGCCGTGAAAGATAGAGACTGCCGGCGCACCGCTCGACTGAGCGATAGTGCGCTGGCGAGTCTCGATCTCAGTGAGGGTGTCGACAAAGGCGGTCAGGGTGAGGTCACCCGGGTGCTGGCTAAGAAAGTGGTCGCGAGCACTAGCGAGGCGGTCTGGCAGGCGCATAGCGATAAAATAGAGCGTCATGCAGAAAGGAGGGGGGAGCGCAGTGAGCTGGGCAGCAGTGCTGGCAGTGCGATAGCGAGTCTCTAGGGCACGCAAATGAGTGGCAAAATCTGCGACAGTAGGGAAGGCAGCCAGGTCTGGGAACAGCATCGGAAAGAGCAAGCGGCCAGCAGAAGCGGAGGCAGGGGTGGAATAGCGAGCAATAACGGCGTCTAAATAAGCTTTGGCCGTTTCAACAGTAGCAAAACGCGAGCGCTCAGACACAGGGAGGGCGTGACTAATAGCAACCTGAGCTACTGCATCGCGTGAGTCCCAGATCGCACAGGCCAGCGCAGCAGTAGAGAAAGCCTCACGGTCATCAGAGGAGGGGTCAGCAGGGAGGGGAGTAGGTGCAGGGGGACGGGGGAGCAAGCCATCAGCATGGACAACCAGAGAGTGGCCATCCTGGCGCTGACCTGTAAGCTGGCGGCGAAGATCGGAGAGCCAGGCGGCGAAGTCAACCGCGTGGCCCTCAGCGTCCAGGCGGAGCACAAAGTCAGCCATCGTGCAGGGTCAGCGGCACAGCTCCTCAGCGACACAGCGGCACAGCAGCACAGCTCCTCAGCGGCACAGGAGCACAGCGGCGCGGGGACACGGCGGCAGCACTCTCCAGTAGGGCAGCAGCTAGGCGTCCCAGCGCAGGCAAGCAGAAGACACAGGGCCCGAGAGGACACGGCAGGCCGAGCAGGGGAGGCGGGCAGGTGCTCTGGGGCCGGGCTGGTGCTGGGAGGGGCCAGGCTGGTGCTGCTGGGGCCGGTCGGGCACGAGGAGGGGCCGGGCAGCGCTGAGGAGAGGCCGGGCGGCGCTAGGAAGGGGCCGGGCGGCACTAGGAGGAGGCCGGGCGGCACTAGGAGGAGGCCGAGCGGCACTAGGAGGAGGCCAGGCGGGCGAGCGCTAACAGCAGGCGCGACAGGGGCCAGCGGGCGCGACGGGGCCTAAGGGGCGCGACGGGGCCCAGCGGGCACGACGGGGCCCAGGGGGGGCGCGACGGGGCCGAGGAGGCGCGACGGGGACCAGCGGGCACGACGGGGCCCAGGGGGGCCGCGACGGGGCCTAACGGGCGCGACGGGGCCCAGGGGGGGCGCGACGGGGCCTAGCAGGCGCGACGGGGCCTAGGAAGCGCGAAGGGGCCCAGCGGGCGCGACGGGGCCTAGGAGGGGCGCGACGGGGCCGAACGGGCGCGACGGGGCCCAGAGGGGGGGGACGCGACGGGGCTTAGGAGGCGCGACGATGCCTAGGAGGCACGACGGGGCTCAGCGGGCTCGACGGGGCCCATGGGGGGCGCGACGGGGCCTAGGAGGCGCAACGGGGCCCAGCGGGGGCGCGTTAGGGCCTAGGGGTCGCGACGGGACCCAGCGGGCGCGACGGGGCCTAGGGGGAGCGCGACGGGGCCTAGGAGGCGCGACGGGGCCCAGCGGGCACGACGGGGCCCAGGGGGGGCGCGACGGGGCCTAACGAGCGCGACGGGGCCCAGGGGGGGCGCGACGGGGCCTAGGGGGCGCGACGGGGCCTAGGAGGCGCGACGGGCGGAAGCGGTAGGCGGGGGGATCCTAACCTAAGCGTGATACCATGTTAACGTAGAAACGAATGATTACTAGAGGTGGAAACCTAGAACAAATACTAGTTGGTTGTACTCACTAGAAGCATACCTCAGTCTAGCCTATAACTTCTACATAGATAATATGTATAAGTTGACATGTGCGGCACCTGCGACCGTCATGATCGCGACAGAATCCGCGACTTCGACGGGAGGATTTCGCTCGGGAGGATTCTGACCGTCAAATCACAACAGAATCCGCGAATTCGACGGTCGAAATCCTCCCGAGTCTTGACCTTTGCTGACATTTCCATTTCGCGCTGCAACTTGTGTTGATGTTTCTGCCAGTTTTTTCGCTGCTAATGGTAGTTGACATTGCGTTTTTCATCCTGTTCGTTTTTTTTCTCAATCGAGCTGAGCTTGAAAAACTACGAAATACTGTTCTTTGCTGTATAAAACGAGGAGGGTGTTATGTAAAATGCAACCCCCGAAAAGCGGGTGCTCTCCTAAATTCACCCTATCATAAGCTCTCCCCCGCATAAACCACCCGCGGAGTGACTATTTCGGCGGGTGTTATATACGGGGGATTACGGTAGTCTTCGGGGGTGTGGCAAATGTAACTTATGTAGTTACTGTAGACTATACTGGATTGTGCCTTAAAGGGTACATACAACCCCTAGTCTATATATCCCTGTATCCTTCTATTCTACTCAACTACTCATCTTGATAGTCAATTCATACCCCCTCCTAGGAGACACCACTGCAAAGCGAGCAAGCAGAAGCAAAGGCTGGAGTGGCAAGTCCCCGCTCCCCTTGCAGGGGGTATTGGCGTGCATGCCTGCACCTGTGCACGTGCCACGCCAACACTACACCAGGAGTGAACTGTCGGTGGGGTTGCATCAATCAGGCGTGTGTCCGTGTAAGTGACTGCAGCACTGTGCACACACCACGGCGAGAGGAGCCATGGGCGCTGGTGTGCGTGTGAGAGGGCGCGCTCAAGGGCGGTCAGTGCGTGCTTGTCTTTGGGGCGTCCAGCTGCGTGCCATGTGCGTCGTCCGCTGCTGTGCGCGCTGCTGCCTCGTCCCTCGCGTCCAGTCGTGCCATGTCCTGCCGCAGTCGCTCCTGCGGGGGGTGAGGGAGGGCACGGACCACGTGCCATGGGGATGAGCACGAGGGCGTCAGCAGCTCTTTAGCCCCGCGCCCTCTCTGTGCGCATGGAAGCACCATACTCTGCAGCGAGCCCAGAGGCACCGTGTGGTGGTGCTTGCCATCGCAGCCGTCACTAAACACCTCGCCCGCTCCGTGTCTCGCGTACCCACTCCCTCCGGCGTGTGCAACATGCTGAGCCTGGCCTGCTCGGCGGGTAGGTGCGCCGTGGGGAACGGGCGAGAGGGGGAGGGGGTCCCCGGAAGTGGGGGGGACTTGTAGGAACGGAGGGAGGACGGTAGGGATGGCGCGCACGCGCGCGATGAGCGTCGTCATAGCACGAGTAGATCCGAGCGCGCCGCCAGGTACCCACATGAACGACGCGTTCGATCAGGGCAAACGAATGAAGTCGCAGTGAGCAAGGTAGAAAGTGGCACGAGCGAGTGAGCGCGCGCAGCACTCGCCTGGTAGCGGCGCTCCGCGTGGTGCATGACGTAGAATCCCGCCAGCCCGCCCAGCGCCGTGCCCACCACGATCGCCGCCGAGCCGCCGCCCCGCGCACCCGCCACCTGCCGCGCCATCGCCGCCGAAACGCGCGCCGCTTTCCGGGGCTGGGAGACGTCCGCGAAACGCGGGCGGCTCCGCCGGCTTCCGCGTGTTTGGTTCACCGCGAAATGGTCTTGCCTCTAAACCCACGTGAACTGGATACCCCCAACTGGCTTGGAGACGGGGCCCTAAGAGAGATGTTATACCCGTCATAATCTCACCTTATCATTCTTCAGAATGCCATTCTAAAGCTTCAACATCTAAATCTATGTACTAGCTTATGCAAGGGACATACTATGTTTAGTAGAGCATGGCATTGTTCCAAATCCTTCCAGATCCTGATCAAAGGGTGTGTAGAATGAGTCGAACTAGGTTTTGAGCATACAACCGAAGTAAGGTGCAATGAAGCGGAAAGAGCGTGTGCCGAAGGATTGAGTAACGAGGAAACAATACAACTGAGGCAACATCAAAACATCAGGGAGCATGGATATAGCTAGCCTAGAGCACACGGTGCTAGAAGAGGGTTTCGGCTAGGTAGAAGAAAGTAGCGAGAGAAAAAAGGGGATCACTAGAGAAGCGAGATAGGTACAAGAGAAGTGTTGTCCCCTCTACACCAAGAACCGGTACTAGTAGAACACCTACGTAGCCTACACACACACACACACACACATATATATATAAATATAATAAATATACATGTTCACACACCCCCTAGGCTTGGTAGGCGCTACTCTCAGAAGCAAAAGACCAGGGCAGCACTACTAGTCTGTCCACTAGTTTGAGTAGTAAGAAAGGTCAAAACACACCACACACACAGCACCTCTAAGACCAGCACCCCCTAGGCCTAGCACCCATACCCAGCAGCATCGGTGGCTTCTTCAGCTCGTTCGACCCCTCGGCGTGCGAGGCGGCGACGTCGGCGGCGGGGGCAGTTGCGGCGGCGGCGACAATGACGACAGCGACGGCGGCGGAGCCAGCGGCACCTGCGGCGGCGACGACTTCGACGACAGCGGCGGCGGCGAAGCCCGCGGCACCCGGCGGCGTGGCACGGCTCTGCGACGACACGGAAGGACCGCGCGAGACAGCCATCAGCTGCGGCGGGGAGGAGGGGGGATGCAGGGGAGGGGGCGGATCTTCGGCGGCGGAGCCTGATAGCGAGCCGCCCTGGCTGGTGCGCTGGCTGGCCCACAGGCGTGCTGGCTGGCGCTAAACCAGCACGCAGGCCGCTGCCGTCCGTGCGCTGGTGCGTCGAGGCCGCCACGGCAGCGCGTCGAGGCCACCAGGACAGCGCATCAAGGCCGCCATTGCAGCGCGACGAGGCTGCCACGGCTGCGCGACAGTGGGAGGAAAAGAGAGAGTGCACTGCGGAAGCGTGGGGAGGAGGCCCATCAGGATGGACCTGCTCTGAAACCATGTTAGAAGAGGGTTTTGACTAGGTAGAAGAAAGTAGCAAGAGAAAAAAAGGGGATCACTAGAGAAGAGAGAGAAAGAGGTACCAGAGGAGTGTTGTCGCATCTACAGCAAGAACGGGTACTAGTAGAACACCTACCTAGCCTACACATATATATATATTAAATATATATGTTGACACATGGTCGTGGCTCGGCAGAGCTGCGACGTCTGGTTCGTAAATTGGCACGAAGCGCCCAGATTCTAGGCATGAAACAGCAAGGCGGGCAAAATGCACACGGCTCGTCAGGAGGCCACATTTGGGTACGGCGGTTTGAATTTCGTGTCACAGCTGCGCGGCAACCCCGTTATAGCACTGTACGCCTTACTAACTAAAACCCGTGATAAGGAAATACCATTTCCTTACACCCTCACCCCTCCAAGGTATGGTCTTAGCTAAGACCGCCGACGTCGCACACATTGCGTGACTGGAGGTAGACTCATAACACCGGGTAATTCTCGATCTGTACCAGGGGCACCCAACTGTTTTCCAAGGCCGTCTGGTCCTTCTAAGATATCAGAAACTCGATCGAGCGAGCCCCTCGTGGGTCCTTGATCCGATGGCTGAGAATCTTCGTAGGTTCGACAGTAGGTTTGGCGAGTGGTCGGATGTTCATATTCGCTCAGTGACGTGGTAGTTTACTGGTGCTGGCGACGTATGGTCAAAGTAATCGCACGTGGAATGATGGGCTGACGTTCCAGGTGGCTGGTAACATCAAATGGGCTGTAACGGAAGATATTATATGGCTGATGGTAAATGGTCCACAGTAGCGAGGGCGAAGTTTTGGGACGATGGGCAGTCGAAGGTTTTGGGTATCGAGCAATACTAAGTCTCCAGCCTGGTAAGCTACTACTCCACAGTGCAGATCAGCTTTGCGCTTGGAAATAAGATCCGCGCGCTTAATGGCTTCGGCTACTCGCTCTCGGGCATACTGTAATATTTATGCAAACTGATGGGCTCGAGGTACAGGATTTTTTATGTTGGGCGTGATCGGTACTGTAGGGTTCTGCCCGTAATTCATATACAATGGCGACTGTCGTGTAGTGCCTGACGGGGCGTTATTATATGTGAACTCAATTTGTGGCAGTTGCTGCTCCCAGTCGGCCACGTCATCGCAGGTGGCGTGAATCAGCTGCTCCATCGTCTGAATGGCCCGTTCGGTTTGTCTGTCAGTCTCGGGGTGGTAGGCGGAGGACAATTGCAGGCGTATGCCAAACTGTTCCTAGAAGTTGCGCCAGAAATTACAGATGAATTTCGTGTCACGATCCGAAATGATGGCGGATGGACTCCCGTGGAGGCGAACGACGGTTGAGATGAAAAGGCGGCCTGTTTCTTTGGCTGAGATGCTTTTCTTACAGGTGGCAAAATGGGCCATCTTCGCCAGCTTATCGACGACGACACATATCGCGTCATTGCAGCCATACTTGGCAGGCAGTCCCGTGACGAGTCCATCGTCACCTACTGCCACGCACTCTCAGGCGGCGGAATCGGCTGCAATTATCCAGTTGGCTTCTGCTTCGATGATTTCATAGTTTGGCAGGTTCTGCATGAAACCACATGCGGCTAAACGTCCCCTTGCATGTCGAGCCTGAAATAATATCAGGTCAATTGCTGCCGTGTTTTTTTTTCACTCCGAAGTGCCTTGAAACTGTAGTGTCGTGGGCTTCCTGTAGTAGTAACTCCTAAAGTTAACTGTACTCCAGTACCCAGATGCGATCAGTCCCTGTCTTTATGTAATAGACTCCCTTAGCTGTTGCGAGCTGCTCGTACACACCCAACCAGCCTCTTGGTCATCATATCAGCAAGCTGCACCGTCGTCTTCACGTAGTGCAACTCCATTTTACCATGCTCCTCACCCAATGCCCCTTCACCTTCATGTGCCTGGTAAGGTCATGAAGCATGGGGTTCTTAGCCAATGCAATAGCACCCTGGCTATCACAATAGAGTGGGGTAGGTCCTTGCTACTCCTCCCCCAATTCAGCTAGCAAACGCCGCTGCCACACAACCTCCATCCGCACCCTTTTGACGCCTTTGTGCCGCCGCGGAGTATTGCAGTCCAACAGTTGCTGTTTGGCCAAGATACTTGGCCACTCTCTCTCCAGCTGCTACCTGCTCTTCATTGGGCCATTGGACAACCCTAGCCAGCTACCCAGTAGCAAAGGCTGCATCCGGCCTTGTGTGAATGCCCGCATACATGAGGCTGCCCACCAAGGAGTGAAAACGGCACCTCTCCTCTTCACCAACACTTTTCTCTGCTGGTCCTTTCGCACACTTGAACCCCGAGGATAGAGGAGTTGCAATATGATCTTCATTCTTCCAAAAATTGCATCCACAGCCTCCAAGTACTTCTTTTGATGCACTCGCATCCACCGCTTCTCCACATCTCGCTCAATGAGAAGCCCAAGGTAGTAGTTGACGTCACCAAGGGTCTTGCACTTGAACTTGTCTTGATGCTTTCCCCCCCGCCAAGCATGAACAATGATTGATCGACCGTTGAGGGAGCAAAGTCGATCGCCTCCAAGACTTCCCGCAGCTTGATGTACCATTGCCTAGGGGCTTCTCCAGAAACCTAGTGGCAAAGCCGATCGCCTCCAAGACTTCCCGCAGCTTGATGTACCATTGCCTAGGGGCTTCTCCAGAAACCTGGTGGGTGTCAGCTGTTTCCAGGACCTCGGCGTCACCACTACGTTCCCCGAACACGAGCGGTACGCTGTTTGTACCGAGGCCGCCACATTTGCTCCCCTCACCACGTTCCCCCGGGACCCGGTGTCTGGACTATTTACGCTTGACACCGCGTCCCCCTTGGTGAGGGCACCCCCCCAGGTGCTTGCATCCACCTTGGTGGCTGTGGCTGCTCGTGTCGGTCGCTCACTCACCCGTCGCTTCTGTGGCACCACCGCCTAGGTCACCCTGCAATCCCGCGCCTGCGTCACATGTCCCAGCACGGTCTTGTCATAGGTCTCCCTGCGTTGCTCCCTGCCCTCCCTCCCTCGCCTGCGCCGCCGTGCATGCTTTGCGTTGAGGGCCGGCTGTGCCATGCTCCTCACTCCTCCTCACTCCGCCCTGCCATTGCGCCACTCCTGACCCTGCACCTGGACGTCTGGGGCCCAGCCCCCGTCCCTGGGCTGCGCCGAGAGCGGTAATTTCTAGTGCTTGTCGACGACTACATGCGCTACACCATGGTGTTTCCCCTGGAATGCAAGGCCGACGTGCCTGACGTTCTTATCCCCGTGGGTGGTAGCTGCGTGAGTCGACCGCGGCCTTCCCGTGCTGTGTCTCCAATCCGACCATGGTGGCGACTTTGCCTCCGATCGACTTGGCCAGTTCCGTCGTGCGGAGGGCATCACCCAGTCGTACACCCTGCCGGACTCCCCGCAGCAGAATGGGGTCGCTGAGGGATGCATCGGTTTGGTCATGGAGGTGGCTCGTACCTCCATGATCCATGCTGGTGCACCCCATTTTCTGTGGCGGTTCGTTGTTCACTCGCCACTCACCAGCTTAACCTGTGGGTGCACTCCCAGCGGCCGCAAGTTTCGCTGACCCTTCTCTGGATCGAGTTCCCTGGTGATGCGTCTGCGTTCCACATCTGGGGTTGCCTTGCTCACGTTCGTGCCTCTGGCACGGCCAAGCTAACTGCCTGCACTATCCCTTGTGTCTTCCTTGGTTTCCCCCTAGACGCGCTGACTAGCACTTTTAGCACCCGCCGTCTCACCGCTTCTTTCACTCGCGGGACATCACTTTTGACGAGTTTGTGCCCTTCTACCACCGCTTTCCCCATCGCGGTCTCGCGGTTTCCCCACCCCTGTTTCTGGTTCCCACTCCCCCGGTGGCCCCTGCTCCTCTCCCACCCCATCCTGCCCCATCTGGTGTGTCTCACGTTACTCCCCTACCGTCGGTTGTCCCGGTCGAGGAGTCGGCTGACTCTAGTGGCCCTGAGACGCTGTTCTCACCACGCACCGGTGTCTCCTCCTCCGCCATCGCCGCAGCCGCCGCCGTCGCAGCCGCAGAATTCGTTGCAGTCGACGCAGCCGCAGTAGCCGCTGCTGCATGGTGCTATTCCTGGGGTTCCCGTTGTGGCTTGTCCCGGCAGTCCTGGGGGTGGCACTGGTGCTAGAGAGGGTTCTCGTTCTAGGTGTGTTGGTTCTGGGGGTGCTAGTCCTGGGGTACCTGTCGTTGCTTGTCCCGGCGGTCCTAGGGGTGGCACCAGTGCTAGAGAGTGTTCTCGTTCTAAGGGTGTTGGCGTGGAGTGCCCCCGAGGTAGCCGTGGTGCAGTTGGAGGTTCTAGTGTCGGCGTGGAGCAGCAACAACAGCAGTCGCCGCCGGTGTCAGCCCTTCGCCTCCTCGGTCTTCTTTCCCCCGACTGCCCACCTTCGCCTCCTCTACCGGACTTGTCTCTAGCTCGTTTCCCCTCTCCTTCTCCTCCATTGGCTCCTGACCCGACGCCTCTGTCCCACATCTACTCTCGTCATCCCTCTCGTATTCGTCCTGTCTCTCCTGTTCAGCGTCCTCACCCTATGTTGCTTCACTCACATGCATCTCGTCCTCCCCTCCTCTTGTCGCCTCCTTCGACGTTGCTGGTTGTCGCTCTGCCTCCTCTGTCTGACTTCCTCCGTACCACTAGTCCTCTTGTTCCTCGGGTCCTTGCCTTCATCGTTACCGACCCGTCCGTTCCTGTCTCTAGTCTTGACACTCTTGTTGCTGCCGTCGCTGACTTTGCCTCTACCCACCGCCTTGACTACGCCACCACTCTGGTCTCTGACTCTGCCCTACCTCCATGCGTCATAGGTGCTGCTGCCCTTGGCAGTGACGTCCTAGAGGACCGGAAGTACGAGCTTGCTAACCTGTCCGAGGCCACGCCTCATCTCAGCTCCATGTTGCTAGTCCCTGAGGATGACCCAGACGCCTTTGACATCCCAACCCCTAGAACTTACGCTGAGGTGACCTCGGGACTGTGGACCTCTCAGTGGATAGCTGCCATGGACGCATAGATGGCATCTTGGAGACCTACCGGCACCTATGTCGACGCATTTCGCCCACCTGGGGGAACGTAGTCTATGGATGGTGGCTCTTCAAGGTGAAGCGCCCTACTGGAGAGCCACCGGTATTCAAGGCGCGCTACGTTGCAAGAGGCTTCAGTCAGTGTGAGGGTGTGGACTTCTTCCAGACCTTCACCCCGACCTTGAAGATGACTACTCTTTGGGCGCTGCTACACGTAGCAGCACAACGTGACTACGAGCTGCACTCTCTCGACTTCTCGACAGCATTTCTTCAGGGCAGTCTGCACGAGCAGGTCTTCCTGCGCCACCTGGCAGGCTTCACCGGCACCTTCGCCTCGGGGACGCAGTGGCTCCTCCGGTGCCCGGTTTACGGCCTGCGACAGGCGCCCCACGAGTGGCACGACACACTGCGTGTTACGTTAGCTGACCTGCAGTTCTTCGTTCGCTCAGGCCAGACTCCGTTCTACGTCATTGTCTACGTAGATGACCTGGTCTTCGCTACTGCAGATAGAGAATCACTGGCCTCTATGAAGGCCGAGGTGCTGAGGAGACACACCTGCACTAATCTAGGAGAACTGCGCCGCTACCTTGGCTTGCAGATCTCCAGGGACAGAGCAGAGAACACCATCACTCTCACACTGTCACACTTGGTGCGCTAGGTCCTTCAAAGGTTTGGTCTTCAGTTCTCCTCTGCACAGCCCACACCTCTGCCAGTAGACCACAGCCTCTCGGCTCCAGTTCTGACGAGTTGGTAGACCCTAGTGGTCTGTACACTGAGCTGGTGGGTTGCCTCATGTACCTGATGACTTGCACCCGCCCAGATCTCGCATACCCTCTCAGCATCCTGGCTCGCTTTGTGGCCACAGGTTGACACCGACCACAGCATTGGTCAGCCTCTAAGAGGGTTTTGCATTATCTAGCAAGTACATCGGGCATGGGGCTAGTGCTAGGAGGACGCAGGCCAGTGGTTCTTACTGGGCACACAGACGCTTCATGGGCGGACGACGCTGAGACGCTCAGGTCCTCTCAGGGCTATTGCTTTAGCCTTGGTGCAGGCGCTGTCTCGTGGAGGTCCACCCGCTCGTCGTCTGTTTCCCACTCTAGTTGTGAGGCTGAGATCTATGCCGGTGCCATGGCGGCTCAAGAGCTCCGCTCGCTGACTTTCTTGCTCACAGGCTTAGGTGAGCGGCCTAGCTTTGCCCCAGTCCTGTTTGCTGAAAACAGGGCCATGAACCTCTTGACAGGAAGGCAGAGCGAAGTACATCCAGCTGCGGTACTTCCTCCTGCACGAGCTACAGTAGCGCCGCCAGGTCTGCGTAGTACACTTGGCCTCCTGTGCCAACACAGGTGATATCTTTACGAAGGCGCCTAAAGATCATGAGTGACACGTGCTAGGTTCTTGATTGTGTATTCCTATTTTATATTATCTTGACTGGCCTTGTGGCTGTTGTCTCAGTGGCTGGACTAGTTGTGCTGCCCTAGGTTGCTCTTGTTTAGTTGTACTCTTGCCGACTAGTCTTCGGACCCTTGCCTCAGAGGTTGGACTAGTAGTACCACCCTAAGCTGCATGTCTCTCGCCCGACACTGCCCTTATTTAGCTGAGGGGGTGTGTCAAACATATGTTCATATGTTGCTATAGGCTAGATATGTATGTATTCTTTGAGAATACAAACACTTCGACAAAATCACCATGTATCGACATTCTAGGTAACATTTTTGTACGCTAAGATGAGGGCCACCCAGCTGTCATCCTCAGACGTCCGATCACACCAGCGGATCAGAAAATCCACCATCCGACGGTTCTGTTTTGTGGTGACACGGTGACTGAGGATTTTCATAGGGCTTGGTTGTTGGTTCCTGTAGGGGCGTCAGCTGCAGGACGATTTGCTAACGTGCTAAATCCGACGAAATCGGGGCGTAGGGTTGTAGGAGGCTGACGTGGAAAGCCGGGTGGTGATGCCAATCAGCCGGGAGTCGAAGATGAACTTTGACAGGTGTCACCATGTTGGTCACTTGAAAACTGCCACAGAAATGGGGGCAGAGTTTTTTGGGGATCGGCAGGCGCAGGTTGCGAGTGTCGAGTAGCACGAGGTCCCCCACTTTGTAGGTGATGTCACATCGGTGGCGATCGGCTTGTCGGCTTGCGACCTAGTTTGTTTTTTGTTGTACCTCAGCTGCTTTTTCGTGCGCTGCTAAGATATCTTCGGCAAATCGTTGGGACCGGGGCACGGTGGTCTCAATGTTGGGTGTAGAGTGTACCAGGGGATCCTGTCCGTAGTTTAAGAAAAATGGAGATTGATGGGTTGTTGGGGAAGGGATTTTTCCCAGGTCTGTGGGTCAGTATAGGTAGTCCGAATGAGTTGCTCCATAGTTTGGTTGACTCGTTCGTTCTGCCCGTCGGTGTGAGTGTACGACACCGTTACACCAATTTCCCCTTTCCATATTTCCTTTCTATTTCATTCCTCTTTTTATCCTGATTCATTTGGTCTTTATCTCATCTCACTTGGTTTCCTATTCCTCATTTTCCATTATCCTTTGGTTTATCCTGTTATTATAATTATATCACCGACCAGGCTCGGGATGTACTGGCGCGCTATATCTAGCGTAATCCTGCCGTAATCCCTTAAAGCCAATAGCCTCGCGTGGCTATACGCATGGTGATTCTATTTCTAGAAGGGTCTATTCCCTTTGGATAGGATAAACCTGGTTACCTGATGTACTCTGGAAGTATAAAAGCACCTTGTACTGATTGATAGTACAACATTGAGCAAACCTTTCCTCGGGACATTCGATCCTGTGACACTTGGTAATCAGAGCCAAGGTTTCAGCTCAACGCTTAACCGCTGGGCCCCCAGGAGCACACGGAGGATGGAGTCGAAACTTCAATTCCTGTAAGTACAATGCACTTTCATTTAAGTTTCGACGCCCCTCTCGCAGTTGCACCCGGGGTCCCCTTTGAAGGCGAGATGCCTCGCCAACCGTTCGATGGACTGCATCGACGGTGCCGATTTTTCGCGGGGGCAAACGGCCTCGACCTGGCGAGCGCGTCAGTTCCGGCGGAACACTCCCTGCGACATTCGGAGAAGTTCGCAGTTCGCGACAACACTTGGAGTTGCGCGGAACTCTGCGGAGGTTCGACCGACGACATCCGTCCGATGGAGATTCGACGCTTCAGATCGACCGAGGCGAAAACGAAATCCTGCTGAGAGAGTCAAGTTTCAGGGCGAATGGGAACGGGACCTCGCAAGCCGCGAAGTTCTTCAGAGCGTCCGATCGTTCGAGAGCCGACATCGACGACCGAGAATTGCTGCAGTAAACGAGTCAACCCGTGCACCGAAAGCTGCTGAACGCCTCTCAGGAGGCTCCTCAGATCGCTTGGAGTTTGGACCGTCGGATCGGATCCTACTTCAACGGACGAGATGGAGCGCGATTTCTGCACAAAGGGAGAATGACGCGCAGAACCAAAAATCAGCCGCCTTCGACACCGTCGACAACATCTGAACAACCAAATTCGAATTCCTTCATTTGGTGACGAATTTGGCGCGTAAATCATCTGCAGAGTCAGAAATCTGCCGAAGAATTACCTACTTGGTAATAGCTGAAAGCAGAAAAATGACAGGAGAACGTGGATCGTCGGATTGGTGCGGAATCAACGGCACGAATACAGCAGAGACTACACTATGGGAAATCATCATCATGGAGACAACATTCGTGACCACCGACTGCACAATCGACGCATCTTCTGACTGGTGTCGATAACGATCGAGTTATTTTGACGAAGTCATCTTCGTTAAAAATGGATCGACATCAACATAGCGAATCTTCACCCAGGAAAAACAATGGAGCTGCGTGAAGACATGTCCTCCATCCATGAGACACTTCTTCATACAAATTGATCGACAACCTATGGGATTGCAGAGAAGTAGCTGTTTTCTCTTGCAATGCTCCCAAGTTCAAGTTGCTGCGAAGGAGCAGATTTCGCACGCAACGACGACGCAGTGAACCCGTCTCGTCAAGGCCAGCGAGACACTACTTCGTAACAGGAGCTGAACGATTCGTCTTCATCAAGAATCTCAGCCATCCGAGGTGATTGATTGGAGCAGTCTCAACATCAACCTCACGAGGCGACACACCAATCATGCGTCGCGATTCCAGGTGTTAATGACCTGCGTGGAAGAAAATTCCGTGCACGTCACGATGCTTGACAGATTGAGGAGTAATTAACCTCTAATATGGCAAGTACTCGTTCACTAGCGGCCCTACGGCACATGCATTGGAGGCGATTCTACCAGAAGCCGAAGCGTTACAAGCATCAGCGTAACTTCGACGATGCAGGAGAACGCCAAGCAACACGAGGTGTCAACAAATGAGGGAGATGCGGTCTACTACAACACGATCACGCGCTCTACCGACCGTACATCGGAGGCACGGATGAGCATTCCAGGAATTGCTACCCGTGGATACATTGAGGGGAGAAGCAACTTTCTCTTCATACCCTCAAATGAAACAATCACCGACAGCAATGGAGCAACACATATGTACTAATGTGCACGTGTTCCAGGTAGTTACGCCTGTTACACCCATCAGGAACACTCTACTGGGAAGAGGGAGTTGATGGATTCTCCTTCAACTAGTACGAGTTGAGAGAATTCTCTGTAGCAGCTGCCGCCGTCGCCGTTGTCGCAACCGTCGCCGCCGCCACAGCAGAAGACTCGACAAAACAGTCACAACCAAACCCTGATGGATGATTCTCCGCTCAATGGAGATAATGCTGGATTATATTCCAGTGGATCGTTAAGACCTGGCCAGGCACAGTCCTATGATTTCCAGCTAGTGGGAAGGAGATACCACTATGCGAGGGAACATCATGGCAATGCCATATACCCTCAAGAGCAGAAGATATTTGCTCTTATGAGGATGGGAGGACCGCGGTACTCTACCGGTATACAAGTCCGCATGGCCTATGGCTTTCCTTAAAGTCATAAAACCTGCGTCACAACCAATCCATCACCAGCACCAACTCCACGGAAGCAGATAGACGTGGAATGGAGCGCCGACGCCACTCCGGATAGTGGACTCCGCGTATCTCCAACAACACCCCTGTTTGCCGAAATGGAGCAGACTTCAACATTAATGCTGAGTAGCTGAGACATCTTCGACATCATCGCTACTTCAAGGACAGCAACAGAATGAGACAACACATGATGGCACCAGAAGACCTATCCCAATATGTGCGCCAGACACCGATGCCTACCGATGGCCTCCATGCTAAACTGGACGTGCATAAGGTCATACTGGATTGGCTGTCAGCAATGCTCATTTGGAAACAGGAGAGGATTATTTGGGAATACCCCTAACATTCCCAAATGTCCTAACCCATCAGCGTGGGATATCTACGCAGCTGAGATTCCTTGCTTGAGCAACCATCGAGGGAAACTACTTTGGCGCCGATTCTGGAAGTTACCAGCTCCGCGTTTGTGGTACCAACCCCTCGCATGGTTCTGAACACAAGGGATACGCTGAGCAGCACTTCGCATGCGCTGTTGTACTCAAGGCAGTGTGAGTAGTAGACCGCGTGGTGGACAGGGTTACTACTAGTGATTCTGCTCTCTAGTCCGCAGCACTACGATGCCGAATGGGTACGACTCGCGACAACACCAAGGCATGGACCAGCTCGACAGAAGCAGTACTATGACATGACTGCCATACCACCAACACTTGGAGATCTTCATACGTGGACCAGATGTGGGTAACAGCATGCACAGCTCGGACAACATAGCCACTCATCTGCACGTTACAGCACACTGTTCCAACCATTCACATCTCCAACTCCGACTTGCATCTGCCCGTCCTGGAGTTTGCCTACAAGTATGCTCCTGACGGCGCTACTGCACAGACGCTGTACTTCGTCTGTTACGGACGCCACCCGATCACACCACAACAGCTAACCATACCAGACACAGTCCAACTGGCTTCCGATTTCATCGCCATCGTCCACCATCTTGTATATCGACCACACAAGCACCTCTTGGACATCCAACAGCAGCAGAAGCACCTGGCTACTCATCACCACAGTTATCCACACCATAATCTCGACATCTGCCATCTTCTATCCAAGCGTCAAACTTGCTTCTGCGGGTCTATCATCGTTGAAGCAAGGGTCACTTCAGTCAACTTCCGCTTCCGCCTACCAGCCACTTGGAAGATCCATAACACCTTCCATACCAGCTTCTTAAACCCTATCAAGACCAAAAACGCTCTACACCGAATGCCAACCACTGTCGTCGCCCGTGTTCATCCACGACATGAGACAACTACGTACTTGGACACCGTCATCGTCAGAATGGCACTCTGGAGCTTCTTCTTTGCTGGAAGGATTTTGATCCTTCTGACGCTGCGTCTCTGAACTCGACATGGGTAACGCCCGTCGTCCTCTTCGTGACTACCTTGTCAAGCAGGGTGTTACGTCTACCACCCAGCTTTGAGGGGGGGAAGTGTGAGAGTACGACACTGTTACACCAATTTCCCCTTTCCATATTTCCTTTCTCTTTCATTCCTCTTTTTATCCTGATTCATTTGGTCTTTATCTCATCTCACTTGGTTTCCTATTCCTCATTTTCCATTATCCTTTGGTTTATCCTGTTATTATAATTATATCACCGACCAGGCTCGGGATGTACTGGCGCGCTATATCTAGCGTAATCCTGCCGTAATCCCTTAAAGCCAATAGCCTCGCATGGCTATACGCATGGTGATTCTATTTCTAGAAGGGTCTATTCCCTTTGGATAGGATAAACCTGATTACCTGATGTACTCTGGAAGTATAAAAGCACCTTGTACTGATTGATAGTACAACATTGAGCAAACCTTTCCTCGGGACATTCGATCCTGTGACAGTCGGTTTGTGGGTGGTAGGCGGAGGAAAACTGTAGTTTGGTGTCGAACTGGTCCCACAGGTGGCGCCATAAATTCGATGTGAATTTCAGGTCTCAGTAAAAAATAATGGCGGTGGGCAGTTTGTGCATTCTGATAACGTTGGCAATGAACAGTTCGGCAGTTTGTTCAGCTGTAATATTCTGTTGGCAGACGATGAAATGCGCCATTTTTGTGAGTCGGTCAACGACCCCGAGGATGGCGTCGTTTCCGCTGGGACCGGCCGGTAGTCCTGTCACGTAGTCCATCGTGACGTATTGCCAGGGTTGCTTGGGCGGATCCAACGGCTGTAAGAGTCCGGCTGCTCGCTGATGGGGTGACTGCTATGGGACTTGACCGCCCAGAAGCTGACAGTGTCAAGGGATGTGAAGTTCCTTGAGTCCCTGTACTACAAGGAATGGAAGCAGCAGCAACAGAAGCTTCCATCTACACTGCTCATTGTGGAGGCAGATGAGGTGATGCGGCATTCAAGACAGGTGGAGGTTGCAGTGTCTGAGGAGGAGATGTCTGGGGTGACTGAGGAAGGGGGAGCAGCTGAAGTGGAGCAGCAGCAGCAGCAGCATGAGTCTCCACCTCGAGTTCCACACCCGCCTGAGCGACCTAGGAGGGATGTGCGCCCTCCGGTGAGGCTGACCTATGGGGGAAGAGGCAAACCGAATATGGTGAAGGCTGGGAGTGTGGTTGAGCAGATTGAGGAAGATGAGATCGCTCACTGCTACTGGGCACCAATCCCTGAGCCCAAGACTCGAGAGGAGGCCTTGAATGGACCAAATGGGGAGAAGTGGAAGGCAAGTGAGGATGAGGAGTTTGTTGGTGCAACCCTATAGCTTGCACTCGGCTTTTCGTCCTTGTTTGTGTGTGTGCATGCATGGCATCAAATGAATTGTGAGTCTATGTCATTGCTATCCAGTGCTTGTGTGTGTGTTTGAATGGTGTATCACAATGTGGTTTGTGTCGGTCAAGACATTAGCGAGATTTACAACTCGCATGTCAAGTCGTCGTTTGTGTGTCGCATGTGTTTTTTTCTATTTTGTCGAGTGTGAAGTGTCCATCGTGTCGCAGGTGTGTGCAGCAAGCCCCCATCAACTCAAGAAGAATTTATCTTGCAGATCCAAGAACAAGAGCTCAAGATTTCAAGCCCAAGGGACGCGGATAAATATTAAATAGTGAAAATAGTAACGTTACTTCGTGTAGTGTTACATTTAACTTGGTGTAGCCCCTTGGAGGGTTGGTTTCGAGACTCTTCATGGTTGGGGACTCTGTGGTGGTGTACCACCAACCTGGACCTCGGCTCTTGGGGTATGTAGAGGCTGGGAACCATCTCCCTCTCGAACTCTTCTTGCTAAGTTTGTACTTCCAAGACTATAGTGGCTGCTATACCTCCTGCCAGTCAAACCGCCATAGCGTCGTCAAATCTTCATGGAATTTCATGATTCAACTTGCTGCTGATAGGCGACAGTCACGCGCTCCAGATCCACTTTTACAGATCACCGTTTGATTCAGCGACCAGATCGTTATCAATATTTGAATCCGTCTGACGGAAATCCGACTGTGCCCTCTATCTCTCATTATAGGCACATCTAAGCCTATTGTGATTATAACAAGTGGTATCAGAGCCCCTTGGAGCCGTCTCGACCATGCCTAGACCTGAGGAAGGGGGTGGCAGAGGTGCTGGAGGCAGAGAAGACGCCCAAGCACAAGGTCAACACCAAGATCCACCCGTTGCTCCGGTGCAACCTAGCCTTGGACCCTCTAGGGATGAGCCTAGAGTGTTTGGCCTTGACAAGTTCAACGGTGACAACTTTGCTGAGTGGTCCTTCAAGATGGAGAACATCTTCGACCACTATGATCTGCTGGAGGTGATGGAAGGAACGGAGAAGCGCCCCGAGAACGACCCGGAGAAGAGCCCGTGGGTGCGGAAGAGCGCACAAGGCTACCTTCTACTTGGGCAAGCGTTGGGGAGCAGCCAAATCCGTCACATCAAGCATTTTCAGCGTGAACCAGCAAAGGGACCAAAGGCATGGGCTGCTCTCAAGGGTGTACACGCTCCTGCAACAGCGGTGGTGGCTGTGGTTTTGGAGCGGCAAATGGCGGCACTTCGAATTGACGAAGGCGAACCGGTGGAGGAAGGAGTGCAGAAATTCTTCGACTTGTTGACACGGCTCGAAGGAGCTGACCTGAACTACAGTGACCTTCAAAAGAAGACCAAGCTGCTGGCCTTACTTTCGGACTCATGGTCCTCGCTCATCATCAACCTTAATTGAGATCTGCCCCGTCTCTCACTCGAAGATGTGAAGCGGGAAATCTTACAAGAAGATTTCCGCCGTCGCGAATTGGCGGGTCTCGATGGTGCCGGAGTTGCAAGCATGGGCCGTGGGCACGGCCGTGGAAGGGGCAGAGGGCGAGGAGGAAGATTTGGCAGCAGTAACTTCAATGGAGGCCGTGGTAATGGAGGATATGGCAGCAACAACAACAACAATGGCTACGGGCGTGGGCGCGGTCGATTTGATGGCGAATGCCACTTTTGCCACAAGACCGGCCACATGTGGAGAGATTGCTTCAAATTGCCTGATGGATGGACCCCTTCTCAAGGCCAAGAGGGCAGAGGAGCAAGGGGAGGAAGAGGCAGAGGTCGTGGAGGCCGTGGTGGTCGTGGAAGCGAAGCGGCAAGCATGAAAGGTGGAGACTACGACAAGGACTCGAGTGAAGATCGATACCCGGGCCAATTCTTCTTTGTCTCCACGCAAGCGGCAGCTGCAGCAGGAGGCGTGGAAGGCTTTGAGGAGCCAGCTACTGTGGGAAAGGTCACCCTTCACTCTCTAGACTTTTGGGTGATCGATAGCGGCGCCACCTACAGCATGACACCTCGTGCGGACTTGCTCACCGAACTCGAACCGTCGCCGGTCAAGCATGTTACATCGGCTTTGGGGCAGCGAGCAGAGGTGAAGGGCATGGGCAAGGCCATGTTCAAGGGTGCTGATGGGAAGATGGTGGGCCTCAAGAACGTGCTTTTGGTGCCCAACCTTGCAGCCAACCTGATTTCCGTGCGGCGTTTGCAAAAGGCCGGCATGGACACATCTTCCAAGGGATCCAAAACCTATACCGCAAGGCTTGGTGAGCGGAAGCTTTGGGACCTTCATGAGGACAGGGACATCTACAATGAGATGTGGCAAATCCCAGTGGTCCCCATGCCTAAAGAGAGGCAAGTGGCAGCAAGCGTCAGTACCAAGCGTGAAGCGGTTGGTGGCGGTGATCACGGAAAGCAAAGTGACACCAAGAGTGACTCGAAGGAGTGCAACCTTGGAGAGACCAGCAAGGCGTGTGAACCCAAGGAGAATGGTGCAGCAGCCAAAGGTGGTGGAAATGAGGAGGAGAAGGCTAAGATCAACAAAGCAGCAGCGGCGAAGGAGAAAGGAGAGAGCTTGTGGGGCACAATTGCGAGTGCCGCTTTCTCCAACCCGACTTCCGCTACGGGAGAGTGTGATTGGCTGACCTTGCATCGGCGAATGGGGCATGTGGCATTGCCCATTTTGCAGCAGATTGTTAAGCAAGAGATGGTCTGTGGGATACGTGTCAAGGGGGAGCCCAATGAGGTGCTTGGCTGTCCAACATGCATGCAAGCCAAGTTCACCCGCTACCCGTTCCATAGCTCGGAGACAACGGCGAAGGCACCACTTGATGAGGTGGTGATGGATGTGGTGGGCCCCTTGAAGCTTGGAGCTGCTGGAGCAGAGTACTTCCTCACCATTGTGGACGTCTACACTCGCATGACTTGGGTGTATGTGCTGCCCAAGAAGAGTGACGTAGGTGAAACGGTGAAGACCGATTGGTTGCCGATGGTGGAGCGGCAACAAGACCGACTTGTGAAGGCGATTCGCACTGACCGTGGGGGAGAGTTCCTGAGCAAGGATTTCTCAACTTGGCTGAAGAAGCAGGGCATAAGGCACTCTCTTACCATGCCCTACTCTCCTGCAATGAACGGCATCGCCGAGCGTGCGAATCGGACACTCACGGAGACGGCTCGGGGACTTCTCATTGAAGCCGGTCTTCCCAATTACTTTTGGCCGGATGCGGTGTGACATGCTTGTGTGGCCAAGAACAGAGCCTTGACTCATGTGGGAGAAGACAAATGGGTGCCCTATGTGGAGTGGATTGGAAGGAAGCCGAAGGTGGATATGCTTCGGGTGTTCGGGTGCATGTGCATGGCACTTGTGCCTAAGAAACTTCGGCACAACAAGCTTGATGCGAAGGCAACATGGGCCGTGCACCTGGGCATGGCTCAAAACAGCAAGGGATGGCTTCTATGGGACCCATTTACCAAGAAGTTCCTGGTGAGCAGAGATTGCAAGTTCATGGAGAACTTACCGTACAAGGAGTGGAAGGCGGAGAACCAAGCGAAGATTGGTGTGCGGCTTGGAGAGGTGAAGAGGACCGGCTTGGAGCATGTGGAGCTGCCCTTGGAGCTGAGTAGCAGCAGCACAATCACGAGGCAATCTCCCAAAATGAATGGGGATGAGGAGGAGGAGGAGGTGCAGCAAGGTAATGAGCGTGCACCGCCACTTCCGCCTCGTGCTACAAGTGCTCGCGGGAACCGACCGGACTTACCGCAAAGCTATGAGAGCATTCAAGTCCCTGCAGTAGAGGAGGAAGGAAGGGGGAGAAGGAGGACTCAGCCCCCCAATAGGTTGAGCTGTGAACGGCTTGGAGGACCAGCCAACTCAACCTTGACCGGTTCGGCTCTCATGCTAGGTGATGATGCGGAAGATGAAAGCGAGGAGTGCGCTTTTGCCTTCTTCTCTCCGGTGGAGATACCGGGGGAGCCTACAAATCCCAAGGAGGCTTGGGAGGTCCCCAATGGGAAGGAGTGGAAAAAGGCCTCAGATGAAGAAATGGGGAGCATCATCGAGAACAACACGTTTGACCTGGTCAACCTACCTCCGGAGCGTAAGGCGATTTCTTCCAAGTGGCTCTTCAAGCGCAAGACCGACGCCGACGGCAACATTGAGTGCTACAAGAGCAGACTTGTAGCCAAGGGGTATCAGCAGCAAGCGAATAACGACTACAATGAAGTGTATGCCCCTGTGGTGAAGGGTACAACCCTTCGAACCCTCTTCGCCGCGACGGCCATCAAAGGATGGGTGGTGAAGCAAATGGACATTGTAACGGCCTTCCTCAACGGCGTTTTGGAGGAAGAGACCTATATGGAGCAGCCAGAGGGGTACAATGATGGGAGTGGCAGAGTGTGGAAGCTGAAGAAAGCACTCTATGGCCTCAAGCAAGCCCCTAGGCAATGGTACATTAAGCTGCGGGAAGTCTTGGAGGCGATCGGCTTCACTCCCTCAACGGCCGATCAATCCTTGTTCATGCTTGGCGAGGGGGAGCAGAGGAGCTTCATGGTGGTTTATGTGGATGACATCCTCATATTCTCACCCTCCTCTGACCTTGTGAAGGAGGTGATGCTGAAGCTTCAAGACAAGTTCAAGTGCAAGACCCTTGGTGACGTCAACTACTACCTTGGGCTTCACATTGAGCGAGACGTGGAGAAGCGGTGGATGCGAGTGCATCAAAAGAAGTAATTGGAGGCCTTGGCTGCAAACTTTGGGAAGAGTGAAGGTCATGTGGCTACTCCTCTTCCCTCAGGGTTCAAGTGTGTGAAAGGACCAGCGGAGGAAAGTGTTGGTGAAGAGGAGAGGCGGCGTTTTCACTCCTAAGTGGGCAGCCTCATGTATGCGGCCGTTCACACAAGGCCGGATGCAGCCTTTGCTACCGGGCAGCTGGCTAGGGTTGTCCAATGCCCTAATGAGGAGCAGGTAGCAGCTGGAGAGAGGGTGGCCAAGTACCTTGGCCAAACAGCAACTGTTGGACTGCAATACTCCGCGGCGGCACAAAGGCGTCAAAAGGGTGCGGATGGAGTCGAACACGGGAGGCTCTTTCTCACCGCCTTCTCTGATGCATCTTGGGCATCAGAACCAGAGGACATGACAAGTGTGGGAGGCTTCATCTGCTGTGTTGGTGGAGGCCCAACAGCTTGGGAGAGCAAGAAGCAAGTGGACCAAGCATTGAGCTCGGTGGAGTCCGAGTACATGGCACTCTTCCGTGCCATAAGAGAGGTTGTGTGGCAACGGCGTTTGCTAGGTGAATTGGGGGAGGAGCAGCAAGGACCTACCCCACTCTACTGTGATAGCCAAGGTGCTATTGCATTGGCTAAGAACCCGGTTCTTCATGGCCTTACCAAGCACATGAAGGTGAAGTGGCATTGGGTGAGGAGCATGGTAACCGCGGGTGAAGTGGAGTTGCACTACGTGAAGACGACGGCGCAGCCTGCTGATATGATGACCAAGAGGCTGGTTGAGCAGCAGCATTGGAAGTGTTGCAAGCTTGCTGGGATGGCTCTGAACTAAGGGGAGCAGATTCTAAGGCCAACAATCCGAGGGGGAGTTTGTTGGTGCAACCCTATGGCTTGCACTCGGCTTGTCGTCCTTGTTTGTGTGTGTGCATGCATGGCATGGAATGAATTATGAGTCTATGTCATTGCTATCCAGTGCTTGTGTGTGTGTTTGAATGGTGTATCACAATGTGGTTTGTGTCGGTCAAGACATTAGCGAGTTTTTACAACTCGCATGTCAAGTCGTCGTTTGTGTGTCGCATGTGTTTTTTTCTATTTTGTCCAGTGTGCAATGTCCATCGTGTCGCAGGTGTGTGCAGCAAGCCCCCATCAACTCAAGAAGAATTTATCTTGCAGATCCAAGAACAAGAGCTCAAGATTTCAAGCCCAAGGGACGCAGATAAATATTAAATAGTGAAATAGTAACGTTACTTCGTGTAGTGTTACATTTCACTTGGTGTAGCCCCTTGGAGGGTTGGTTTCGAGACTCTTCATGGTTGGGGACTCTGTGGTGGTGTACCACCAACCTGGACCTCGGCTCTTGGGGTATGTAGAGGCTGGAACCATCTCCCTCTCGAATTGTTCTTGCTAAGTTTGTACTCCTAAGACTATAGTGGCTGCTATACCTCCTGCAAGTCAAACCGCCATAGCGTCGTCCAATCTTCATGGAATTTCATGATTCAACTTGCTGCTAATAGAAGACAGCAACGCGCTCCAGATCCCATTCACAGATCACCGTTTGATTCAGCCACCAAATCGTTATCAATATTTGAAGCCGTCTGACGGAAATCCGACTGTGCTCTCTATCTCTCATTATAGGCACATCTAAGCCTATTGTGATTATAACACCAGACCCATGAGCCAGACCCATAAGGCAGAACCATGAGCCAGACCCATCAGCCAGACCCATCTGCCAGAAACATGAGCCAGACCCATGAGCCATACCCTTGAGCCAGATCCATGAGCCAGACCCATGAGCCAGACCCTTGAGCCAGACCCATGAGCCAGACCCATGAGCCAGACCCATGAGCCAGACCCATGAGCTAGACCCATGAGCCAGACCCATGACCCAGACACATGAGCCAGACCCATGAGCAAGACAAATGAGCCAAACCCTTGAGCCAGACCCATGAGCCTGACCCATGACCCAGACAAATGAGCCAGACCCATGAGCCAAACCCATGAGCCAGACACATGAGCCAGACACATGAGCCAGACCCTTGAGCCAGACCCATGAGCCAAACGCATGAGCCAGACGCATGTGGCATACACATCAGACGTACACATCAGCCGGACACATGAGCCAGCCACATGGGCCAGACACATGAGGCACACTCATGAGCCAGGCACATCAGCCAGACACATCTGACGAGCCCATTAGTCAGACCCATGAGCCAGACCCATGACCCATACCCATGAGCCAGACCTATGAGCCAGACCCATGAGCCAGACCCATCAGCCAGAACCATGAGCCAGAACCATGAGCCGTACCCATGAGCCAGACCCATGAGCCATAACCTTGAGCCAGACCCATGAGGTAGACCCATGAGCCAGACCCATGAGCCAGACCCATGAGCCAGACACATGAGCTCGACCCATGCGCCAGACACATGAGCCAGACCCTCGAGGCAGACCCATGACCCAGACCCATGACCCAGACCCATAACCCAGACGTATAAGCCAGACCCATGAGCCAGACCAATGAGCCAGACCCATGAGCCAGACCCATGAGAAGACCCATGAGCCAGACCCTTGAGCCAGACCTATGACCCAGACCCATGAGCCAGATCCATGAGCCAGAACTAGGAGCACGACCCATGAGCCAGACCCATGAGCCAGACCCATCAGCCAAAACCATGAGCCAGAACCATGAGCCAGACCCATGAGCCAGACCCATGGGCCATAACCTTGAGCCACACCTATCAGCCGGACCCCTGACCCAGACCCATCAGCCAGACCCATGAGCCAGACCCATGAGCCAGACCCATGAGTCAGACCCATGAGCCAGACCCATCAGCCAGAACCATGAGCCAGAACCATGAGCCAGACCCATGAGCCAGACCCATGGTCCATAACCTTGAGCCAGACCTATCAGCCAGGCCCATGACCAAGACCCATCAGCCAGACCCATGAGCCAGACCTATGAGCCAGAACCATGAGCCAGACCCATGAGCCAGACCCATCAGCCAAAACCATGAGCCTGAACCATGAACCAGACCCAGGAGCCAGACCCATGAGCCATAACCTTGATCCAGACGCATGAGCCAGACCCATGAGCCATACGCTTGAGCCAGACCCATGAGCCAGACACATGAGCCCGACCCATGAGCCAGACACATGAGCCAGACCCTTGAGCCAGACCCATGAGCCAGACCCATGAGCCAGACCCATGACCCAGACCCATCAGCCAGACCCATGAGCCAGACCATGAGCCAGACCCATGAGCCAGACCCATGAGCCAGACCCATGAGCCAGACCCATGAGCCAGACCCATGAGCCAGACCCATAAGCCAGACCCATGAGCCAGACCCATGAGCCAGACCCTGAGCCAGACCTATGAGCCAGACCCATGAGCCAGACCCATGAGCCAGAACCAGGAGCCAGATCCATGAGCCAGACCCATGACCCAGACCCATCAGCCAGACCCATGAGCCTGACCCATGAGCCAGACCCATGAGCCAGACCCATGAGAAAGACCCATCAGCCAGAACCATGAGCCAGAACCATGAGCCGACCCATGAGCCAGACCCATGAGCCATAACCTTGAGCCAGACCCATCAGCCAGACCCATGACCCAGACCCATCAGCCTGACCCATGAGCCAGACCCATGAGCCAGACCCATGAGCCAGACCCTTGAGCCAGACCTATGACCTAGACCCATGAGCCAGACCTATGAGCCAGAACTAGAGCCCGACCCATGAGCCTGACCCATGACCCAGACCTATCATCCAGACCCATGACCCAGACCCATCAGCCAGACCCATGAGCCAGACTTATGAGCCAGAACCATGAGCCAGAACCATGAGCCAGACCCATCAGCCAAAACCATGAGCCTGACCATGAACCAGACCCATGAGCCAGACCCATGAGCCATAACCTTGATCCAGACGCATGAGCCAGACCCATGAGCCATACGCTTGAGCCAGACCCATGAGCCAGACACATGAGCCCGACCCATGAGCCAGACACATGAGCCAGTCCCATGAGCCAGACCCATGACCCAGACCCATCAGCCAGACCATCAGCCAGACCCATGAGCCAGAACCAGGAGCCAGATCCATGAGCCAGACCCATGACCTAGACCCATCAGCCAGACCCATGAGCCCTGACACATGAGCCAGACCCATGAGCCAGACCCATCAGCCAGAACCATGAGCCAGAACCATGAGCCAGAACCATGAGCCAGACCCATCAGCCAGAACCATGAGCCAGAACCATGAGCCAGAACCATGAGCCAGACCCATGAGCCAGACCCATGACCCAGACCCATCAGCCAGACCCATCAGCCAGACCCATGAGCCAGAACCAGGAGCCAGATCCATGAGCCAGACCCATGAGCCAGACCCATCAGCCAGAACCATGAGCCAGAACCATGAGCCAGAACCATGAGCCAGACCACCAGCCAGACCCATGAGCCAGACCCATGAGCCACACCATGAGCCAGACCCATGAGCCATAACCTTGAGCCAGACCCATGGTAGACCCATGAGCAAGACCCATGAGCCAGACCCATGAGCCAGACACATGAGCTCGACCCATGAGCCAGACACATGAGCCAGACCCTCGAGCCAGACCCATGAGCCAGACCCATGACCCAGACCCATGACCCAGACCCATGAGGCAGACCCATGACCCAGACCAATGAGCCAGACGCATGAGCCAGACCCATCAGCCAGACCCATGAGCAAGACCAATGAGCCAGACCCATGAGTCAGACCCATGAGCCAGACCATCAGCCAGAACCATGAGCCAGAACCATGAGCCAGACCCATGAGCCAGACCCATGAGCCATACCTTGAGCCAGACCCATCAGCCAGACCCATGAGCCAGACCCATGAGCCAGACCCATGAGCCAGAACCGTGAACCAGACCCATGAGCCAGACCCATGACCATAACCTTGATCAGACCCATGAGCCAGACCCATGAGCCATACGCTTGAGCCAGACCCATGAGCCAGACACATGACTCCGACCCATGAGCCAGACACATGAGCCAGACCCATGAGCCAGACCCATGAGCCAGACCCATCAGCCAGACCCATGAGCCAAACCCATGAGCCAGACCCATGAGCCAGACCCATGAGCCAGACCCATGAGCCAGACCCATGAGCCGGACCATGAGCCAGATCCATGAGCCAGACCCATGAGCCAGACCCATGAGCCAGACCCATGAGCCAGACCAATGAGCCAGACCCTTGAGCCAGACCCATGAGCCAGACCCATGAGCCAGACCCATGACCCAGACCCATCAGCCACACCCATGAAGCAGACACATGAGCCAGACCCATGAGCAAGACCCATGAGCTAGACCCATGAGCCAGACCCATGAGCCAGACCCCTGAGCCAGACCCATGAGCCAGACCCATGAGCCAGACCAATGACCCAGACCCATGACCCAGACCCATGACCCAGACCCATGAGCTAGACCCATGAGCCAGACCCAGGAGCCAGACCCATGAGCCAGACCCATATAGGTAGACCCATGAGCCAGACCCATGAGCCAGACCCATGAGCCAGACACATGAGCTCGACCCATGAGCCAGACACATGAGCCAGACCCTCGAGCCAGACCCATGAGCCAGACCCATGACCCAGACCCATGAGCCAGACCCATGAGCCAGACCCATGACCCAGACCAACGAGCCAGACGCATGAGCCAGACCCATGAGCCAGACCATGAGCCAGACCCATGAGCCAGACCATGAGCAAGAACCAGGAGCCAGACCCATGATCCAGACCCATGACCCAGACCATGAGCCAGACCTTGAACCAGACCCATGAGCAACACCCATGAGCCAACCAATGAGCCAGACCTATGAGCCAGACCCATGAGCCAGACCCATGAGCCAGACACATGAGGCTGACCCATGAGCCAGACACATGAGCCAGACCCTGAGCCAGACCCATGAGCCAGACCCATGAGCCAGACACATGAGCCAGACACATGAGGCAGATCCATGAGCTCGACCCATGAGCCAGACCCATGAGCCAGATCCATGAGCCAGACCCTTAAGCCAGTCCCATGAGCCAGACCAATGAGCCAGACCCCTGAGCCAGAACCAGGAGCCAGACCCATGACCCAGACCCATCAGCCAGACCCATGAGCCAGACCCATGAGCCAGACCTATGAACCAGACCCATGAGCCAGACGCATTAGCCAGAACCATGAGCCAGAACTATGAGCCAGACCCATGAGCCAGACCCGTGAGCCATTCCCTTGAGGCAGACCCATGAGCCAGACATATGAGCCAGATCCTTGAGCCAGACCCATGAGCCAGAAACATGAGCCAGACCCATGACCCAGACCATGACCCAGACCCATGACCCAGACCCATGACCCAGACCCATGACCCAGACCCATGAGCCAGACCCATGAGCCAGACCATGAGCCAGACCCATGAGCCAGAACCATGAGCCAGACCCATGAGCCATACCCTTGAGCCAAACCCATGAGCCAGACCCATGACCCAGACCCATGAGCCAGACCCTTGAGCCAGACCCATGAGCAACACCCATGAGCCAGACCAATGAGCCAGACCCATGAGCCAGACCCATGATCCAGACCCATGAGCCAGACACATGAGGCCGACCCATGAGCCAGAGACATGAGCCAGACCCTTGAGCCAGACCCATGAGCCAGACCCATGGACAGACCCTTCAGCCAGACTCATGAGCCAGACCCATGAGCCAGACAACATGAGCAAGACACATGAGGCAGATCCATGAGCTGGACCCATGGACAGACCATGAGCCAGATCATGAGCCAGACCCTTGAGCCAGAACCATGAGCCAGACCCATGAGCCAGACCCCTGAGCCAGAACCAGGAGCCAGACCCATGAGCCAGAACCATGAGCCAGACCCATGAGCCAGACCCATCAGCCAGAACCATGAGCCAGAACTATGAGCCAGACCCATGAGCCATAACCTTGAACCAGACCCATGAGCCAGACCTGTGAGCCATTCCCTTGAGGCAGACCCATGAGCAAGACCCATGAGCCATTCTCATGAGCCAGACCCATGAGCCAAACCCATCAGCCAGACCCACGAGCCATACCCTTGAGCCAGACCCATCAGCCAGACCATGAGCCATTATCTTTGAGCCAGACCCATGAGCCAGACCCATGAGCCAGACTCATGAGGTAGACCCTTCAGCGGGACCCATGAGCCAGAAGAATGAGCCAGACCCATGAGCTAGACCCATGAGCCAGAACCAGGAGCCAGACCCATGACCTAGACCCATGACCCAGACCCATCAGCCAGACCCATGAGCCAGACACATGAGGCAGATCCATGAGCTAGACCCATGAGCCAGAACCCATGAGCCATATCCATGAGCCAGACCCTTAAGCCAGACCCATGAGCCAGACCCATGAGCCAGACCCCTGCGCCAGAACCAGGAGCCAGACCCATGACCCAGACCATCAGCCAGACCCATGAGCCAGCATGAGCCAGACCCATGAGCCAGACCCATCAGCCAGAACCATGAGCCAGAACTTTGAGCCAGACCCATGAGCCATAACCTTGAACCAGACCGATGAGCCAGACCCGTGAGCCAATCCCTTGAGGCAGACCCATGAGCCAGACATATGAGCCAGACCCTTGAGCCATACCCATGACCCAGACCCATGACCCAGACCCATGACCAGACCCATGAGCTAGACCCCTGACCCAGACCCATGACCCAGACCCATGTGCCAGACCCTTGAGCCAGACCCATGAGCCAGAACCAGGAGCCAGACACATGACCCAGACCCATGACCCAGACCCATCAGCCAGACCCATGAGCCAGACCAATGAGCCAGCCCATGAGTCAGACCCATGAGCCAGACCCATCAGCCAGAACCATGAGCCAGAACCATGAGCCAGACCATGAGCCAGACCCATGAGCCATAACCTTGAGCCAGACCCATCAGCCAGACCCATGAGCCAGACCCATGAGCCAGACCCATGAGCCAGAACCGTGAACCAGACCCATGAGCCAGACCCATTGAGCCATAACCTTGATCCAGACCCATGAGCAAGACCCATGAGCCATACGCTTGAGCCAGACCCATGAGCCTGACACATGACTCCGAGCCATGAGCAGACACATGAGCCAGACTCTTGAGCCAGACCCATGAGCCAGACCCATGAGCCAGACCCATCAGCCAGACCCATGAGTCAAACCCATGAGCCAGACCCATGAGCCAGACCCATGAGCCAGACCCATGAGCCAGACCCATGAGCCGGACCCATGAGCCAGATCCATGAGCCAAACCCATGAGCCAGACCCATGAGCCAGACCCATGAGCCAGACCAATGAGCCAGACCCTTGAGCCAGACCCATGAGCCAGACCCATGACCCAGACCCATCAGCCACACCCATGAGGCAGACCATGAGCCAGACCCATGAGCAAGACCCATGAGCTAGACCCATGTGCCAGACCCATGAGCCAGACCCCTGAGCCAGACCCATGAGCCAGACCCATGAAGCCAGACCCATGACCCAGACCCATGACCCAGACCCATGACCCATACCCATGAGCTAGACCCATGAGCCAGACCCAGGAGCCAGACCCATGAGCCAGACCCATGAGGTAGACCCATGAGCCAGACCCATGAGGCAGACCCATGAGCCAGAAACATGAGCTCGACCCCATGAGCCAGACACATGAGCCAGACCCTCGAGCCAGACCCATGAGCCAGACCCATGACCCAGACCCATGAGCCAGACCCATGAGCCAGACCATGACCCAGACCAACGAGCCAGACGCATGAGCCAGACCCATGAGCCAGACCCATGAGCCAGACCCATGAGCCAGACCCATGAGCAAGAACCAGGAGCCAGACCCATGAGCCAGACCCATGACCCAGACCCATGAGCCAGACCCTTGAACCAGACCCATGAGCAACACCCATGAGCCAGACCAATGAGCCAGACCTATGAGCCGGACCCATGAGCCAAACCCATGAGCCAGACACATGAGGCCGACCCATGAGCCAGACACATGAGCCAGACCCTTGAGCCAGACCCATGAGCCAGACCCATGAGACAGACTATTCAGCCAGACCCATGAGCCAGACCCATGAGCCAGACACATGAGCCAGACACATGAGGCAGATCCATGAGCAAGACCCATGAGCCAGACCCATGAGCCAGATCCATGAGCCAGACCCTTAAGCCAGTCCCATGAGCCAGACCAATGAGCCAGACCCCTGAGCCAGAACCAGGAGCCAGACCCATGACCCAGACCCATCAGCCAGACCCATGAGCCAGACCCATGAGCCAGACCCATGAGCCAGACCCATGAGCCAGACTCATCAGCCAGAACCATGAGCCAGAACTATGAGCCAGACCCATTGAGCCAGATCCGTGAGCCATTCCCTTAGGCAGACCCATGAGCCAGACATATGAGCCAGATCCTTGAGCCAGACCCATGAGCCAGACCCATGAGCCATACCCTTGAGCCAAACCCTGAGCCAGACCCATGAGCCAGACACAGAGCCAGACCCTTGAGCCAGACCCATGAGCAACACCCATGAGCCAGACCAATCAGCCAGACCCATGAGCCAGACCCATGATCCAGACCCATGAGCCAGACACATGAGGCCGACCCATGAGCCAGAGACATGAGCCAGACCCTTCAGCCAGACCCATGAGCCAGACCCAATGAGCCAGACACATGAGCCAGACACATGAGGCAGATCCATCAGCTGGACCCATGAGACAGACCCCATTGAGCCAGATCATGAGCCAGACCCTTGAGCCAGACCCATAGCCAAGGACCCCATGAGCCAGAAGCCACCCATGAGCCAGAACCAGGAGCCAGGACCCATGAGCCA